>CM021108.1:154726841-154774253 GCA_007115665.2 Sequoiadendron giganteum
ATGTTCAAAGTCTTCTTTGAGATTGCAAGTACAACTCCGAAGTGTAATAAATTTCTATTTCTTAGTATTCTGGGTGGTAAATTTGAAGTGTCTTGTACCAATGCAAGATTAAATTCCCCAAGAGAAAGTGAGAGGGATAATTTTAATAGCCGATTTGACACCATGAAGAAGACCAGAAGTTACATGAAGAAGAATCTCAAGCAGAAGATGGATTCTGAGCTTTTAAAGGAAAAGCAACCAACCTGGGTAAAGAGAAATGTTGAATCACATAAGTCCACTAAATATCCTACTGATGCATCTCCTACTTTAAATAATGATGTAAATGGTGCAAATATTCATTAAGAGACACATGAAGTTGAGGTGCCTATTGTTAATGGAGGAATTTTTCCCATTAAGAAAGTTTTTGATAATGAACTTTGCATATCAATAGAAGAGGATAGGTGGGAATTCTAGGAACATGGGAAGACATTCTGATATCCTTCAACCCCATAGAGTTTAATATATTTTTAATGATAGAAATTTCAAGCCAAGAGGTGAATCCAATAGTGTAGCCTTGCACCATTCCCTTGAAGGAGAAGCAGGTAATCTTACCTTCTATACCCCTGAGCCAAAAGATTTTAGAGATGTCCTAGAAGATGAAGAGGATATAGAAAAAGATATGCAAGCCTTAGAAGAGGAAGAGCCCAAAATTAAGGAAGAGGAAGAACGCAGACTCAAGGAACTGAGGGAGAAACAAGAGAAGATGTTGAAGGAGAAAGAGGGTAGAATTAAAACTAATATTCTTGAAAGAGATTCTTAGAAGAAAATAATTAAGAAGATGAAAGAAGCTACAAAGCATAAGGAAATTTCTTAGAGTGTTGCTAATTTTGTTGCTAAGGTAGCTCCTAACCCTCCTAAGGTAACCATCCCAATGTGAACATCTTTTGCAAATAATTTTACCACATTTATTGGAACCACTAAAACCCTAGATCCATTTTCTTCTAAGAAATCACAACTTGTAGACCATGGGAAGAAGCCCATTGATCAGCATAAGAAAACTACCTTCAATACCTTTAAAAAAAATTCCAATACAAATACAAATACCTCAACCAGTGGTACTTCTACCAAAAATGTTTAGATTGATACTACTCCATCAAATGCACCCCTAGACCTTGAGATATTGAGATTGTAACTAGAGAATGACAAGTTGCAGTGAGAATTGAAGAAAACTGAAATGGAATCAACAAATGTTGAAGTGGCAAGAAAGATCTAATTCCTTAAGATTTACATACCTGATCGAGTGGCTTCAAGCTCTATAATACTAACATTGATTCCTATAAGAATAAATATGAAGGACACACCCCTAGTGGATTTGGTGGTTGAGATCAGGGTGGAGGAGGTGGAGGAATTGATAAGAAAAATAATTCTTATTCTAAAGATGATGATGAAAAAAAGAATGGAGGTGGTGGTGGAGATGGAAAGTTAAAGGATAAGAATTAATTTGATGACCGAAAGAATGATGAGCATAGAAATTATCATAGAGACTAAGCCACCAGAAGGACCATGCAAGTGGATTTAGATATCAATAGTTGTGCTTTACTCATATCTTTCTAGGAAATTCAGTGGCAGCTTTCCCTAGAAAGATAGATCGATTTTTTCTTACACCAAGATTATTGAGGAAAATTTCGTGAAAAATTGTATCATTAATTCTAGAGCATCTAACAATATAATGTTAGCTAAAATCTTGGAGGCAATGGGATTAAAATTTGATATTACCCATATCAAGTACTATGCTATAGACTCAAGGGACTTGTCCCTATGACTAGTGTGATAAATGAGCTTCCCTATAGACTAGTTGCATACCTAGAGAAAGAGTTCAAAATGAGTGTGGTTTTGGTAGATATCCCATCCAACTATGGAATGTTTTTGTCTACAAAGTGGAGTGCTTCCAAGTGGTTAGAGAACCAAGAGTACCACATATGCTGGAGCATGCTCCTAAGGATGATATAATTCACTTTGTAGATACCAATATCAATGACTTTAAGGTGGAATATTTACCAAGAGAAAATGAGAGGAGGCCTACGCCTATTGATAATGAGGTTACGAGATTGTCTAACAAAGATGGTCTTTGGAAAATGTATGTTGATGGTGGGAGTACTAAACAAGCATTAGGTGTAGGTATATTTTTGGTTTCACCTAGTGGTAACACATTCAAGTTTTCTTTCACTTTGTCTTTTTTTTGCACAAAAAATATGGCATAGTACGGGGCATTGCTATGAGGGTTGAGGCTAGTAGAAAAACATGGGATAAAGAAGCTAATGGTGATAGGTGATTATGAGTTAGTAATATCCCAAGTAAGATCCACATATGCATATAAGAGTAGAAGATTCAAACAATAGATAAATGTTGTTTGGGATTCCATTGAACAATTTGATGCATTTGGAATTAGCTGGATGAAGAGAGGTCGAAACAAAGTAGCAGACCTACTTGTAAACATCGCACTTAGACCTAATGACATAAATTTTGTAGGTATCTTCAAGGTCGAGGTACAAGCAAGGCCATCACTCCCTGATAATGTATATAATTGGCAGATCTTCAATGATGATGAAGATATTTTGAATTTTTAAGGTGTGTTGATGAATATGAGAGTCAAGAGATTGAATTTGGGGCTTTTGCTAAAAACGTAGATGCTAAGGATATAGTATTTGGAAATGAATTCATTTAGCTAAAGAAAAATAATCTCCCCAAAGGTCTTGTAGCATTGGAAAGATTTTTTGACAATCAAGACAAAATCAAAGCCAAAACAATGGCTACCCATCTAGAGGACTTAGAAGAACTAATATTGGGGACTGAAAATGCTCCTAAAGAGGTCTATGCAGGAAAAAATATGAAACCCAAGATCAAGGAAATGTTGCTTGCCTTGTTGAGAAAATATAGACATGTCTTTGCTTGGTCATATGATGACCTGAAAGCATATAGAGAGGAATTGTTCCAACATGAGATTCCCCTAAAAGAAGATGCCAAGCCTTTTAGGTAGAAGCAAATGCACATTAACCCAACCTTAGCTCCAAAACTATAGGATGAATTCATCAAGCTAAGGGATGTTGGCATTAAAAAGCCTATTATGTATTCCTCATGGGTGTATAATTTAATGCCAATCAGAAAGAAAAATGGTGATATAATATTATGTGTGGACTTTAGAAATTTGAACATATCATCATTAAAAGATAACTATCCCCTGTGGAAGCCATGTTGCCAAAGGTAACTAGTTGCGAGTTATTATCTATGATGGATGGTTATTCTAGATATAACCAACTAAAAGTGAAGGAGTCTAAATAGTACAAGACTATATTCACAACTCCATGGGGTACCTATGTGTATGTCAGAATGTCATTTGGCTCAACTAATGCAGTTGCTACTTTCCAAACAACTATAGATGTAGCCTTTTCTAATTTCATTGGCTTTTTCTTGGAAATTTACTAGGATTATTTGATAGCTTACTCCAAGAAATAAGAATACCATTTCATGCACTTGGAGAAGATTTCTATCAAGGCACTAGAATATGGAATCTCGCTCAACCCAAAAACGTGTGCCTTTGGAGTTACTGAAGGAAAATTATTGGCCCAAATTTTATTGAAGAAGGGAGTGAGAATTGACCTTGAGAGGGTAGGCTTTATTGACAAGATTCCTCAACCAAAGAATGTAAAGGGTATTCACTCATTCTTTGATCAAATAAATTTCTTGAAAATATTCGTCACTAACTTTGTTGAGATCACAAGGCCTATCTCCAAGATATTGAAGAAGGGAGAAAAGGTGGTTCAGACTAAAGAGCCTAGTTAGGCATTCAAGAGTATAAAGCAAGCTATCAAAGAAGCTCTAGTGTTAAAATCTCTTGATTTCTATAAACCAATATGTATCTTTTCTTTTGCTTCTTTCCATACTATTGCAGTTGTGTTGTTATACAAAATGATGAGGGCTTTAAACATCCCATTGTATTATTTAGAAAGTCTTTAGAGGTCGTAGAATTTAAATATGACATGATTGAGAAGCAAGCATATGATTTAGTCAAGGCTGTAAATAATTTCAGAACCTACTTAATGGGGGATACAGTCATATCCTTTGTCCTGAGTGTTGCAATGAAGGAAATTTTCACTCAACAAGAAACTACAAGCAGGAGGTGCAGATGGATCAACAAGATCCAAGAGTTTAACATTGATGTTTAGACCACCAAGTTAGTTAGAGTACAAGGTCTAGCTAAGCTAATGGAAAAGACTAACTTGGAAGAAAATAAGATAAATCAAGTGGAATTTTTTAATGTTGCACATATATGTGATATGTAAATGTGTGGCTAATATAGAAGGATTGTTCAATACTTACAAACCTTGTGGTGCCCTACAGATATGGCTAATAATGAAAAGAGAACATTAGAGTTGCATGCCATTATGTATGTAATTATTGATAATGAACTATGGTGGAGGAGCCCAAATGGTGTGTTGCTCAAGTGTGTGGATGGCAAGTAGGTGTTAAACCTTTTGCAAGAATTGTATAGTGGAGTATGTGGCAGCCATTATATGGAAAAGACAACTACCCATAAGATATTTAGGGTAGGATTCTAGTGGCCCACTTTTTTTAAAAATGCTCACAAGTTTTTCAAGACATGTGATGCTTACTAAAGTTGTGTAGGGAAATTGAAGTTCTGAGGTATTGACTTAATTGGCGCGATATCAAAAACCTCCAGTGGAGGCATTCATGGATCCTTGTTCCAACTTATTATTTCACAAAGTGGGTGGAAGCAATCTCCACAAAGAAAGAAACAAGTAAAGTGGTTTTAGACTTCCCAATGAACAACATTCTCATTAGATTTGGAGTTCTAGAGAAGATCATTTATAATAATGCTATGTGTTTTAAGTCTTAAGAGTTCAAGGATTTTTGTGATAAACATGGCATAAAAATTTCTTATTCTTCCCCTTCCCATCCTCAAGGGAATTGTCAGGTTGAATCTAGCAACAAGAGCCTAATGAAGATCATTAAAAGAGTAATTGAAAAGAATAAGAAGGCTTGGGACTCAAAGCTAAAGCCTACATTTTGGGTTGATAGGGTTACTATAAAGAAGGCTATTGGTTATTCACCATTTGACCTAGCATATGGTTTGGATGCTAGACTACCACAAAACAATTTTCTAAAGATGTATAAGTTTGTATAGGGGTATGATGAGAATATCTATGATGATATGTAGCAAAGGATTGATAATATCATATAGTTAGATGACACTTGAACATAACCTCATAACAAAAATGCAAAGATGCAACTGCAAGTCAAGCACTTGCATGACAACAAAGCTTCTCCCATAAAATTTGAAGTGGACAGTATGGTATTGGTATGGAATGCTAGGGATTGGGATAAGGGTAAGCATGCAAAATTTGAGGCATTCTGGTTGGGCCCTTATCTAATATCCAACACAAATGGGGAAGATTCTTACTTCCTTTAGAGCTTAATAGGTGAAATTCTTGAACTACCAGTACATGGACAGTTCTTGAAGCCATATCTCTCTTGAAATATGATCTTTCCCATTTACATTGTACAGTCCTATAAATTATATATATATATGTTTGTTTTCTTGGGTCTACTTTTCTTGCTTTGTCTAGGAAATACCTTTGTTTTTTGTCCTTGTGCATGGTCTGATTCAACCTTGAGATTTTTTGATCTCACCCTATTATGGAAGAACAGACATCCCCAACAAGAGCCACTAGTGGAAACCCTAAAAATGCTTTGTGTTCCACTTAAAATTCTACAAAATTTAGGCTACTTTCATGATGCGAGGATTAGGGTTTTTTTCATGATCATGCCTTAGGGTTTGCATTGCTAAAATCCTCTTCAAAATTTTCTAAGTCTTGGTCCTTTGCAAGTGTTATGTTTCATCACTGACCTTTCATTGTTGGTTCCTAGTCTTTCAAGTCATGAGTTGTGTTGTCAGATTCATCTTGTTACCAGCCCCCATGGCATAGCACCCTAGTCACTAACTGTTGTCTTATTTAAAACATTACCTTATGTTAATATGGGTTCATAATCCTTGAAGTATTGTCATGGGTCCTAAGTTAGGTTTTAATTTTTCATCATTCACCTAATGTCCTAGACAAAAATCTAATGTCCTGGTCCATCATTCACCTAGGGGTGATCCCACAATAGTGGTTTACAATTTTTGGCCAAATTGGACACTAAAATTATTATTTTTGGCTAAATCTTCACATTCGAGCACCTATAGTGGCTAAACCATGAGGAATTTGAAGATGATGCAATCTAGAGTCTCATCACATTTTGTCTGTAGATTCTAAAAATATTTTTTTCAATTTTTTGGAATCTGATTGTACTTCTTTTTCCATCTCCCACAAAAACTTGTATTTTTTCAGAAAAAAAACATTTTTAAAAAGTGGCGCACACCGTATAACGCATTATTTTTTTTCCATGAAGGATAAAATTCTAATTCTTTTGAATTTAGATTTGGAACTCCGATATCTAGTGCTTCCACTTGGTTAGATAGTATTTTATTGAATATTTTTTCTTTAATCAAGTTTTGAAGTCAAACCAATTCTAATTTGGACATAGCGCGCCGTATAACGGGTAAATTTTTTTGTATATATCTAAATTCAATTTTATTTTTTTGTTAGATCAAGAACTTCAATATCTAGTGCACTCATATTTTTCAATTTTTTTTTTGTAATCTACTATTTTTCAACATGTGTAGAACATAGACCTTCATTTTTGATGAAAAACCTATGTTTAATCAAACTAAAAAAACAAATACATAATAAAACCAAAATATATTAAAATTATATTTGTTGAATAGATCATTATGAGGACTACAATAATCACTTGAAATAAAATTTAAATGAATTCATTTGATCCTCCAAAAGGTAATTCAAAAGTGATTTTTTATCAGCATTTTAATAGGTGTAAAGGAGACCTATTTATAGGTATGGTTTAAAATTGGTGAGGTTCTATCCAAGGGGGTTTGATCTAAGGTGGTTTGATCAAACCCTCTCTAATTGGAATCCTTAAAATGGAATTTTTTAAGGCTTAAATCATTATATTTTCTAAAAATATGTGATTTCAGCAAAAAATAGTTCCTCTCAAAAATTGTAAACCAGCATTGTGGGATCACCCCTAATGAAAGCCCCCAATTTAAGGAACTAACAATTTGGATGTGTATATTCCATGCTTTATAAGGACTGTCTGATCTGAAGGGTTAAATATTAACCATTCCCCATTCCCCTATCTAGTTATTTTCTTTATTATAATATTCCCACAAGCTGGCCGGTGAGCACCACATGCCTTTTACATTGACTGGCCCAACATCTTTAAAAAGTTAGCAAGTGACAAACATAGTGATTCAATGGTGGATATTGAATAGTGTGGATACATCTAGGTCATTCCCCACCTCCCCGTCTAATTTTATTTTACATTTAAATATTGTCATTGGGCAACAAGTGGATGACATGTGTCCCATTGTTAGAGGGACCAATTGAGTTGTGAATGAAGAAACATTCCACTCTTAAGATATAGACGATTCATGGCAGATGGTGTGGGTCAATCTTGACCACTCCCCGCCATCTCGTGGGGGCCCCACCTCTGCTTCTCATCTCTCAACGAGAAAGAGGGATAAATATTTTGCTACTTAAGGGTTTCTTTTGCATGTTTTCTAAATGCTTATGGGATCTTTCGATCTTGGTCATTGGTTGTTGTAGAGAATAATTTTGTCACCTCTTCCACCTCTACGGTTTTGCACCTAAAGGGTAAGGGACAAAGACCTATGCTTCATTAAAGAACAAACTCTAGAGATTCCAATGCAATAGAGACTAGAATATGTCAAGGGAGATTGTTCTTAGGGCTAGAAGTTGATAAAGAAGATAAACTATGGATGAAAAACCAAAGAAATGTAAAGTGTTTGAAAACACACTATGATATGCAAAAACACCCAGAAAGATAATAGAAATGTAAATAAAATAGAACATATAAGTAAAATAGAAAGAATGGAACTAGAAATGCATTGAAGATTGGAATGGAGATAGGGAATGTTGTTGATTCTAGAATTTTGGCATACAGGGACACTTACACCATTATGGGCAACTTAGTTCCAGATCTGGAAAACTGCATTGGAGCCTATTTCAGCAAAAAGGGTATTTCAATCTATAAAAAACTCTAGAAATAAAGTGCAGTGGGACTAATTCACCACTAATGGTGACTTAGTCAACTTTAGCTTCTCTAAAAATTTAGAAGTGGAAATGGAAGCTCTCAGTCTGCACTTTTTGCTCGTCCAAGTATCTGGATCTGAAACTCTGCTTTTTAGCACTTAAAATGACTCTTAGTGGATATTTTTCCCTAGCCAACAAGGAGATGTCTTCAACAAGCTTGCATCCCTTTCTTTAATGATTTCATACGGTGAATGATTTACAGAAAAAAAAAGATACATGATCATGCAATGACAAGAAATAGAAGGAAGAGAAGAACAAAAGTAAAAAGGTGGATCAAGCTTCAACTATTTGTCTCGCTAGTTGTGGATTAGATCTAGGTTGTTTGTCCAAAAATGAATACCCACTCTGAGGTAATAGAACTCTTGGCTATCCATCGGGTGAGAAGTCCAAGAAGGTGAGAAAAATACACTTATGGCTGGTATGCACTCACACACAAGTATTTGGCTATGGGGAAATTCATACCATTGGTTGGGCTTCCCACTCGAACCATACCAAAGTTATACCTCCTGATTACTTCAATAAGGCATCATGAAAGAATTTTTTTTTGGATGTCATGTAAAGTTCTTGTTCAAGGGGATTTTTATTTTTTTGTGAAAGGTCTCATCTTTAGGGAACATCATGCTTAATGTCTCCAAGAGAGGAAAAAGTGAAAAAGGTCTCATCTTGTTTCCAAGAGAGGATAAGTGAAATGTCTCATCCTAAGCAACATCATACCTAATTTTTCCAAGAGGGAATCACAAGAAAAAATAAAATCACACAATGAAATGTGAGTGTCAATGTATCCCCCTATTTTAAAGTGGTTGCTAACACCATTACTATGAGAAATTGCTTTAAAGTAGAAGAAGATATGAGAGCTTGTTTAGAAATCCTTATGCCAAGTCACATGTTTTTGATAGGCCACGTGATGAAAATAATAGTATGTCATACGCGATTCAACTTAAGACATATTGTCCACATCCCAAGCTTGCTCATATACATTCATGAAAGGTTAATGACTAGCCAAAAGAGACAACGAGGAGTGACATATAAGGAAAAGGATACCTAACCCCTTTCCCCCACTTAGTGTAGGAAAAGGATGAGCCAAAAGGATTGATGAAATGTATGGTTGAGTGAAAATCAATATCAATTAGAGGAATGAGGTGATCTCACTTAAGGAAGAGCTTTGAAATCCTTAAGATGTTGGATTTTAGTACTCAAAGCCTTACATTCATTAGTAGAATGACCATGAACTTTGTGATAGGCGCAAAATGAATGTTTGTAATAGAGTTTCTTTTTGAGTTCGCGGGGGAAGGGATATCAATTGATCTTGCAAGAGTCTCGACAAGATACCATCTTCATCAAAGGTAGAAGAGGTTCCTTTATCTTGAGACAAAGAGATCTTTTGCCTAGTACAGGATGCCATACCTACACAAGGCTCTATAGATTTTGAGATTTTATACACTCCTTTAAAGGAGTGTGTAAAATTCAAATCATTATTATTTTTCTAGATGACATTGACATTAAGTGAATGTTTCTTTGTTTGTTTCGAGTGTTACAAAGGATAAATATTACTAGTTTCTATTAGTTCAAGATACACTAGTGTTAAATTTGGTTAAAGAAGAATGTTTTATGATGGTGTTGATATTGATGGAAGGCTTGGTGATTTTGATCAAATGACAATAACCAAGACCATGAGTCATTGTTTGCATATGAGGCTTGATAGGGTTGTGGATACCTTGGTATCTAGCATCACATCCTTTTCCACTATAGCCAAGCTGATTCATAAGCTCATAACCTTTTCCATAAAGCTTTTTCATTGTTATTGGATTAGGTGGTTATTCATGATTATGTTCATCAAATTTTGCTGTGTAATCGGTTGTCTTGTTATCTAAAGTGGTTGAGGCGGATGCTGTCAAAGGTTTTGTCAAGTTTTGTGATGGCAAGACTACTTTTCCCTTTTTAGATTCTTTGTTTATGATCTTTTGTTTTGTGTGAAGTCTGCGGAACCCCAATCATCATCTAATAGTTTCGTTACTTGTTCAATATGTTTCTCTATGGTTGTTTGTTGTATCGGTTCCACTTGTGTGGTTGGTGTTAATTTTTTCAAGGGATTGTCTCCATTTTCTCAAGTTGTAAGATACTATTTGGCTCAAGATCAACATCAAGTGTGTCTAATTGGTTGTTGTAGATGTATTCATTTTATGATGGAGAGTAGAAGGCACCCCATTCATTGCATGAATCCACGGTCTCCCTAAGATAAGATTATATGAAATTTCATGAGGTATAATGGGGATCAGTGTTTCCAATGTGGCCTTCCCAGCTATAAGAGGTAAAGTAACCACACCGAGTGGTTTCTTTGTGACATTGTCAAATCCCCGAATAGATAAAGAATCAAGTTGAATGTTTGATCAATCAATGCCAAGCTTATCCAGAAGGCTCACACTACACACATTAAGGGTTGAGTCGGTATCCACAAGAGTTCTTTTGATCCCTTTTCTTTTGTATTGAGATATTATTATTAAAGTTTCATTTTGTTTTTGCACCTCCAAAGGAGGGATCTCACTTTGGTGAAAAACAATATCAACATTGATTCCTTGAATTATAGCTACTATGTCATTAGGTTGCACATTAGAAGGGATAGGAACTTGTTGTAAGGAATTTTTCATCATGTTATGATAGTGAGGGGAGGCTTGAATAAGGTCCCATAATGATATCTTGGCAGACGTGTTCCTTAGTTGTTCAACAAGATCATACTCCTTAGGAGATAATCGAGGAGCACTAGGAAAGATGGGATTAGGAAAAGGTAAGGGTGTGGGGGTGGGTTCTTGTGGTTGTGGATTGTTTCAAGTGTTATTGGTATGAGAAATGATATTATGACTCAATTGCTACAAAACATTGTTCTTAGGTGGGTAAAAGAAAAGTTCGGGATTGTTTTGAGTTTGAGGTTTATGTGAGGGGGCTACAGAATGAGTTGAGGTTAAATAATATTAACATCCATTAGTGAAGGAGAGTCTTATGCTGCCTCACCATCTTCTACTAAGGGCATAATATCACTATTTTCAATGTTATCCTTGTCTTGCATCATGATATCCTCCCTAGGAGGAGATTTTTTATGAGAACTACAAACCACATGTTCCTAACATTCGAGGGTTGGTTCTTCTAGAATGAATTCATCACAAGTAGGGGAATGACCAATGATGGTATTATCAGATTTGGGATGATTAGGAGAAGGTTCTATTTGATTTTCATTTTTCTCTAAGGTCTCATTCTCTTGTTCCATATTATCTACCCCGACATGATACCTTGTAATATGTTCATCCAAGGTTGAATTTAGTAAAGTAGCTTCATCACAAGTGGGGGAGGCATCAAGAGAAGGACCACTGTGATTGTCAAATATATTGTCCCAAATGGTAGGAGCATTAGGAAAGGGAGAATCAAGAGTCTCATGAATCTTAGGAGGTATATCTTCTAACACCAACCTACCCACTCTACATCGAGGAGGGATATTAAGAGATGGAAAAATTTGATGGGAATGGTTATAGGGACTAGGTAAGGTGATGTCTAGAATTTTTTTTGATGATATCATCTTCTTTTTGTTTAATTTCTTCCAAAGGGGGATGAGGAGAGGGACAATCAAGACCCTCAATGCTTGTATCTTCTTTCACCAAGATACCTTCATCACTAATAGGAGAGGTATAGGGAGAAGCACAAGTATGATTGTTATGATTGTCAACACTAACATCCTCATCAATGGGAAATGTTATGTTAAGGATTGTGTCAATGGTTTGGTGATTAACATGTTTCTTAATGAACTCATTGTTGTAATCTAAATTGAACAGATAAGAGGGGATGTAGTATTTATGGAATCCAATTGTAACCAAATCAAAGCCACATCTTTTGAAAGTAAACATGCTATCATAGAAAAGTAAAGAAAGTGCAATGCAATGACTTAAAGTGAAATGTTGAAATGCAATTTTTAGATGTGAAACAAAGTAATTTCTTTACTACATTATGCAACAACCTGAAAAGGAGATGTTGTAGATGAAGAATTGAATATGATCAATGCATGAAATGAGCTAATTTAAGCGAGATCTAATGAAATGCATGTTACAAAAACTTAGCCAATTGATGCAGATAGCTAATGGTAGAAAATAGAAGCTTAAAAACATGGTTTTTAGTCTTGTAAATGATAGTTTTATGGGTGAAAAGGGACTAAGTCGCCCAAGGTGGTGGATTAGTCCTGGTGGTGATTTTTTCAAAAATTTCATATTTTTTGGATGGATTTTTATGTTGTCTATGTTATATGATGTAGACCTAAGATGAAAATACAAAATTTTAGAATGTTTTAATGATTTGAGATACAAAAATGCAACCTATATGCACTTTCACTAATGCAAAAATTTGAAACCCTAGAATGCAACTTAACTAATACAAAATGCAATGCAAGATAATTCTTGGATGATTATGGAATCCAAATTAGAAAGGAAGGTATTCAAAGGTCAGGTTCACCAAAATTTAGTGAAGATTTTTGTCACCTGTTGCACCTCTAGGTTTTTCCACCTAAAGGGTAAGGGACAAAGACCTATGCTTCATTCAAGAACAAACCCTAGAGATTCCAATGCAATAGAGACTGGAATCTATCAAGAGAGATTGTTCTTAAGGTTGGAAGTTGATAAAGAAGATAAACTATGGATGTAAAACCAAATAAATCTAAAGTGTTTGAGAACACATTGTAATATGCAAAACACCTAGAAGATAAATAGAAATGGAAATAAAACAAAATAGAGAAGTAAAGAAGAAAGTGTGCACTTGGAAATGTGTTGAAGACTAGAATGGAGACTAGGAATATGCTATTGATTCTATAATTTTGGCCTACTAGGAAACTTACACCATTTTGGGCGACTTAGTCCTAGATCTGGAAAACTACACCGTAGCTCATTTCAACCAAAAGGGTATTTGAATCTTAAAAAAACTCTAAAAAGCATGTGCGGTGGGACTAATTCACCACTAATGGTGACTTATTCCACTTTGGCTTCTTTGAAAATTTGGAAGTGGAAATGGAATCTCTCAGTCTACACTTTCTGCTCATTTAGGTATTTAGATTTAAAACTCTTCTTTTCGACATTGAAATGACTTTTAGTGTATATTTTTCCCTAGACAACAAGGATTTTTCTTCAACAAGCTTGCAATCCTTTATTCAATGATTTCCAAGCCTTCAAAGTACCTAAATTTGTAAACACACAAAGAAAGGAAGATAAATGTTGAATGTTAGGGCATGGGGGTTTGCCTTTGTCAAACCCCTTTTAGGTAATTAAACCAAAATGATGAAATAAGATAATGAAGCATGAAATAATGGAGTTAGTACCTTTCCATGAAGATTTTTCTTGAATTTTTGTTGCAATGGTTGAAGAATCAACCCTTGAATGCTTCTTGATGACTTAGAATGCCAAAACCCTAACTTGCCTGAGAAGAATGATGAATGATGAAGAGAGAAGAAGAATATGGAAGAATAAGACTTGAGGATTACTATTTAGGGTGAAAATGAAGGGAAAACTATTTATTTTTACACAATTATTCCCTAATTCCAAAAAACACCACATCATAGGCCGACCTTAGGTCTTAGAGAATAAAAACCCACAAGAATTTTGAACTTGTTTTGATTTTTGAACCAAATAAGACTAAGTCGCCCCAAGTGGCGACTTGGTCCCACCAAGGAAATTTGAATGGGTGTTAGAGATTAAATAAGATTAAATGATATTTATCAGGTTTATTCTCAAAAAGACACTTAAATAAGGCTTCTAAGTGCATAATGGGGCCATTTAAGGCATAAGAAAGGTGTAATTATTGATGAAAATCCTTGAAAAGTGTGAGAGTTTATTAGAACGCCTTACAACACTTCGAAATAAGGCTTGGTAAGTGATAATAAGAGGTTGTTTAGGTGAAATATGTTGAAAAGGTCCTAGAAAAGTGTGAAAGTGGGTTACAACACTTCACAACACTTTTACAAGACAACATAGAATTATTATTGATTCACAAGGGTCCAAGACCTAATGTGAATGTGTTGGCCACATTAGAACATTAAATCTAGGAAAAACTAGGCCAAAATCCACAAGAAAGACCCAAATGAGCATGAAAATTTTCAAACGATACATTTGTCTACACTACAGTTGTGCTCGAGATTTATGTACATGGGCAAGAGGTTTATAGTAAAGTGTGCACATGTTAGAGATGTGAGATTCAATCTCAGTCCCTCCCTGCCTCCATGTAGCTGAAAGTTGTAAGCGGTTTAAAACCACTTGGGAACAAGGAGAATGATATGTAGGATTTTTTCATGGTGCTTAGTGGATGGTGGAGCCCGCGAACAAGTTGGAGGATTTTTCACATGAGTCATTCTGATTGGGTAAAAGCAAGTGGATGTTTATAGTCATCTTTTTCAAATATTGTTGATTCAATCTCGATCATTTTTTTATCCACCTCATTGCACAATCAATGACTTGTTTTCAAACTTTTTAAGATTGAATGTCAATTTGCTTGCACGAGCTCTCATTTGAACATTAATGGGGGCCCATCTCTAGGAATTCAACATAAAGATGATTGTTGGTCAATTTTATTTCATAATTGCAGTTGTCAAGAGCTGAAGAATTGGTCCAGATCCAAAGAAGAAGGTGAAAAGAACCCAGGCAAATAGTTGTAGAGGCATTGGAGAAATTCTCCTGGGTAAGCAGGTATCCACACTTTTATGTGTCAATTGTGCATCAATTAGTTGTCTTCAAGAATTATTGAAAGTTTTAAAAGACCTAGGTTCTTAGGATTCAAAAGGGTTTGTGAATTCCATTGAGTTGGTAAGAATTGTGTATGGTCTAGGAGGGTTTTGGTCCTATAAACTTGTTTTTGAGGGCATAAACTAGTTAGATTCTTCTATGAGTGAAAATTTATAAAACTGAGGCTTATTATATCACGAAAATGTGTGAGCCTAGCTAGCTATCTGCCCATCCAGAGAGGAAACCAAGATAGAAGAGGGTTAAGAGATATAAAACCCAGGATAACACACCTAAGAGTAGGCCAGATGTACTTGAGAAATCTACAAAGCCAAGGGTAGAGGAAGGAAATTCTGCCACATCTATGGAGAGTGAAGTTAAGGTTACTACTAAAGGTGGATATAAGAATAATGTATTGGCTAGGTACAAAAGGGATGATAAAGATGATGAGGTTGGTCAGTCTAAGAAGAAAAAGAAGAGGGATAAAGACCACAAGGATTATGATTCTTATATGGAGGAACCTGGTGTTGCCATGGAAGATAAGGTAGAAGATTATCCAAAGTATTCCCAATATCATCTTACCCCCGCAGGTAAGGAAAACTCTGATGACAACGAGACAAATTATCCAGTTTCAACAAAATCACGAGAGTGGCATACTTACTCTAATTTAGAAGATGATGAAACATTAAAAAAAAAAAAGTCCCAATTTGTAGTTTTGTCTTAGATGTTGATGTGGAGGAGAATTATTTTTCTACTACAACAATGAAAAGCGTCTTTTGGAAGGCGAGTAAATCTTCTTTAGAAAATGGAAAGGGGTTTTTGTCTTATGTGATTTCCCTATCATTAGAAGTGCAAATATAACTATATGGGGATTTTTGAAATTGAATTGAAATGAATGTCAAATGTGAAATGTTACTTTAATTGTAATTTTTCCCTAAGCTTTCTGCTCTCACATTTCTATAAATGGGTCTTTTGATGGTTAAGAAAATTTCGAGCTCATATAAGAGTACTTTTGTAATTCAAGCAAAGAGAAGTGGAATAGTGTTGAGTCTTAAGTATGAATTCTAGTTTGTAATAGGATTCATGGATTTACAGTAGCAATTTCATATGAATGAAAATTGCAAATTCTGGATCAAAATCTCTCCTATGTATTTTGTGTAAGTTTAAATTATGAATGAAATAATCAAGGATCATTTATTTGTCTTCAATCACTCTAGTTGAATGTATGATTTTGTTTTTGGTTTGGTTCAAATAACTAATTAAATGCTTAAATGAGATCATAGGTTTGTGAGATGAAATTCAAGGATCAATAAGAAGTTTTTATTTATGGATAACTCGAGATGTGTATTGCAAAGCAATATATCAATAGTCTATAAATGATTGTTTTCACTGCTAATGTATCACAGCTTATTACAAATTTAATCCCATCACCCATAGATAAAGCATTGGTCTATTGATTTGGTTATCCTAGAAGTAAGTGATCCTTCCCATACTTAACAAAGAAAAAATCTTAATGATGATTTCTAGCATATCTGTAATTATCGTAAATAGGTAAGAAGTACCACTCATTCCTTTCTTTAGGTAATAATTTGTTAAAGGGTCAACCAAATCCTTAAAGTATTTTATCTAATTGGAAAATTGTGGGAATGTATTTTTTTATCACAATTTTATTTGTAATTTGGCATAAGAGTATCATATAAACGTTGTCAAGATAACCCTCCTAGGTTTCACAGAGCTCAAAGTGTAGAAGTAGAGGCCCAACAATCCTTTACTTGTTCGTTGGCCAATCCTCACCATTGTTGATCATTCGATTTTTGTAGATTTATAGATAATGGTTGAGATTGAGTTTGATTCTTAAAAATAACCAATAGTTCCTAGGTCACTCACCTAGGACACACTTCGAACAAGGTGAAATATCATGTGAAAATAGGGTCCTAGGACTAAGTGAGGACCCATTCACCATGTGGTGAATGGGTCCTAGGTAACCTACCTAGGACACACACCTTTAAAAATTAAAATTTATGTAATGGTATTTATGAATGTCAATTTTTATCCCTCGGAATTTGCATTTACTTAGGCTTGGATTTGAATTAAAGGGGCCAATTAAGGAAAATTAACCTCAATTAATTAATATAGCCCTAGATTAGTGTGAAAATGTGAAGATACAGTTTACAACAACCTAAATAAGGAACAATTAAGTCCATTTAGTTTAAAAGGTCCCTAAACTTAATGTGAATATGAGAAACATATTACAACACTAAATTAAGGCAACATAGGCTCATTTTAATATTAAGTGTGAAAAAGAGATACTTTTTTCTACACTACACTTTGATAGATTTTTTCCAAGCATCCATAGCATAGATAAGGCAGTGAACTATTTGAAAAAAATCCTCAATAAAATGTGATCTCATGGAATGCCATGACAAGAAAATGCAATTTGAAGCTGCTCCTAGTTATTAGTCATGCTATGCGAAGTAATTGCATCACTGCTTATGTTGACTTTCTAAAAAACTATATTGTAATTGGAATTTGTTCATCTATCAACATCTAGTTATTAGTTATGCAATGCAAAGTAATGCTTTGAGTTTGAAATATCTGAAATGCAATGTAATGAACGATATAAATATAAAAGTTACACAAATCTATTAAGTACAATTCATTAGTTAAACTCTTTATTCTATTACTTGAGTGAAGGTTTGCACTACATGGCCATTAGGAGGTGTTGTTATGAAATATTCAATATTAACTTATTCAGCATCTAAAATCAAATATTAGAATACTATGAATACAAAATTCACATGCTCCCTTCGGGTAATTCTATTTTGCCTAAGTACCGGCTACACCCTCCTCTAATGAAAAATCAACATCGTGCTCCTTTCGCAAAGTCTCATTGTGAATGCTGCCAATTTTCAACCAAGCACTCATCACAAGATTTCCTCCTCTTGCCTTTCAAAAGCTTCCACTGTGCTTCCACCTATTAGCAATTTGCAATCTTTTATGCCCCTTTGCATCTCTCTCCTATAGGGCCCTGATCGGCTGCCACGTAGCATCTATCCACGCACATTCCTTGGTGGATCCCACCTTTAGCGCAATACATTCAGAGACCTCCATGTGTCTTCACATTGTAGGATTTTCATTGTAGGGGATGAATGAGCACCAACCCTAACTATTTTTGATGTGATCTTCTAAAGACTTCCTCGTGAAGGGAATCTAAGCAGGTGACAACCTATCACTAGCTACCCTATTTTGTAACTGTTACCATAATTAGATTGCATGTGTCAACACTCTGGTTTATTGGGACCACTTCCATCATTCACAGGGCATGCATCCAGCTCTGGGGTGTCCTCATTCATGGCTTGAATCTTTTATGTTGCAAAAAAACATGGGAAATCATTGCTAAATGCATTATTGATGATGATCAGAGGATATTTTCTGTTATTGGCTCATCGAGTTGGGTTTCATTATAATTAATGCTTCTTCCATCAAATCAGGGTTTAGATTTTTGAGAAGAAAATATTGGTAGAAGAGCTAGGCCTTTACCACTTTTTATATTATTGTAAAGACTTGTAGACTCTACCATTGTTCGACCTTTCTGTTTTCTTGAAGATTTTGATAATGTTTTAATTGTGTCATTGTGGTGCTAAATGTTTCACTTGTAGAACTTCTATAATTTGAATGCAAGTTTGTTGGTTTAGATCATGTCTTCGAATCCTCTTTTTAGTAAATGCGCATGAATGTTATTTTATGTCATTAAAGTGAATCATCTAGATTTTACCTTAATTTCCTTTCATTCTAGACATAGTAGATTGTTGAACGGGCCCTTAGATTCATCTACAAGATAGGTCTATTGTTCTCTACATCTAAGTCTCAACGCATTGCCCTAGTTAGATAATTTTTTTTTTAATACCTGCTTGCTTTTCCCATTCAAAACCCCAATTATAGAAGAGTCGACTTCTTTAAAATCTGGAGGTCACTCACAAATAGAAGAGTCTTTAGAAGATCACATCAAAAATAGAAGGCCCTTTAACTAAGTTTCCCACAAAAGGCTATTACCTTGCTAATTTTTGGCACAATAGTTTCTTTTTTCCTGGCATGCCTAGTGGGACACTTTCTTAGATATACCAAATCATCAAGGTGTACAAGTCATCGGCCATACCCGAACTCGCCTAAGTAGATTTTTCAGATCCTAGCCATAATGTTGATCACAAACCAAAATTATGTGGCCTCAGACACTAGAAGTCCCCTTGTTGCCCCAGTTGCACCTACCGTATGGGCCCATATCCCGGTCTCCACTCTCAAAGTTATTCAAAAGTTCACCGTAGATAGCTCAAGAACACCATCTGAACATCTCCAAGATGTTGCAGATGTGTGTCTAGTGCACAAAGTCACAAATCATAAAATAGCGTTGAGACTAGTTGCTACTTCTAGATTGGTATCATTGTCTACCAGCTAATACTATTAGTACCTGGGATGAGCTCGAGGATCCATTTTATGAGAGATTTTCTAATGACGAAGACAAGTCTTCATTGTATCTCCAGCTATCAACTATCAAGCGAGCTCCATCTAAAGCCATGATCGATTTCAACACCCGATTCCATACAACCTAGTAGAGAATCCAGAATGCTATCTAACCACTAGCTGAGTTAGCATTTATGTTCTACCTACAATCCATCAATGTCAACATCTCCATGATGATACAGTCACTCGGTGGAAATACATTACCATATGCATACAACTTAGCAGTAAATATGGAGAACAACCTAATTGATACAAGGAAGTTGCCACCTCAACCCATTATGCTGATATTCCTAGAAATATCAATTTCTACTCAAGAGGTACCATCTACTAGCACACTCGGACCTCCTCCTTCTATGTATACATATCCAAGCATGCCAAAAAATGTTGCTTCTACATCCGTTGCTTCAAAGGATGAAATGAGCAACATAAGGGAGATGTTACGAAACTTGAAAAATGAAGTAACCACTATCAAGTGTAAATAGGCTTCCCCTCCAAGACCATCCTACCAAGGCTATTAGGGTGGCATGCCCTCCTACCAACAGAACCAATACCAGGGAGCCACACATGCAAATCCACCGACTCAAACAAATAACCAAATGGTGTCGATACTAACTCTGCTGGGAGCCACTCAAACTAGTACAAGCAAAGAGCTAACCTCAGGATAGAACAATCTCTCTGAAGACTTCAATCCCTGGTGTTATCCCTACAGTGACACTTATATGCCTCAAAAAAAATTTGTGTGGAAATTTATAGTAAAACGTTGTGGAACAATGTAGCCAAGGAGTGGCAACAAATTCAGGATATGCATACGACTCTCACCAAATGGAGTATGCGGTTCTCACTACACAAATGGAGGGAATACCCTCAGAGAAAGAAAACAACATGGATCATGACCATGCTCTCCTCTCATTCATGGAAGGAAAGGAAGAAGTTTTCACTTATGAAGCATCTACATCGGCACCCTGCAAGTGCATTCTAACTACAACACTTGATCAAAGAGGATATTCACAGGTGAAAAAATCACTCCACAACCTAGAAATGTCTCGAGCCAGCACCCTAGCCCTTCTACAATCGCTCCATAGCCATAGTTGGGAAAGTAAATTATCATCACCAAACCCAAGGAGCGGAAACCTCCAAATTCACCACCCTTCAATGTGGTGGAATAATTGAAGAAACATTTCACTAACGTATCCATTTGGGATATTCTAGCCATTCCAAAATAGAATTCATTAATATAGAAGGCCCTGCAAAAAGATACGATTGAACTATCAATAGGAAAAAATCCTGAAATCAGAACGGATGCAACGCCTCTAGCCAAAGTTCTTGCTAATACTATGGAGGAGTCTCCGACTGGGGATAAATGAGAGAATATGAAACCTAAGCCTCTCTTCTTGACCCTCATTGTAGGGAAGAAACTATTGCACAATTCCATTATTAACTCTGGTGCTAGCACCACACTCATGCCCAAGCAGATAGTTGAAGCCTTAAGGCTCATCTATGAGCCTTTAAAGAGAGGAGTTATGCAGTTGGATGGGAACAAGGTCGAAACTATGGGCCTTATTAAAGACCTCCCTTTAAGCTTGTTTTCATGTCCTAGCATCATAGTGTTGCAAGACATTGTGATCATTGATGTTCCTCCCATGTTCAACCTCTGTCTATCACAGGATTTTACAGCAAAGATAAGAGGATACCTTTCTTTGGATTGGTCTCACCTAATTCTTAAGACCAAGTACGGTTCTAAGATGAAGATAATATCAGAATCCTTGAATTCAAAGCACATAGCCAATGAAGCTATGATCAAATTTTAAGGCATTGATGCCTCTATTACCAAAGAAGAAGCCAGTGGTAGAGAATTGTTGGATCATGAGTAGACAATTGAAGACAGAGCCGATCGAGAAGAAGTCTTCTTGATAGAGAATGTAGGAACTGATCCTTTCAGTAATTATCATGCTATCGGTTTGGGCACCTATGTCATCTATGATGAGGATCAAGAGTTCCCAAGGATATTGAAGGATTCCATTCCCAAACAAGCTTCAGAGCTCTAGACATTGCACTTTGATGGTGTGAGATGCAAGGTGGATGCAGGAGCTGAGATATGCCTGACATCTCCATCCAATGAGTAGATCTTCAAGTCATTGCACTTCCAATTTTATTTCTTAAACAATGAAGCCAAGTATTAGGGTCTCGTGCAAGGGCTAAGTATCATTGAACACATGGGTGTCAAAAAATTAGTAGTATTTGGATATTTTGAACTTGTAATCAACCAAGTCAGAACATCTCTGCTGCAAAACTTTTTTGTATGCGGTCTTACAAGAACAAGGTATGAGACCTCATTGAAGGTTTCAAATATTTTAAAATCCATGTTGTGGTAAGAGAGAAAAATTCAGAGGCAGATCGCATGGCAATGATAGGATCCCAATTTGATCCTGTCTTCGACTTGATAAAAAATGTACACTCTCTGTGAGTGATAGTCTGACCCTCCATTCCTGATAATGATTATAGTTGGCAAGTGTTCAAAATTGATGAACACATCACCTCATTCATTCAACAGTTGGGAGAGTTCGTCAATCAGTTTAGCCAAATATTGAAGATGCATACGAAGGAAAAATCATCTAGTTGAAATCAAACAAGCTTCCGAAGGGGTTGGCCACCCTCAAAAATATTTTCGACTATGATAATGCAAGGAGTAATAGAAATAAATTTATAGTAGGCTAGGTGGAATACACCGACCTTGAGGTCGGGAAAGAAGTCCCTTAAAATGATAAAGATAGGTTGATACATTTCTGCAAAAAATACAAAGGGGTAGTGGCCTATTCTTATGGTGACCTCAAGGGATATGATCCCCATGTCATCCAGCATACCATTGAACTAATGGAAGGTGCTAAGCCTATCTGAAAAAATTAGAGGCCATTCAATTCAAAGATTGAAGCCTTAATGGCACAAGAGCTGGAAAAGTTGATCCAATCCAAGATTGTCTTCCCAATCAAGAACAATGCATGGGTATCTAATTGCATTCCAGTCTGAAATAAAAATGAAGACATTCCTCTTTGTGTTGAATTTCATGACCTAAACTGGGCATCATTGAAGGATCATTACCCACTGCCTTCCATGGAATCAATTTTACAGATTGTAGCAGGTTTAGAGATGTTTTTTGTGTTGGATGGTTTCTTAGGCTACAACTAGGTTCAGGTTAAAGAAGAAGATTAGCACAAGACCACATTCACCACCAAGTGGGGAACATTTGCATATGCCAAAATGTCTTTCGGCCTATCAAACACAAGGGCTACCTTCCAGCGAGCAATGGATATAGCTTTCAGCGAACTCATCAACAAAATCATCCTCATCTACTTAGATGATTTGGCCATGTTTTCAAAATCTAAAGATGACCACTTTGAGCATCTAGTAAAGGTTTTCATAAAATGCTAGGAGTTCAGGGTGTCCTTGAACTTGAAAAAATGTGTTTTAGGAGTACCACAAGGAAAATTGTTGGGGCATGTACTATCCCAAGATGGAATCACTATTGATTTTGAAAGAGTAAAAGCAATCAAAGAACTTCCTCTTTCGATAAATAAGAAAGGTGTACCATATGTTGATGGTTTTTTCTACACAACAACTCAGACATAATATGATATTCTATCTCTCTTGAAAGGTCAATCTCTATTGGAAAAGAGATAACCCCAAGGTCTCTAATGTCAGGTCTTGACAATGCAATAAAACAACTCAGTGATAAAAATGTGAAATATTGGCAATCATAAGGGGCCTTACAAATGAACAATGTTGGAAGTGTACTTTCATCAAATGCAACAATATGGTGATGCTTTTAATCCTGAAACTAACCCAAATTCAAAATAAAAATAAAAAGAGATAAGGGTTTCAGAGAGATTCTAAACCAACCCCTAAGCAATAATGAATTCTACAAATGGATAGATCCCCAATAAAACCAGTCTCTTCTCAATAAAGGACAAGCCCACAATTCCATAGAAATGGTGCAATCTTCTAAGGAAACTGAATATTTTCATACTATGAAAATTCATCCACATACCTAATAAATGGCACAATGTAAACAAGTATCCACAGTTGAACTTAGCACAAAATAAGGCCCAGACTAACTTTACATAGAAACTTACAATCAGAAAATTGCTAAAAGTATGGACTAATGATCGATCAACATCATTAACATTTGGCCATTGACATGAAAGAACTAAAAACTAACATCTAACATTGAGAATTGAGAACAAGAAACCATAAACTGTCAAAGATAAATACAAAGTTTGCCAAATCAACAACTCAGTTGCATTACTTCTCCAACATTACATAACAATTTCTAGTCTCCCTCCTTTCCTACAGCTAATTTCTAAAATCTACTTGCCAATTCTGGATTTCTATAGCTTCTAATCAGCTCTTCTAACCCAGTCTAACCTCTTACGAATGAGAAGGCACTGGACTTTTATAGAAAATTACATTTTGAATCAATGGCTAGGATTTAATTTATCCAATGGCATAAATTACACTTCTAGAAGCATCCAGATGTTACATTTAATTTGGGAGCTCAAGGTACATCACCATCCAATCAATTGCATTCAGTTGCATTATGGCCCATTGACATCAATTATGAGAAAATCCTCATTGGAGAATAAATACAGCTTCACATGTCTTTCCTTGTTAAATGCACCTCTCCAATTGGTATATAGTTGGTGGCATAGATTCTTATGTAGGCCCCACTTTAATATTTGAGTTGAACTTTTCTAGATTTTCCCTCTTGCAACGAATCCATATGCAAGTCCTCCTTTTGATTTCTTTAATCTTGAAAAATAGATACCATCATTAGTAGCTCACATGTTAAAAAATCCAATCCAAATTAAACTTAAATAAAATTTTGGCCCCGTTGGTGATTTTTCCCACATAGAGATTGTAGATCTCTAAGAGGTAGCCAACCCCTATCAAGGATAACTGCAACAACTAGTGGCCAACTAACGAGAGTCAGTTATGGACTAAACTCTCCTACACTTTTGGCTCTGTAGGACCAAGGTGGGTAAACCTAAATGTGCTCACAAGAATGCCCCATGACTGGTAAGAACAATTCCTACATATAGATCACAGTTCCTACACACACTCAAAGGGATAGTCATCATTTCATGGTATTGGCAGACCAGAGAATGATTACCAGTGCCGAAGAGCAATGGAATTGGCCCACTTACAATAAGGAAACACCTCCCGAAGGAAGACAAGGTTTTAATAAGTGTTTGTGTTTAGTATTTGGATTACCATGCTTTAGAAATTACAGTCTTAAACTAAAGAGAAGGCTACAAACATTGTTCAGTGCCTCATCCACCGGGCAATGAAGTCATATAGAGTAAAATTTTGATACTATGAGCTTATCTTCCTATAGCATTACTATAATGAGATACTTCAGTACATTAAAATAGTACTTCTTCAAGAATCTTCAGCATATACAACCATCAACATGTAATTGACTCTTCAAGCATTTGATTAACTCCTTAAGTTAAAGCAAGAAAACTAACTACACTTTCAATTAATTGTTGAAACTGAAAGGAGAAACCCTTGATAACTCCATCCATAATCCGTGGCACACACATAGGAGAGAAAACTATCTTAATTTTATAGATTTGTTTCGATATCAGTAATTTAAAAAGTATATCTACTAACTGTATACAAATCCATACTCGGGACGATTTCTTGAACAAAAAATTTATAACACTTCAAACATAAAACTGACTGTACAGACTCAAAAGCCTTGGACCCAAAAATTCCTGACCCCTACAATGAGCCATGAAATATCCTTTATATCTCAGGAGAGCAACAAGAATTAGGCTTCATTGTCAATACCAAATTTGAATTTCAACACAAAACGAAATTCAAATTCACATTCCTCATGACTTGATTACATCGTGCATGATTGGAGGACTCAAAAAATCATTACAATAACCAGTCAATGAAAAAAATTTCATGTAGTGCATGTGCATGTCCACATCCATGTCCATAGGAGAAAAAAGGCATGAGCAAACACATCCAACCAATCCCCACCAGTCACCATCAAGAGAACACATGACCCCGGTACAAGCGACCACTTCGAGTGCGTGCCTAAGACAGCGATGTCACCACCTCTTCTTTACCAGCCTTGCGAGCACATCCCCGAACAACTAGACCTGGTGCCAATGCAAATACTGGCTCAATTGCCAGAACCTCCTCATCCACTCCCATAAGCTCCGTCAAGGAGGCCAAGTAACATTGATAATCAGAATCAATATCAGATTCATTAGAATCCGAGATAATTATCGAGGATGAACAATGTAATTGCCTCTTCCTAGTGTTCCCAATAGTAGCCTTGTGAGCCACAAGAGAATCAGACTTCTTCATGATTGGTGATCCTAGCCTTGCACTCCTTCGCATAACTGATTTATTCATGATAGAAACAGAGCTCAGCAACAAATAGAAGAAGAAACCTTTCCTGCACAAAGACACAAGAAGACACAATGTTGATTACATACAACTTAGTCAACATTTATAGAATAACCTAGCATGCAAGGTATAATTTCTTGAAGGCAATTCAAGCACTCGAACCATTAGTGACCCAGATAACCATGAATACTCTCAATAATATGGCATTGTTCGCACGCAGGAGGAAATCAGGTGGAGATCCTTTGGAGAAGGAAAAACCCATGCCATTAATGACACGAGCAACAGCCAAGCAATACAAGCCACCTGAACAACCCACACATCCCCTCTTTGAAGTTGAACCACCGATTCGGGAGACACTTTAACAAACGGAGGGTTGAGATCAAGTCAATGGACGTTGAAAATCCACCTCGATGCCTTCAGAAAACATATCCAATCAGAACCCTCAAAATAGCAGATCTGAACCATATAGTGGGACCCATGTAGCCCCATCGGCAGGAGAAGAAAAGCCATGTGCCACGTCCTCTCAGACCTCACAACATCCTTCAAAATATTTACTCCGCTCGTGCGAGGTGTGTGAGAAACCATAATTAACCCTTTCATTAATGGCCATCGCTAGTGAAAAGATGGCCCCACGTCACATCCAACACCACAGGAAGAAAATTGGTACATTCATTTATGCCAGATGGCAACATCTCATGAACCTTGCACCACTTTGGTGACGCTAGCAAGAAAACCTGCGAGGTTGGCGAGAAGCAGCCTAGATGTAATCCTGCGATCAAACGGTCTAGACAAAGCATTAAAGTGGGGCCCATGTTTGAAATTCCCGGTGGTATAGAACATAAGCCATTTAGGTAGAAGATCGGAGAATCAGGTGAAATGGGGCCAGTAAAGCACAACCCGAGAGGGATAAAACCTCACTTAAGTGACTAGTTGCCCCCGGTAATAAGTCACTATAGGAATATAACAAAAGGGTTTCAAAAGGTCGACAATCAAAGTTACTATGAGTAACTTTGAAACTTTAAAACCCTAACTTGATTCAGTTAGAAAATTGAAGTCCTATTAGTGGCTCTAACTGGGTATGTATGCCCCCTGTGGGCATAGCAAGAATCTGGAATCTCTGGTTTCACAGACTAGATTACCAAATTGTACAAGCCCTTCAATAGATATATTGCTTTGCTCTATCAATTGGACCTATGCATACAAACATGGTAGCCCCAGGCTACCAAAAAAGAGGAATCAAGGCTTACCTCTATCAAAAACAAAACTTTTCGTTTCCTGATAGAAAAAGAACTTGCAACATTCACCATTTGATGCTTTGAGGTTCCTGGGATAATCAATACCCTACAATAGCTATGGTGGCTATCCACACTTAGTCCCTGTATTGATTTAATCAATGCTCTGCCCCACCAATTTAAGAGCAATATATGATCATGATGATAATTCACCTTATCCTGCTTCTGGTTATATTTTATAGGATACAGGCTCATCAGTTCCAGGAAATGAAAACACTCATAACTTACCTGGTCCACAACATCATCCATTTTGTTGTCCTCGGTTTGTATTTTAAAGTGAAAGTTGTTATATAGGACAGTATGCAAAGTTCCCTTATTTTCATTAGCTGACTAGGATGATACGTAGCTTGAGGAAAATTTTTTCTGGCATATCCTTTCTTGTACCTCCTCATTCATCTCAATATAAAAACTCTCAGAGAGAGGTTTAAAAACATCAACTTCTCTTCGATCAGAAAAGATAGAGCAATACATATTGGCTTTATTGTACCCAGTACTATCTGTTGAATATGTTGATCTATAAGTAAATAATTTAGCACAATCTAAAAACTCCTTACTGATCACATCAATGCTAGAGGGCAGTAACACCTCCATCTCTACTTTACATAAATAGTCAAGAAAAACCATTGGGTCAATGTATTTACCACAATACTAGCTACCTCCAATTGTATTCTTCTGATCACAAGTATCAATATCCTTATATTGTTCAACCTTTATACAACTCCCCTATTCTAATGCTAATATATCTGAGGTACACTCCAGACATACATCATCTGACAATTGTTCCTTCCATTGGGAACAAACATAGGGCTCTTCATCCCCACACAACTCTAGTAGAAATAACATTTATGTTGCATCCTCAGTATTGCAATCATTACCCCCAAAATCATAATCACTAGCTTGCAACAAAATCTCAGTAACATTAGAATAACAATTAGGATTAGGAAACACAATAGGCATCTTATACAATCCTTCATCACTTTGCTTCTCAATTTTATCACTACTTATGCAGACATCTTGTAATGAATGAGCACTACCTTTATTTTGTGTGGATGCATGCCTGGCCAACTCTTCAATCTCTATCCATCTAATCACTTGAGCCAAATTAGTAGGTTTCAATTCCTCTGGTAAGGAACTCAATCCTGATTCATATAGTTCACAAAACAAATCAATGCACTCATAATCATTAGGTCTTTGATCTATAGGAATTTGTATTAAGATTTTCAAAAATCTCAAAAAAAACTCATATGAAGATTCCTCTTCTTTCCTTCTCATATCATACAGTTCTGATACAAAAGAAACCTTATCATCTTCACTCAAATCGGACTAGGTTTCAACTTGGATCTCATTATCATCAAACTGCATTTTTGGACTTATAACAATTCTAGCCAAAATTTTATCATCAATTTTTTGAATAGCCGGCTCAGATATTTTATTAGTATTGGTTAGGCAAGGGTAACCAATACCTGCAGCTGATTACCTCTTCATCATTGAATATTTCATATTATTTTCAATTTCCATAGCTAGTTGGTATGCTTGAGGTAGTAGGTCCTTTACCCTTAATAAAAAACTCATCCTCTTGTTGAAAGCACCTAGATACACAACCAAGCTTTCAGCCTCATTTGGTCTTATTTCTTTAGGGATCTCCCTTAATACTCTTGAAAACTTGAGATTAAAATGTGGGACTAATTCCTCCTCCTATATATGGATTCCCATAAATCCTTTTCTCAATGTGTTGGGGTTGACTCTTTCACCAAATTGTTCCATAAAAGCAATCACCAACTAATTCCATGAGTTAATAGAAAAAATAGGCAGATAGGAAAACCAATCCCTAGCATTACCTTTTAAGGATTGCACAATTAACTTCATGACAACATCCTCATGATTAATTTCATAATCACCCATTACATATACAAAATGTTGTAAATGTTTTGAAGTCGATTCTGCAATTTGCCCTGTGTACTGAGGTAAATACTTCCTAGTTTTCTTAGGAATTGAATTAGGGTAATTGTTGATACCACTAAACATAAAAGGCATATACCTTTGTGTTACAAAACTCCCCGAAGGGCTTAATACAATGTGTTCTACTAGCATATTTATGTTTGATCTTACACACGGAAGACTATTCAATATATAACTATCAGGCACATCACTTGTTAGCTCAACCAGGAATTTGTAAATGACCGACAAAGATACTCCTTACTTTTCAAGATTTTATGCAATACAAATGTGTTTCATGAATCCTTTTACATATTGTACTACTATAAGTATGGTAAAACCAATCCTTGTTCCCTTGTATATGCTTGACATATAGATTTGGAACCATTTTTATCCTTAATCAAAACACCCATTATCATTAAAAGTAGTGAACTGTTTTAGTTTTGGTGAAATACCTGGTAGTTGTTTGCAACATGTATCAACTTCTTTTCTAGACTATAAATAGCACAAATATGGAGCTATTTTTTCATTTATTCACTAGTTCTTCAGACAAAGTCACCACCTCCTTTTAGAGGACAATATTTCAAAGAACTTTGAAAGCCTTTTTTCTAGGTTCTATCAAATTATGGGTTTCATTACCCATTACAAAGTCGCACCACACCACCAGTAGTACCTCTCACAGTTATAACCCTTTACCACCGAAGTTTATCACTTATCTTTACTGTGAACAATAAGTTCAGGATAAGCACCTCCCGTCCCTATGGTTCCTTGGGCTTCTTTCTCCCTCTCTTTTATTTTAAACTTCTCAGAAGTTCTCCCCAAATAAAATCATCCTTCATTGAATAACTCTAGAACTCCTAAATCCTTTGCTTATAGGAAACCATAGAGCACAAGATTATCAAGATCATTTTGAACTACCTGCTTTCACTTAGTTTGAAAGCATTCACTATATAAATTCAGAATAGCACATCATTTAATATGACTCTATATCAACACGGTTTGCAACCAAAACTTACTGGGTTTATCCCCGGCGGAGTCACCATTCTGTTGGTGTTTTTTCCCACATAGAGATTGTAGATCTCTAAGATGTAGCCAACCCCTATCAAGGATAACTGCAACAAATAGTGGCCAACTAATGAGACTCAGTTATGGAATGAACTCTCCTACACTTTTGGCTTTGTAGGACCAAGGTGGGTAAACCTAAATGTGTTCACAAGAATTCCCCATGACTAGTAAGAACACTTCCTACATACAGATCACAATTCCTACACACACTCAAAGAGATAGTCATCATTTCATGGTATTGGCAGACCAGAGAATGATTACCAATGCCGAAGAGCAATAGAATTGACCCACTTACAATAAGGAAACACCTCCCAAAGGAAGACAAGGTTTTAATAAGTGTTTGTGTTTAGTATTTGGATTACCATGCTATAGAGCTTACAGTCTTAAACTAAAGAGAAGGCTACAAACATTCTTTAGTGCCTCATCCATCGGGCAACAGAGTCATACAGAGTAAAATTCTGATACTATGAACTTATCTTCCTATAGCATTACTATAATGAGATACTTTAGTACATTAAAATAGTACTTCTTCAAGAATCCTGAGCATATACAACCATGAACATGTAATTGACTCTTCAAGCATTTGATTAACTCCTTAAGTTAAAGCAAGAAAACTAACTACACTTTCAATTAATTGTTGAAACTGAAAGGAGAAACCCTTGATGACTCCATCCATAATCCATGGCACACACACAGGAGAGCAAACTATCTTAATTTTATAGATTTGTTTCAATATCAGTAATTTAAAAAGCATATCATACTAACTGTATACAAATCCATACTCGAGACGATTTCTTGAACAAAAATTTTATAACACTTCAAACATAAAACTGACTGTACAGACTCAAAAGCCTTGGACCCAAAAATTCTCGACCCCTACAATGAGCCATGAAATCTCCTTTATATTTCAGGAGAGCAACAAGAATTAGGCCTCATTGTCAATACCAAATTTGAATTTCAACACAAAACGAAATTCAAATTCACATTCCTCATGACTCAATTACATCGTGCATGATCGGAGGAATAAAAAAACGGTTACAATAACCAGTCAGCGAACAAAATTTCATGCAGAGCACGCGCATGTCCACGTCCATGTCCACATGAGAAAAAAGGCATGAGAAAACACGTCCAACCAATCCCCACCAGTCACCATCAAGAGAACACACGGCCCCGGTACAAGTGACCACTTCGAGTGCGTGTTTGAGACAGCGATGCCACCACCTCTTCTTTACTAGCCCTGCGAGCACATCCCTGAACAACTGGACCTAGTGCCAATGCAAATACTAGCTCAATTGCTAGAACCTCCTCGTCCACTCCCATAAGCTAGGAGGCCAAGTAACATTGATAATTAGAATCAATATCAGATTCATCAGAATCCAAGATGATTATTGGGGATGAACAGTGTAATGGCCTCTTCCCAATGTTCCTAATAGTAGCCTTGTGAGCCACAAGAGAATCAGACTTCTTCATGACTTGCGATCCCAGCCTCGCTCTCCTTTGCACAACTGATTTATTCATGATAGAAACAGAGCTCAACAACAAATAGAAGAAGAAACCTTTCCTGCACAAAGACACAAGAAGACACAATGTTGATTGCATACAACTTTGTCAACATTTATAGAATAACCCAGCATGCAAGGTACAGTTGCTTGAAGGCAATTCAAGCACTCGAACCATTAGTGACCCAGATAACCTTGAATACTCTCAATAAGATGGCACTATTCACACACAGGAGGAAATCAGGTGGAGATCCTCTGGAGAAGGAAAAACCTGTACCATTAATGACACAAACAACAACCAAGCAATACAAGCCATGCGAACAACCCACACATCCCCTCTTTGAAGTTGAACTATCGATTAGGGAGACACTTTAACAAATAGAGGGTTGAGATCAATTCAATGGACGTTGACAATCCACCTCGACGCCTTCAGAAAACATATCCAATCAGAACCCTAAAAATAGCAGATCCGAACCATACAGTGGGACCCATGTAGCCCCATCAGGAGGAGAAGAAAAGCCTCATGCCACGTCCTCATAGACCTCACAACATCCTTCAAAATATTTACTCCACTCGTGCGAGGTGTGTGAGAAACCATAATTAACCCTGTTATTAATGGCCATCGTCGGTGAAAAGACGGCCCCACATCACATCCAACACCTCGAGAAAAAAACTGGTACATTCATTTATGCTAGATGGTGACATCTCGCGAACCTCACACCACTTTGGTGACGCCAGCAGGAAAACCTACGAGGTCGGCAAGAAGTGGCCTAGATGTAATCCAATGATCAGACGGTCTAGACAAAGCATTAAAGTGGGGCCCGTGTTTGAAATTCCCAACAGTATAGAACATAAGTCATTCAGGTAGAAGACCGGCAAATCAGGTGAAATGGGGCCAGTAAAGCACGACCCGAAAGGGATAAAACCTCACTTAAGTGATTGGTTGCCCCTGGTAATAAGTCACTGCAGGAATATAACAAAAGGGTTTCAAAGGTCGACAATCAAAGTTACTATGAGTAACTTTGAAACTTTAAAACCCTAACTTGATTCAATTAGAAAATTGAAGTCCTATCAGGCCCTTAAAAAAAAATTACATTTTTTTATGGAAACTTTCTATTTTCGGAAATTTTCCATTTTTGAAAATTTCGAGTTTTGAGGGTATGGAAATTTTGAAAGGAAATTTCCATTTTGAAAATTTCGGATTTTTGAGGGGTTCTAGAAATTTCCATTTTTGAAAAATTTTGAGTTTTTGAGGGGGGTTTAGAAATTTCCAAAAAAAGAAATTTCAGGATTTTGAGGGCTCGAAGGAATTTCGGAGATTTCTGCCTTGGGAGGAAAATCCTAAAATTCCAAGCAAGGTCAAAGTCTCCTAAACCTCATAACTTTTTTTCAGAAGGAATTTTCAAAAAGTTCAAAAAGCAACTTGGCCTAATTTTTCATCCTATATCCTTTGGTGTAAAAATATTTACACATAACATTGAAAATTCAATTCAAAAATCCCCATTTCTAATTTCCAAGACAAGCGAAGAGTCTCCAGAGCCTCAGAATATTGCCTTCATCAAACCAAGTCTTGAATTAATCCCAAAATAACCTCCCAAGAAGAGCAAAACTGAAAATCGACAAAGCCAAGGTGCAAAGATGTAAAAGAAAAAAGAGGGTCTCTGCCTTCGATGGGGCGTGTGTGCCAAAATCTTGCAACACAATATTTTTTGGGGAAGGTTAACTTTGTAAGTAAGTTCATCTATGATTTTGCAAGAACAATTAGACTGATCACCCTAATGTTGAAAAAGGACCAATTATTCAAATGGACAAAAGAAGCGAGCGAAGCCTTCGAGAAACTAAAAGATGTTATTTCTTTGGTTCCTATGTTGGCAAATCCTGACTTGTCAAAGGACTTCATAATTTATGTTTTTAGTAGTAGGACAAGCATCACCACTGTTCTGATTCAGAATGATGATGAAGGAAAGGGAGAACACCCTATAGCATTCCATTCTTGAACTTTGAAGGAATATGAGATGAACTATAAATTCATTGAAAGGCAGGCTTTCACAATTGTAAAGGGACTCAAGAATTTCCAACACCTTATAGCTTACACTAAATTAATTGTTTACGTCGCACATTCCAGTGTACGGGAGTACATCATGGAAGGAGAAATCACCGACAAAAGGGCCAAATGGATCACTAAGATCCTAGAATATGACATTGAAGTTGGGCCTACGAAGACTCTCAAAGGAAGAAGTTTGTGCGAGTATTTGGCACATGACAAAGAGACAGAATTTGAGGAAGAACAAGCAGAAATAGTCCTAACAAATGAGTTTGAACCTGAAGGTTGTTGGCTAACAAATAGGGTGAGATATATACATACCGACAAGAATCCATCAGGACCTCTATCTCAAAGAAGGAGATTCTATTAGCTTCAAAATAGTGGGTACTCACTTATTGAAGGAATACTTTTCAAAAGAAATTTCAATGACATCCTATTGTGATGTGTCACCATCAAACAAGCAAAGAAGATAATCAACTCCTTCCACAATAGCCTAGAAGGTGGACATTTCTCCGCAAAGACCACCGCCACCAAAATTTTATGCGTTGGGTACTTTTGGCCTACATTATTTAATGACTCCTATGAAATGGTAAAATTCTGCAAAGAGTGTCAATTCTATGCAGGAAGAAGAAAGAATTTTCCCATGCCTCTCAATCCAATAGTAGCAGATGAACCATTCGCACAATGGAGACTAGATTTCATTGGGATGATCAACCCTACCTCTAGTGCTTGTCACAAGTGGATCCTAACAGACACCGACTACTTCACAAGATGGATTGAAGCCCTACCCTTGAAGAATGCGACAAAAGCAAAAATTGTAAATTTTCTTGAAGGGATGGTAATAAGATTCGCATGCCAAAGACTATCATCTCAAACAATTCCAAAGCTCTCCTAGTTTCCAAGGTAAGTCAGTTCGCATAAGAACATGGCATATTTTTGAAAACCTCCTCAAACTACTACCTGTAGGGAAATGGCCTAGATGAGTCAACTAACAAAAATCCAGTTCGACTCATCAAAAGGATCAGTTTGGATCATGAGAGATACTGGCATAAAAATCTTCGAACAAAATTATGGGTAGATTGCATAACTCCTAAGCAAGCCCTGAATACTTTGCCCTACAAGCTAGTATATGGGAAGGAGGTGTTGTTACCAATATCTATAGAGATACCTGCACTACAGCTACTCAAAATATCTAGAGATTGAAGAAAATGGAGCTATGGAAGTTTGGTTGGATGAATTGTTGGAGGTACAAGAAAAAAGGGGGAAAGCCCTAATGGCCATGACTAACTACCAATAGGTGGTGAAGAGATGGTTTGAAAAGAAATCTTCAGACCAAGGTCTAAAATGCGGAGACTTGGTAGTAAAATTCAATAAAAGAAATGTGAAGCCTGACCAACATGGAAAATTTGACAAACTATGGGAAGGCCCTTTCAAAATAATTCAATGCAAATAGAGTAATGTTTTCGAATTGGAAAACATGGAACAAGAAGCATTGGGAATTTTAGTTAATTGAATTCACCTAAAATTATTTAATTAAGCTTTTGATACTTCATACAAGTGTAGATATGTGACTAATGTAATTATTTTCCATTTTATGTTTTGTCGGTTGGTTCTTTTTCAACATTTTCACAATTACGAAAGAAAGAAAATTCATGGGACCCATTTTTACAAAAACAAAGGACATCATCACTCATATTGCAGAAATAAAAGTTCAAATGTGAAGAATTCCATAAAAGTTGTGGAGAGGACAAGAATGAAGACAATAGGTTTGAATATAGAAAGTATGTTCATTATATATATACTTTGATAAGAAACATTGAAAAAATGGCTCTAGGGCGATGCACTCAAAATATGACATTATATGAGGCTTCCTTATATATATATATGTATATGCAAGCCCTCTTTCAGGTATATATATGCAAAAGAGAAATAATGTTTTAATCATCAAATAATTGGAGCATGGACATTTTCGTCAATTGGAACATTGTCAGGGGCAACAAGAATTTTATCACCAGTAGTAGCAGGATCTAGAATAGCAACACCAACACCTAGAATAAGTGACGAAGGGAACACAAGGTTCCTAAAGTCGGTGTACCAGTCTATGTCATAGAACAACACTACATTGTAGCAGTGCAGCAGGAAGTGGCATGCACAGGTGGCTCTCTCACGGTGTTCAATAAGTGAATGGAGCTACAACCCACTCATAAATGGTACCCATGGTACCACCGCATCCTATTCAATATGCCATCATAGGTCGCTCACTACCAAAAGACCCAAACCATACACTGCATTGGTTACTGCTTCACCAAGGCCTCTGAGGTAGCTCTTCGGGAAAATCTAAAGCATCAAGTGAATTATCATGGCTTTTAGAGCTTGAATGTCAAGCAGCGAGGCAACAAATTTAGAGCATATATCAGTGTTCACCTAATATTTCTCTTCATACTCAATATAATCTCTACCCAAAACCCATTTCATGGCTATAATGGCCAATGAGTGTTTATTTTTGGTTATACATTTCAGGCGCCTATTGGAGATCTCTCCTAGAAAATCCATTTGAGACTTGTTGCACACTAGCCTAATCAGAGTGTTTATTGTGTCAGTCTCTACTCAAAACACCTAAGTCTAGTGCTATGCAAATTTAAAACCTACTCAACTACCTAAGCAATTATGCTATCTAAACTGCCTAATGCTTTTGCTAAATCACTAAGTATAGTTTTGTTGCTATAACCAAGACCTATATAGAAACACCTGAAGTAACTTGCTCCCAAACATGGTGGTAATCAAGTTTAGCTCAAGAATCCCACCCAAAAGGCCAGCTCAATTTTCTAACCCGATTACGTCTGCAGGTACGACTTGTTATGTGTAGGGTTAAGGAGCGGTAATCAATTAGTGTGAATTGGTTGCAAGCTTAGGCAATGACTCATATAGATAGGTGCTTAGGTGTCAACATGTAGGCATTTTCAAGATCCAAGGTTTAGCATGAATCCTTCTAAAGTACTCATTATGGCATTAGCCTAATTGTGCTTTCAGGGATATTAATGCCAAGGACAAGTGAGAAGGTGAATAACAGGGAGGCCGCAGCCCATAAAATCACATTGAAGGGATGTTATCTCTAATGAAATTAAGAATTCTCTTCTTGTCAAAAATGGCAAGTAGTTCATTTTGCACAGACAGAGGAGCTGCCAGTACATGTCAAATTAAATGCAGAAAGGCAACTGTTGTCTACCGGTTGAAGCCAAGAAATAAAAGAGAAAAGATAAGTATCGCATGCAAAAATCAAACATAGTATAAAACTTCTTGAGCAATGAAAAGAATTAGGCAAACTGAATTATTAAAGATCCAGGTGTGATGTAATTGTGCAACAAGAGAAGCCGAACGTAGGAGTAATCATAGAGAATTGACTGCCCTAGTGTAAATTAAACCTAAAGTGAAAGGTTGTCTAGTTTTGAAACTGGAAACCTTGCATTGTGTTTTTGGTTCCATTTATACCACTTCAGTGTGCTTTCTAGGTAAAATTTTGCAAGTTATGGCAACTGCTCAAATTTTTTAGGCCAAGGTGCAAAAGGAAGAGGCCCAAAGTTTATTTAATATCATTCCCATGACTCTGTTCCATCAGAGTCTTCGAGGATGTCTCTTATGCTTCACCTAGAATTCCAAAGAAGCCGACCTGGGTAAATAGGTAGGTTGCAGAGAAGAAAGGCCCTTGCAAATATAAGAAATGAATTAAAGAAGAATGGGAAAATATTCATGACCCATTCTTCAAAAAAATACAAAATCACTAAGGGAAGCAACCTATGAGAGGATTAGAAAGAATAGCGACCCGGACTCCTTGGCACAGAAGTGTTGGTATAGTGGGCTTCCACAATATATGGTCCCACTAATGCACTATTACCCTGAATTGGTTGATAAGGCCATCAAAAAATTTAACCCAAACACTAGTACCATTGAGGGTCGGGAGGTGAGGGTGGTTATATGTAGGGAGGCTATTTGGAATATGCTTTGTATCCCTAAGTTTCACTCCAACAAAAAGGGAAAACTATTGGAGGACCAGAGACCTTGTGCGAAATTTCTACAACACGGAGACTCAAAATCTTAGAGAAGCTCCTAATAAGCTAATGTAGATCCCAATGACGCATAAGGGCTTAAGGATGATATGAAGGATGATTTCACTATGATGGTGTTTGTTTGTGGCCTAAACATTGACAAGGAATTCCAAGAGTTTCAGCTCGGTTTAGGTTTCCAATTACCCAGGCAACATTATTTTTTCTAGTATGATTTTCTTGAATTCCTCATCCAAGAGATGCTCTACCAGATAGAAGAGTACCAACTTCATAGAAGGTTCAGGTTCCCATCCTTTCTCGCACATATGTTCTTGCATCAAAATCTTGACTTCTTCCAAAAGTGTTTGGGGCTCTCGATTTTTGACAAAAATCAAAGGAGGAATCCAATTTCCAAATGGACTCCCCTTCTCTTAAGACATTTGACTATTACGCATTTTCAGATTATTTCTTATATCCGATTCTATAGGATTTAAGAAGAGACAACACTATTTTGCGGTTCAACTCGGACCAAATCGAGTTCATGTAGAACTTCACTCCAAAGTGTGACTATTTCCTAGGGGAGGACTTCACGTTCATCCGATTGTGGGGTTTCAACGATGAGCCCTTCCGACTTCCAGCGTGTCTTATAGATCGGGCACTGGTGCTTGAAGTATTCCGCTAGGTATCAATTATGGATGTCACCTTTTGTAGTGGGAAAGCAAAGAAGAAGGGATTTATCAAGTGCCAGAACTGTTACAAAACTGTAGTCATGGAAAAGAGAAAGGCTCATGGTGTGCTAGAAGCAAATATGTCTCATTTGGGGTTGGTGTGGATTTGTAATAAATGGAACTACAACCCTAATGACGACTTGCCAAAAAAATATGTCAAGGTGAATCATCAACCCTAACCCTACTGGGAGAAGCATCAAAATCTAACAACGAATGAAAATGAAGTTATTGTTGACCTAGGGCACATCCCTACTAAAGGTGGTTGGCCCCCTTGGCTCAGTTTCTACCTCCCCACTACGTAGTATGATCAGACAAGAAAAATGGGGACTACTCTCCGCAACAATCTACTAAAGAACTACAATTGGCAAGAGGAGAAGGTCAATGATTTCTAGATATATTGTTAGGAGACCTAGAAAACTGATGCTCCATATGACATTCTAGAGATGGATGACAAGTTCAAAAAATTATGGAATGACGAGCATCGAGATTCTAATGAAAGTGGTGAAAAAGACTCCAGTTTGGAGTTGGCCTAATCATTGTTTGACGAGGGAGCGGAACCAAAAATGGAGACACAAGATGCCTCGGCACAACAAAAGGGAAAGGCCACAAAGCTACCAAGAAGGGTCTCTTCTAATGTGCAGGTTAACATATCATGTGTGAGGTCTTCACTGACTCACACCTGGACCGCAAGGAGGACCAGGGCAACCTCTCTCCAACAATCTGAAACCCTAGCTATAGGTGACTCACCACCAACAAAATGGCAGTGAGTTGAGGCATCATTTGGAGATTGTTCGCAGGACCTTGAAGCAAGTGAAGAGTCGAGGAAGGATGAAGGACAAAAATCCTCTACCCCACAGGTATCTTTCACTCCCTCTTCTTTAGTTTAACAAACCTCAATGGCCCCTATTGTGTCTACAACACCTCTTGTTTCATATGCCAACCAAACCATTTCGACCTCTACTCCAATGATAGTGATGGGTCTCGCGCAGTTCTCTCATGCACCCCCTTTATCCCTTACTCCTTCGTAGAACATCACACCATTCGCCTTGGCCCATTCTGCATCCTAGAGTGTCACACACTTTGTCCCCCTTTTCATCGATACATCTCCTACCGCAACAATGACACAGCCGATCCACTCTTCCCAGTAGTTAGAAACCATCACAACATCGCTTCCTACAGGTCCTCCTACTGGTCCTCAACTAGAGTATTGGAGTATCCCTCCTTTCTCACCTCAAATAGTTAGTGTATTGAAGAAGAAGTCTCCCGATACCACCACCCTTTGATTTCCTTTTTCCCTTCCTCCCGGTGCACCTTTCACTAATGGACTCATTAGTTCACCCTCTAAATTCTTGTCAGAAGGTGATAAAACTAGGAAAGTACGAGAAAAAAAAGCCCAGAAGTAAAGAGCTAAAGATGCTAAGAGAACAACAGAGCCGAAAATACACACTATTTTTCATGAGGCTCAACAGTCACTACATTTTTTGACCATGTACCCAACTTCTAGTAAGCCACAAGGAGAAATATAGCTAGATGACTACAAAATGTATGCCATCAGGATCGATTTAAGCATAGCCTAGCCTCAAGACAAGGTGGAGCTCATGGAGGAGATGCAACGGGTGGTGACCACTAGTTTTCTTAAGATTGATCGATAGCTAAAGAAAAAGGAAGAAGATTTGAAGAGCATAGAGACTAGAGTTGATGTCTTTCTCGCTAAGGAAAAAGCTAAAGAAGCTGAATACAAGCACTTATCCCAACAAGAAAATATGGAACAAGCAAAGCTCTGAGAAGAACTAGAGAAGTTTCAATCCCTCAATCCTAGCTTGATAGTTGAGCTGAAGGAAAAGAGAAAGGAGTATTAGGATCAATTAGCAAAGTTGAAGCAAGAGATGCGACAAAATGATGAAGATTTTTGTCACCAACACGCTCAACTAGAGCAACAATTATAGTAGAAGGATATAGATTTCAACATCCACTGAGCTCAATTAGAAAATGAAATTATAGAACTAAATTCTTCTTTGGAACAAGAAGCAGCAAACAATCTATGGGTCAAATCTAGTTGGGTCACAAAATCATAGATTCTACAGGGACAACTCACCATAGCAAACCAAAAGATTGTGGAGCTAGCGCATGATATGGAGAAAAAGGATTCAAAAATTGCCTTATTTAAGGACTCTGCCTCAACCCCTATCAATCAAACAAACCTTCTTCAGGTGGCCCAATAGTTGTATGTCTCATATTGGGAAAGATTGAAGGCTTTCTGCCTAACTCTATAGCCAACGCTTTGATTTATGGCAAAAGCAATAGTCTTAGGTAGATAGGTTCATACAGTGATCGAACATTTCCCTCAATCAATCGTTGAAAAGGTTCCAGAGGCCAAAATATTATTAGACAAGCTATATCAGGTCTCAAACAAAGTCTTGGCAAGTGCAGGGATTGAAGATTGAAAAGTCACTACTAAAACATCCAATCGGTTCATCCACTGCCACAAAGTTATTCTGTATACCAATGAGTGTGCCACCAAATTGGATCAACTCATGAGCAACATGTAGACCAAGTTTGGTCACCTAACTCAAATGGGCTTACCATCTCCATTTCCTGAAGAAGATTCAATGGCCACAGTGGAACATATGACAGCAAAAATCAAGGAGAAGCAACAAGACCCATTTGGCTTTCAAGGTTTTAGTCAGCCCCTTATTGCAGGAGATATTGAGAGTGTCACTCATCCAATCACATAGCTTCTTTTTCAACTTGAATCTTGGGCCGTTATATTTTTGGCAATGCCTTACAAAATATTTATCAATCTACATGGAGCGCAAGAGAATCTGTGTGACATATTGAATCCATCTAAAGATGAATAACTACCTCTCCAAACTACCCTCTCTAAGCTCTGATCACATCATCTGATGTATAAGTCTCTATTCTACAAGCCAAAAAAATTGGGTTCCTTGTTCCAAGGGTGAAACACCCCTGATAAGTCACCAAGAGTTGTGAATACAAAATTCTCATGCTCCCTTCGGGTAATCTATTTTGTCTAAGTACCGGCCACACCCTCCTCTAATGAAAAATCAACATCGGGCTCCTTTCGCAAAGTCTCATTGCAAATATTGCCACCTGTCAACCAAGCACTCCTTGTAATATTTCCTCCTCTCACCTTTCAAAAGCTTGTGTCATGCTTCCACGTGTCAACTATTCACAATCTTTTGTGCCCCTTTGTATCGCTCCCCTTTTGGGCCCTGATCGGTTGTCATGTAGCATCTGTCCATGCATATTCCTTAGCGGCTCCCACCTTCAGTGCATTATTTTTGGAGACCTCCATGTGTCTTCACATTGTAGGTTTTTCATCATAGGGGATGACCGATCATCGGCCCCAACTGTTTGCCACGTGATCTTCTAAAGACTCTTGTTAAGGGAAACTGAGCAGGCAACAACCTATCACTAGCTGCCCTATTTTGTAACTGTCGCCATGATTGGATGGGATGTGTCACCACTCTAGTCTATTGGGATGACTTCCATCATTTGTAGGGGATGCATCTGGATCTGGGGTGTCCTCGTTCATGGCTAAAATCTTTTTGGTTGCAACGACAAAGTGGAAATCATTGCTAAATGCATTATTGCTCATGATTAAAGGATCTTTTCTATTATTGGCTCACCGAGTTGCGTTTCATTGTAAATACTATTTCTTCCATTAAAGCAGAGGTTCAAATTTTTGAGAAGAAAATATTGGTAGAAGAGCCAACCTTTACCACTTTTTATATTATTGTAAAGACTTCCAAACTATGCCATTGTTCAGGCTTTCTTTTTTCTTGAAGATTTTGATAAAGTTGTAACTATGCCATTGTGGTGCTAAATATTTCATTTTCAGAACTTCTATAATTTGAATGCAAGTTTGCTGGTTTAGATCATTTCTTTGACTCCTCTTTTCAGTAAATGTGCATGAAAGTTATTTTATGTCCTTAAAGTGAATCTTCTAGATTCTACCTTAGTTTCCTTTCATTCTGGACATAGCAGATTGTTGAACGGGCCCTTAGATTGCATCTACAAGATAGGTCTATCATGCTTTACATCTAAGTCTCAATGCATCGCCCTAGTTAGATACTTTTATTTCCTATACCTACTTCCTTTTCCCATTCAAAACCCCAGTTATAAAAGATTCGGCTTCCTTAAAATCTGGAGGTCACTCAGTTTCGTGAAATAGGTCCCCCGTTTAACTGGGTTTCCCACAAAATTTTGTTCCCTTGCTAATTTTTGGCATCAACAAATACCATTCATATAAAAATGTTATTCACATGTAATATTTATAATTGTTTACTAATCACATACCTTGGCAACAGATGCAATGGAGTAAAAAGTAGGTGGAGGGCTCATCAAAAATGTGATGAAATATTTGAGATTTTCCCTACTTCTAGCACCAAAATGTGAACCCCAATTTCATACCTACACAAACAAGGCAAACAACCACAATGTTAGATTAAATGCAAGATTAAAACAAGGATTCCCCATGAAATCCATTTACAAAACTTAAAATAGGAAAATGAAGAAAAGATGAACAAAGAAAGCAATTAAATCCTAATTAAGTATGCAAACTCTTGATCCCATGGGGGATTTTGTGCCAATTGATGTGTTGAAATCAACTCTTTCCCAACTCCTTTGTAATCTTTGATGATTTGATCCACTTTTTTGGTTGAATTCCTGCATAACCTAGCTAAGAACTTGATAAAAACATATGAGAATGGATATGCTTGAAGATGGATTTGAGTATAGTAAGTTTACTCAAATTGTGGATGATAGAATGAGAGGAAGAGTCTCTCATTTATAGATTTACAAATTGGAAGAATGAGTGAAAATAAGCAATGTGGGATCATTCAACATCCAATGGCCAAGTGCCACTTGTCAAGATATGAATGGTTGAGGAATGAGCACATTTTGGTCAATGTGCATGATATATGCCCTTGGATTCAAATTTGAAATTTGAATGTGACATGCTAGAGGGAGAAATAAATGGAGTTAATATCACTTGGCTCAATGCACAAGGACATGTAAGAGGAGTGAATTCTTTGTTGGAAGTGTTGGTGTTTAAAATAACAACCTAGCTAGACTTTGAAATTCTCTAAGAGGTAGCCAACCTCTATTTTAAAGAACAACTAAGGCTAGTGGCCAACTAACAAGATACAGTCAAAGACTGACATCTCCTACACTTCTGGCTCTGTAGGACCAAGGTGGGTAAACCTAAACAATGCTCAAAACTTAATTCACTCCTACACTAACATTGTTTTACAAAGCAAATAATTCCCAATGAAATAACACTAAGGGAAGCATCGACAACTTTAAATTTGGCTAAATTATCAGTAACTCAACCCTCTCCAACTAAATTATCAGTAACACACAACCAACTAAATAGTAAGATTAAAAATGATTTTGCAATTAAAATTATTTCTAAGATGAACAAACTGAAAAATAGATCAGTGCTAGTTCTGGGCCATGGAGTCAAACACATAAAATGAATTCTCTAGCAAACACTCTTCAACTAGTGGATTTAACTTGCTAAAGCTTTGCGTTAACTGTTAGTGCCTTGCACCAACAATCCTTATCTTGATATCAATCAGATTCTTCTTATCAAATCCCATTTGCACACCTGAAATCACAATCACTTGTTCAAAGCATTTGAACCATTTCCTTGAAACAGAACAATGAATAGACAAAACAATCTCATGAAAATTGAGATGATAAACTCAAAGACACTTTGTATTATTGAATTTACATGACTCAAAGTGTAAAAATATGGAGACAATATAATGACATTCATGAATGTGGAAACACCTTCATGATATTAATTGCATAAACTGATTGTATTTATTGATGAATTTAGAAAATTATAGCTTACAGACTCAGAAATTAAAATTCTCTATCTACACGGTCCAATACAAAACTTCAGAACCTTTTACAATGAGAAAAGAAGAGAAGATATAGAAGAATGGAGGAAACAAAAGAAGCCCTAAATTTGATCTATTGCAGACACATGGCAGCTCCATTCTCGTTGATCAATCAACAAAGAATATCTTCTCCTCTTCCTCTACAGCAACAAACATATTCCTTCCAACTGCTTCAGCTCATCATTGCTCAACATCAGAAAATAAGCTCATGTGGAGAATCTCAATCATTTTCCCCAACTGCAAAATATCTCCCTCCCCGTGCACAACTGTTTCTGTTTTTTGCTCTTCATTTGCTGCAGTTTATATTTCTTCAAATATTAAAGTTTCATAACTTTAATATTTAGGCCTCTCACTTTGTTTAAAATCCCCCAAGTATAAAATGAATATAAAAGTCACTTTATATTATATTCTCTTACATTGTCTCTATTCACTTTGATTTCACATTTTAAATAAAATCCCCATATGTAATTTGAAGAAATCCATTTCTTAGCTCCAAATATTTCACCCTGAACAAAATGAAATATTCTTCTCCTTTTACTATTTATCCACTATGGATAAAAAATAGTCCACCTCCCAGGAAAGAAAACCATAAAATAAATATTTAATTTACTCCATTACTTGGGGAGAAAAAAAAATTTAGCCTATGTTGTTTTACCTCCAAATATTTTGTCACTTTAAAATAAAATTTATCCTCGTGCATTATTAAAATATTTCACTTTTGAAATACTTCACATTTATTTCCTCGGGCAAATTACTTTACCTCCCCCGAAAAATTATTTTATCTCTAAATGCTTTACTACATAAAAATTGCACGGACCCACCTCATTTTAAATCAAACTATGCAACCATTTAATCTTTTGCAAAAATTAAAAAAAATGGGCTCCTCCTGTTCTTGCAACCTCGCAAGAGTTTTGCTTGCATCACACATTGTTGTGCAACGCTTGCGAGGTTGGGCTGAAAATTCCCTAATTCGTTGTCTTCATTTTCTTGAGCATTCCTCCCTTGTAGGCGCGAGCCTTCAATCTTCCTGCTGCTCACGGGCTCCTTCTCCATGGTCTTCTCTTTGCTACACGCAGGACCCTCACTCACTCTGACTACGGGCTTCCTACAACATCACGCACCCCCTATACTATTCACATTGGCCTCCTCGACATGGTGTGTGCTCTCTCCCATCTAGCTGGTTTCTTTGTGCTTTAATGGATATGTATACCCTATTCCATGGCGCCCCATACTACTGGACGACGCACCTCATTTATGGCTCCATCTTCCTTGTGTTGTGCAGGCCCCTGTTGTATTTATTTTAAAGTTTCTAAGTCCTTTCTAACAGATTCATTTTGTGCCTGGTGTGATGGCGCACCCATCCTTCATGCCTCTCTTTAGGTCGCGCCCCACACCCACTAGTCACGTCCAACCTGTTACTAGCCACGGGCTCCTTCATTGGTGTGGGCTTCCCTTCTGTAGGTTTGTGCTTTGAGGGATGTTCGTTTCACTCCAAATGCTTTGATGGATGTCTATACCCATTCCATTCCACACACCTACATGAAATTTCATCTAAATAGTTCATATGCCTTGTTACATCGCCTCCATTTGGTTGCACCAATTACCATTTTCAGTTTTGTGATCAATGCAAAGAGAATCAAAATTCATAATGAAGGCACCATTTTTTCTCTATAGATCAAACGCCTCAATGAGAACCTTTACACTGAGAAATTGTGACTTTGCTGGAAAAATTCAATTATAATGATGTCGAGCAACCTCATATACATTTCGGGTCTCTTCCAATAGTTTCTAATAAGTCTCATGCTAGAAAAAACCCTGATAGCCAATGCTCCAAGAAAATTCCCAAATACTTCGACGCATTCCTCATTCAAGCTTGAGCCATTCCACATGCCAATCGCCTTTGCTTGGAAGCTTCAAATGTACATAATCAAGAACCATTGCAAAATTAGCTTGTATAATGGAATTACTTTCTCAGTACCACGCAACTGTTCAAATAACTTAGCAATACTAAAAGACATTGTGACTTTAGCCCATAGTAGCTGAAACAACACACCACCTCAATCAGAATTTTCCCTCAACACCACTTTGATATATAGTGCATTTGAAATTTCACAGATGTAAGTTCCAGGAATACATACCACATAACTCAGGTATTTGAGAACTAATCTCAATTTGAAAATGTTTCTTGTAGTTCCAAATGTTGCATCATAGTTTGGATCATATATGCATATAGCCTTGAGAGGTGTGATCAACAACATGAATCTTATCATTCTTACCATTATATTCATGAGTATATGTCGGGTCCCCTATGGGCCTGACTAAAACAAATTTTGTTTTCAAACAAAATTCAACTCCAAATTGATGAGATAGAACCTTTGAATGCTCCCGAGATGAAAAAGTGAACTGGGTTTTCATCAAAATCAGGTTTCTGAAACTTTTGGAAAATGGGCAAAATTGACCCAAATTGTCCTTGGAATCGGCCTAGAAAATTGGGCAAACGACCACCAGGAGACATCAAAACTTGCAAGCATATATTCATTCAACCCAAAAGTATAGTGCAAAAGATGACTCAGAGAAACAGATCACGAGGAACCAGATATTAATTGGCAAAGTTGCCCAGTCATGCTTTTTTGAAACAACAGTTGTCCAGAACCAACACAAACTGACCCAATTACCTATTTGCAAAAATAGTGAATCAACTCCTGGCGAACTACCATCAAACACAATGGAACTTTAAGATACCCTAAGCACGTGTGAAAAAGGAATATTCTTGAAACCTCACTAATCAAAAGATAATGACGGTCAAAGTTGTCCTTTAAAAAAGGCTATCAGGAATGCAACTGCAAAACAAAACAAACTGCATTCGGTTTTGATCTGCTAAAAATAGCAAATCAGATCATGAGGCCCTAAAAATTGACACTCGAGATCATTTTGATATGGGGAATATGGAACATAATTCATTCTGACATGACAGTG
>CM021108.1:154781298-154861605 GCA_007115665.2 Sequoiadendron giganteum
ACCCTATACATTAAACCCTCAAACCTCAATTCTCAACCCTCAACCCTTAATCCCTCAACCCTCAACCCTTAAACCCCAAACCCTCAACCCCTATACCCTCTACCCTATACGTTGGACCCTCAACCTAATCCTTCAACCATATACCCTCAAACCTATACCATAAACCCTCTACCCTCAACCCTTAACCCTCAAACCTAAACCATTTAACCCTAAAACCTTAAACCTTCCACCCTCTACTCCCATCCCAATACCCTCTACCCTCAACCTTATACCCTAAACCATCAACCCTATACCATTAATTCTCAACCCTCTACCCTATACATTGGATCCTCAACCCTCATTTATCTTTGTCCCTCCCTCCTCTTCTCTCCTCTCTATCTCACTTATCCCTACATCTACCCCTCCCTACATCCCTCCCTCGTATACCCTCAAAAATTAAACCCTTAATCACTCAACCCTAAACCCTAAATACTCAACCCTCTACCCTTAAACCCTAAACTCTTAAACACTCTACCCTCTACCCTCTACCCAATACCCTCTACCCTCAACCCTAATCCCTCAACCCTTAAACCCAAGTAGAATCTCTACCCTAATCCCTCAACCCTCAACCCTTAATCCCTCAACCCTCAATCCTAAACCCTTAAACCATAATCCCTCAACCCGTATACCCTCTACCCTATACATTGGACCCTCAACCCTAATCCCCCAACCCTATACCCTCAATCCTCTACCCTAAACCTTAAACCCTCAACCCTCAACCCTTAAAACCTAAACCCTTAACCCTCTACCCTCTACCCTCTACCCTATACATTAAACCCTCAACCCTTAATCCTTCAATCCTCAACCCTCAAACCGTAAACCCTCAACCTCAATACCCTCTACATTATACATTGGACCCTCAACCCTAATCCTTCAACCATATGTACCTTCAACCCTAATCCCTCAACCCTATACCCTCAACCCAATACCCTCAACCCAATACCCTAAACCATCAGCCCTTTAGGTCCTCAACTCTATACCCTCAATTCTCAACACTCTACCCTATACATTGGATCATCAACCCTCATATATCTTTGTACCTCCCTCCTCTTCTCTCCTTCTCTCTATCTCCCTTCTCCATCCATCTCTCCCTCTCTACCCAAATCCCTCAACCCTAAACCCTCAACCCTTAAACCCTTAAAATCTCAACCCTAAACCCTCAACCCTCAACCCTCAACCCTCAACCTTTAACCCTTAAACCCTTTACCCTCTACCCTCTACCCAATACCATCTACCCTTAACCCTTAAACCCAAGAAAACTCTCTACCCTAATCCCTAAACCCTCAACCCTTAATCTCTCAACCCTTAAACCCTCAACCCTCAATGCTCAACCCTCAACCCTCAAATCCTAATCCCTCAACCCTTATACCCTCTATCCTCAACCCTCAACCATTAAACCCTTAAACCCTCAATCCTCTACCCTCAAACCTCAACCCTTAAACCCTAATCCCTCTCTCCTACCCTCTCTAATTGTCTATATCTACCCTCTCCCTCTTTCTACGTACCTCTCGCTAAATCAATCCCTACCACTCACTCACTCCCTTTATCTATCTCTCTCTATCTCCCTCCCACTCCCTCTCTCTCCCTCTCTCTTAAGTCTCTCTCTCCCACCCCCTCTCTTTCTCAGGTCTCTCCCTCTAGCACCCTACCTAGGTAACTCTCTCTCTCCCCTCTCTATCTATCCCTCCCACCCTACCTAGATAAGTCTGTCTCACTCCACCCCCTCTATCTCTCCCTCTCTCAGGGCACTCCCTCCCACACCCTCTCCCTCTTTCAGGTCTCTAACTCTCACACTCCCTCTCACCCCCCTCGCACTCTCAAGTATCTCCCTCTGGCACCCTACCTACATAACTCTCTCTTTCTCCCCCTCTCTCTCTCTCTCCCTCTCCCTTTATTGCACCCACGCTACCTAGCTTAGTCCCTCTCACTCCAACCCCTTATCTCCCACTCCCTCTCTCTTAAAGTCTCCCTTCCGCCCCCTCTCCCTCTCTCAAGACTCTCTCTCAGTACCTCTCTACCTCTGTCTCTCTTAAAATTATCCATCCCTCTAAAGAAATACATAAATACATACATACTTACATACATACATGTTGTTATATGGAGCCTAATCAGCGTGGTTTCCCCCCAAATTATTTAACGGGGATTTGGGGGTAGCACCCCTTGCGGGATCCAGGGGAAGTGTTGCTAAATGACTTTTATTATTTTATTAAGGCATTGGGAGTTACTTTTTCTATTGGCCAACATAAAAAACCCTATTTTTTAACTAATATAAGTCTTGATAAAATGGCTAAGGGTTAGAGTTTTCGTTGATATTGTATTGTAGCATTTGCAGTGGTATTGAGTTGCAAGGATTGATGGTTGTAATCGGTTAGATTTGTTGGATAATAATATTGGACTCTATGTTGGCGGATGTAGCCTAAGTTTGGGTGAACCACATTAAAATTGTCTCTTGTTGTTATTATTTCTATGTATTTTTCATTCCTCTTTAATCTTTGTCTACATTTAATTGATACCTTCTACATGTAACTCTTAACAATACAAGCATAATACATATGTACATACAATCCTATATAAATAGAAGCATACATGTACATATGTAGATACAATCTTACATACATATAGGCATACATACATACATCCATTGATACACACATACATACATATAGGCATACATACATGCATACATACATACAAGCATGCATGCATACATACATACATACATGACATACAAGCATACATGTACATACAAACATACATATAGATAAACATAGATTCAATAGAGTATCATTTAACATAAAGCAAGACATAACACAAGCACATTGTAGGTCCCACTCACATTATGTCTTGCTAGACATGTCCCACACAAACAAAAAAAACCCATGTCAAAACTAAGATATACTGTGAGTATGTTATAACGTGCTCGTGTTATATCTTGCTTTGGGAATCCCCAAGCCTTAGGCTTGGTATTTACCTTGGAATGCCAACCCAAAGGGTTGGAGGGCTTTCCCAATTACCAAAGACATGTTTTTTGCAAATTCTACAATATGTAACATAATCGGGTTTGTGCTCACCATTAGGATTGCATGTGTTTCAATTTCAAAAAAATTGAACACTTGGGTAATGTTAGGTTCTCTCTTAGCTATCCAACGATGTAATTTTTTTCACTTTTTGACAATGTTAAGTCTTTCATCTATAATTTATTTTGTTTGTGTGTCTCTTTTTTGGAAAAAAACAATGTTTAGTATTTTTTCGTTATAAATTAATCGTTCATCAAAATTTCAAATAAATTACATTTTTAGAAACTAGACTCCATTCTACAATTTTTTTTTTTTAAAAGTAATTAGTTTCCAAAATTTGTAGGGGTAGCATGGCCAAAATTCTATTTTTTAGGAAGTGTCCACTTTGAAAATTAGTAAAAAATCAAATATTCATTAAAAAATTATTAGAAAAATTGTGCATCAACTACATACTGTTAGCTAATTTCTCATTGAAGTGAGTTTTAAAATACTAAAAAAAAGTTCATTGTGCTAGTGACGTACAAAAGTTGTTATGTTATGTTTTTCTAGCAAGAACAACAATTTTTGTATGTCCCTCTTTTGAACTCCTTGATCTCAACCATTTTCAAAATAAATGAGTATTTTAGGAAGTAGACTTGGAGTGCTACGATCCTTGTTTTTGTTGCATTTCAAAATTTTGAGTGTAACTATCCTCAATTTCACGTCCAACGTCAATATTTCCTTATTTCAAAAAAAAAGTAGCGTCTTAAGCCCCCTTTTTGGCCCCCCATCTTTTTGCACTTACTGTTGGGTGGAACCCTACCCCTTGAAGTCTTCCCTAGTTGTCATTGTACTGTAGGACTCACATGCTGGATGATACTCTGGGTCAAATAACTAATAGACTATAGAGTGTCCACTCAGCACTCTCCTTTATGATGGAAGGGATAGCAACATGCTCATAAGCCGGTCTAGCGAGTGCTCATCTTGCATGTTGTTGAAGATCGAGACGTGCACTTGGTCTATCCTATGTTGACCCACCACCTCTCTCCTGAAAGTCCTGCATATCAAAAGTTGGGGATTTTGTTGAGGACAAACCTGCAGTAGATTTTCCTCAAGAAATATTGGGGGACCTCATTATTGTTTCATAGAGGATGGTCAAAAACCATCCACCACCTCTTCCAAAAATTTTCCTTTATCCCTTGGTGCTTGCACCAATGGATAGGAAACCTCTTGCTTGTAAGGTCAAGAGATTGATTTATACCTGGGTTAGTGAATAGTGAACACAAGTCATATTTTGTAATTTTTTATTTTTTTACTTGTGTGTAGGATAGTTTATCTACATAAAATCTTTGCACTCCCACCTCTTATCCGCCCAAAACACTAAATTGCTTGCTAATTTCATCTACATGTATTACACATAGCTTGAAGTGAATTTGCAATTGTGGTTCTTTTTGAGGTTGAACTTATAGGATCGTTCAACCTTGCAATTAACTCCTCAATTTGTTTTTTGTTGTTTTCAATTTCCCCCATTAAATTTTGTTGAGTTCTAGGAGGATGTTGAGGAGTTGTTGGAGAATTTTGTTGTTGTGGTTATTCATCAGAATTTTATTGGTGTGCTTGTTCATGAGGAGGAGAATCAAGTGGATTTTCAACTCTTGATAATTAAAGAAATTAACATCAAAAACATTTTAAATCTACCTATTTAACAACAAATTCATAAAAAAAACAATAAATTCCTACTCCTTTTAGTTTCTCGTCAATGTGGCAGCATTTTGGTGAAGAAATAGCAATGATTTGGTGAAGGAAAATGAAAATTTTGAGTTCTCCACAACACAAGCATGTCTTGGAAGGGTTTTCCTATCGTGGATGAAGAAATATGATAGTCTAAAATGATTTAGATTTGCTTTTTATTCTTATAAAGACTCATAACATCATCACATTATAACACGAGTGTGTTATAGGCTCGGTGTGACTAATCCTTAGGCTTAGTCACACCAAGCCATAACCCAACATATTAATGCGAGCATGTTATAACACGAGCACGTTTTAATGTGCTCGTGTTATAGCTTTTCAAATTTTTTAAAAAAAGCTGGCCACAATTTGGCCCCCAACTTTTTGGACCCTCCTGAAGATCTACTGAAGCATGTCGAATTTGTAAACTCTACCGAAGATGAACTAGTGTTTGATGGAATCAACGAATCTCCAAGAAATGCATATCAAGATAAGAGATACAAAATATTGCATGAGTGAACATATGAAAACTACTCAACCTTGAATACACAAATTCAATCAAAATCTGTGAAGTTGAAAATACAGATAGTATTATGACTAGAAGTACTAGAATCTCAAAATATGATCCACTAAAATAATCTCCATATGAGAGATAAAGATAGAAGGTTCATGAGACCTCCTAAAAAGAAGATTCCTCCATTATTTCATTCAAAGAAGCATTATCATAACACTATCATAGTCCCCCCTTTATGCTAAGAGAATAAGCCCACCAACTGAAATCGAGCACAAGAGTGTGCAAGGAATGTAGACCAAGATGTAGGTCTAAATATGTACAAGAAACTAGAAAAGGGTGTGCATCAAGGCACGCACATATGAGGTGAGAATCACAAGGACCCATTGTTGTGATGGAAAAGCAAGGAAACACACACCATAGGGCAAGAATCATGAGGATCCATAATTGTGATGTCAAATCAAGGCATTACACAACCCCCCATTACACTTTATAATTCAGTGTAAGTACAAAATTCTCAAATTCCCTCCATATGGAATATATAATCAGTTTTGTGGCACTTTATGTGAGTGCATTACAAATTTATTTGTTTTTTTAAGTTCTTACAAGTTTTTGTCGCGAGGTGGATTAAGAAGACATATGCCTTTCAAACCTCAATAAAATGACAAAAAATAGAAAAAGAAACCCTCCCATTGACTATGCACACTTGAGATTTTGATATTCCATTTTATGCAAAAATGAAAAAAAGACTACCCCCCTTACGCTCTTAAGAGATACCTAAATGATTTAATCTAACCACTAGAGATCAATATTAGCATAAAATGTTAGTTGGTACAAAGTTGATTAACATAAAATGTTAGCAGTTTGATGGAATGCTTCTAACCATTAATGGATAGTGACAATAACTGCTAACAAATTGAATTAAAAACTAACAAAAACTGTAACCATGAATAACATACAATAAATGCTAAATGTGACGAGGATCAAATTTTCTATGGAGAGGTCAAATGTGGAGGAGTCCTATTAGGAGTTTGTCGATGTGCTGAACGACATCAGATGCAGTAGTATAATGAGTCCACGTGGAGAAGGCAATCAAGTCTGCAATGCCTCTTTGGTGAGGTAACAACCGATGATGCAGGCCGTTGGTTGCGATTATGCATAGAAAAAATTTGGTCATAATTATGCACCCCACCTTGGCCCTCATTCCTCAACTTCTAGCTATATTTCACCAGCATTTGGGTGTAGCCCGTCTCCTTATATTTGGTGCTGCCAACAATCAATAAATAAAGATCTTCACCACATCGAGCCTAATGATATGCATGCCTACTCTTCACCTTCCCCCTGCCTTGATCATGCCACAACTTTATCTCCCTATAGATATAGGGGTTTCACCTGCACAAAATCAAGGGTGACGATGATAGAAATCATAGGGGCGGTGAGAGATAAATCATGATCCTCCAAATTCAACAGTGCTTGTGAATGTATATGGTGCAGTCTCTAGTTAATGAGCAAGAAAAATGGGTGACAGGTTGATTGAGGTTGGCATCTGATGCCTCTTCGAAGGGTTTACCAACCAAAAATTGGCTACAAACCTCCACTGTGCAGCCAAAAATAGCCGTGTAAGGCCACTGACTATCCGTTGTATGCGGAGTGCAACTTGGGTTCGTTCTGCAGAGAGTTAGTGTGAACAACAAAGAGCCACACCCATCACACCCTCGCATGCCCTTCATGTCCGTTGCACTTCCTTTTATCCAAGGTGCATTTGAAGATATGGTCAAGGCAAGCATCAAATCTGTGAATGTTATAGCCGCCATGCATCCTCTTTAGACGCCTCTCTATGCAAAACACCAAACCAAAAGGCTATGGATCTAAGAATAGCTTCCCCTCTCTTGCCAGCAAATCGTGGATAATGTTTGTTGCCACATAACAATTTAACTAACAAAATAAAATATCTCCCCCTAAGCTCGAATACCATATAAGAATTAGGATATCACAGAGATAGGAAACAAGCACAAGTGAACAATATGAGCTATTGTATTTAGTCGATCCAAATGTACAAATGAGGAATAATTACATATATAGGCAAGAAAGAGGCAATCTACCTAGCATGTGGATTGAAAAGTGCCTCATGCTGTGGCACAAATGAGTGGTCAAGTGTCCTATAGGTGTCAATTTATGGATCATTAGGAATGTGCAAACCAACAACCTATTTGACCAAGTTATCAACCTTAATGCCAAGTGTTATGTGACATTTGAGGTGAGATGGAAAGTCTTCCAACCTCAAAAAAGGTAGCACATGAGGTTTATCAAATAACTCGGTAACCTCTAGATGTCTAAAAGGTTTCACATTTAGTTAAACAAGATGTTGTCAAACTCATCAACCTAAGTACACTTAAGTATAGTGAATAGATAGATTATTCACTCTAACAAATCCTAAATCTTGTACCACCATTTACATCCATATTATAACATGCTCTTATTATTAACACCTTCACTTACATCCATACCATACCATCATTTTGTCTAAACATTTGATCAACACCCCCATTTACCTTCCTATCATCACATCATCTTGTCAAGACCATGTCCTCACATACATCTATCAAATCAAATCAAATCAAGATAAGATACAAACAAAACAACCCATCAAATCAAACCAAACCAAGATACAAATGTAGCCAAACTACCAAGCACAACAATAACCAAAAAGTAAGAAACAACAAGTTCCCTAAGATCCAACCTGGACAATGTCAAACTCAACCCTTTTCAAAATTATATTTGTACTATATTATTATATAACTAATTATATATCATTGAAAATTAATTCTTAATATTTATGATATGACTAAAAAGATACATTTAAATGTCACCTTAAATTTTCTATCGGCCTATACCTTGAGGTTACCATGTTTGTTCTTATTACATACATACATGCAAATGACAATAGAGAAGATTTATTTTTTTTGACTTGGAGTACCATTTCTGTTTGATTGTGTAATATTTTTAAAAAAATATTTTATGCCAATTTAAGAGAAAGATAAATTCATACAACAGAACATCTCACATGGTAAAAAAATTGTGCAAAATAATTTAAAAATCCTTAAATATTTTATTGGCTATAAGACCCATAAATAAAACAATATCCAATTTATGTGGGTTTTCTTTGACTCTAAACATAGTTAATGAGAGAATAGTGGAGTTGGAGCATGTGTGAAAAATATCTTACTAGGGAGCAATTAATTTTTTTGGATATGGTAAATTTCAAAGATGCAATGTAATTATGTGATTTTAACAAAAACCTTTAGCATTTTTTTCGTATTAGTCTTTGTAAAAGAGGGCTTTTGTTTCATTTTGCAAATAGAAGGAGGAAGTGTCATATTTTCCTTAGTTAAAAATTTGTAGAAGTTTCTTTGCCAATGAATTTGTCAAAAAGGGGGGTCATATGGAGTTTTTAGCCCCTAGTTCTTTCCAGCCCATGAGAGCTTAATTATTTTCTATTTTCCTCTCTCTAACTTCTTAAAATATTTATATTTCCAAACTTTATAATGCAATTTTTTTATTGGTATAAATTTGCAATAGGGTGAATAAAATTCCATTCAATGATGGTGATTTCACACTAATATATAAAGTTCCCTTTTTCAGCATCATTCTTGAATGCAAATATATGTGTACTAAAATAAAGTGTCGAACAAATGGGGAAATAAAAAATATTAAAAAAGGGAGGTGTCAGAGAATTGTGATTAAAAATCCACTCCAAATTTCTTTCAATTTTCTAAAAAATTGAAAATCACAACTAAGCATGGAGCCAAATGCAGTTAAGGATAAAGAAATACAAGGAGTAACAAAATCACAAAAAGAGGAAAATATGAAAAACTCTCTTTTTAGAGGATAGTTTTTTTCCCATTGGGTTTTCTATCTTTCACCACCATTTGTAAGAGACTACATTGTAAATGAGTACCTTATCAGGACTTGTTGTTAGGACTCATATTTTGAGTGTTTAGATTACTCCCTAAGTATCGCTTAAGGGGGGTGTTAGTGTGAAAAGAGACATTGTCAAACTAGTTAGCTATTAGCCTACTTAGTAGATTCATATTCACACTACACTTAAGCTCACTTAGAGGACATCTAGAGGTTTCTCTCACCTCATATGGTTGAGACAAGTGTTCTCACTTTGTGAGACAAATCTACACCTCTTGCATGCTCACTTTCCACTCAGTACAACACATGTCATGTGAGTTAACAAGTGTTTAATCTATGAAGGGTCAGCCAGTCATTGTGTTTAACATGACCACCTTCATCTCCTTGCCTATATAGGCAAGCTATGTAGTCATTTTCTCTTGGGTCAACTAAATAAAATCTATGCATTGTTCATGTGTTTATTTTCTATCTTCTAGATCTTCCTAATTCTAATAAAAATTATCTACATGAACAAGTGAAAACTCTAAATTTTGATGATTATTTTAGTTAGTTGAATAAGAAAATATTTTTATTTGATATAATTGTTAGATAATTAGTGGATCAACAAAATAAATACATAATTTAGGAGTTCAAATGCAAGCATGTAGACTATATGGACTGGTAAGCTTACCTAATTTTCTTAGTTTTGTATTGGGGTGAGTGGGAAGCAAGTAAAAATACAGAATGTGTTAAAGAATAGAAAAAAATATCCTTAACACCTATACAAACACATAATCAACATGAAACAATATTTGAAGGGGACAATCAATTATTTGCATGAGATGATTGTGATCATGTTTCAAACCTTATACACGAAGGTACATTAATTCAATACCTAGTTTCTTTATATTATTTTATAATATATAAATACATATATTATATATTCTAGGCTATAAAAACTTTTGTTTTATCTCAGCACATTGAACCAACCAATACTATTTTTCCTCTTCATTTCCCTCAAGTGTAACAACATACAAATATCTAGCAAAAAAATTACAATTCAATAATTCATGACCTAAAATTCATAAAAATTCGTACATATATATATGCACAAATTTTTATGAAGTTTAGGTCATGATTTATTGAATTGTAAATTCTTTCCTAGACATTTGTATGTTGTCGTTACTATGTTTGTGTGTGTGTGCGCGCTTGAATTTTTATGAAGCTTAGGTCATGATTTATTGAATTTATTAAAAAAATTCTAGACATTTGTATGTTCTTGTTACACTTGAAGGCAATGAAGAGGAAAACTAGTATTGGTTGGTTCAATATGTTGAGATAAAATAAAATTTGTTATAGCCTAGATTAGATGATGATAAGTATGTGCATCTAATAGGTTATGTGATTTTTGTTGGTACTTAGATATAGAGATATCTAATTTAAGAAAGAATGATTTCCTAAATTTGACATTATGAAACACATAAGAAAACTATACATTGTGTATATTTTGTTGTTGCCACAAATATACAAATAAGATATCAAGGGAAACTTGTTAAAAAAGAGTTATGGGAACTTTATATGGAAGAGTATGACATGATTATTGATGCATTATAAGAGAGAGGGAGAGGATGTAGATGATACAATAGACTAAATTTTCAAATAGTTTGTAGGTATGTAGAAATTTTTAAACTTTTAATCCTTATTTTTTGACTAATGTATAGTTGTATATATTTAAGTTATAGTAAATGTATATTTAATTTATTTAATTTTATGTCCTAAAAAAATAGTAAGTGATTTTATGTCCCCATAATCCATCATCTTAACTACCCTTAAGCCATCCCCTAACTACATTTCATAGATTAGGTAAGTATGATTTATTTTAACTCTTGACTTTCTCTTTGTGGCATATTTGTCCTTGATGTCAAACTAATTGCTTGACACTGATTTGGCATTGGCATAATGGTACTGGTTTGGCATTGGCATTATGAACATTAGTTTGGCATTGGCATAAAGGAAATTGTTTGGAATTGGCATTATGATACTTGGTGCATTTGGCTATATATTTTAGTCTGGGCATATTCAGTTCTTTGTGGTTTTGTGGATAGTGCTTTGTTGGTTTAGATGGCTAAGTTTTTGCTATCAAGGACAAAGGGGGAGTTTGTTGACTTTCTCTTTGTGGCATATTTTTCCTTGATGTCAAAACTAATTGCTTGACACTGGTTTGGCATTGGTATAATGGTACTGGTTTGGCACTGGCATTATGAACACTAGTTTGGCATTTGCATAATGGGACTTGTTTGGCATTGGCATTATGATACTTGGTGCATTTGGTTATATATTTCAGTCTGGGCATATCCAATTCTTTGTGGTTTTGTGGACAATGCTTTGTTGGTTTAGATGGCTAAGGTTTTTCCATCAAGGACAAAGGGGGAGTTTGTTGACTTTCTCTTTGTGGCATATTTGTCCTTGATGTCAAAACTAATTGCTTGACACTGGTTTGGCATTGGCATAATGGTACTAGTTTGGCATTGGCATTATGAGCACTGGTTTGGCATTGGCATAATGGAGCTTTTTTGGCATTGGCATTATGATACTTGGTGCATTTGGTTATATATTTTAGTCTGGGCATATTCAGTTCTTTATGGTTTTGTGGATAGTGCTTTGGATACTTTCAGTTCTATTTTATTGTACTGATCATGTTGGTTTCATGTGCAGAGGATATGTATGTCGCATGAGGTGATTCTTTCTACAGGTGTTAATAGTTAAAGGTGATATTATGTTGTATTGTTTTGATCTTTACAGATGTACATATTGTTCTGACACTCAGATTGGATCAGTGATATTGGTTGGCACTCACATTGGCATGTTTATTTTCAGTCTCTACTTGGTTTTGTTGAGACACATACAAGTGATAGCATTTCACTGCTTAGATTGAAGGCAATTTGGTAAACTTCAGCTTTCATGAAGTCTTATAGTGCAAATTCCACTTATTTAGTTGCTTGGTTTGCATGGTTGTACCATCCTTACACAAATAGTTTATCATGAGTTATTCATATGACTTCATTAAGGCTTCAGTTTGTGTTGATTGATTATATATGACATTGGGTAGCTTGCATGGTATCTGAGCACAATGCATGTGTGTTTGATCACATTGCATTGGTTCTTAATTTGGTAATAAGGATATTGGTTTAATGTTGATTTCCATTGGCATGAATATTTGGTAAGGAATTTATTCCTTGGTCAACATATTTTGTAAGAGAATTTGTTTGTTTTATACTCCTAAGGAGTATCGAGTGCACTAAGCATGTTTTTTTCAATGGACTAGACTTTTTAAAAGTCTTGGAAATAATATTAAGGATCAATGTTGTTGATATTTATTTTGGGCTTCATGGGACTTGGTATTCATGTGACTTCACCTCACTTGTTAGTAACTTGGCATTGGCAATAAGTGGTTGGTTATGATATGAAATTTTTTTGTCAGCATATGTGCTTGAAGACTTGTCTTTAGTTTTAAAAACATAATAATAGTTTATTAATCATTGTGTTTGATTTTCTTCAGACCTCAAAACATCATTGAATTTGTTAAAGTCCTCGACAAGCTTTGAAAGGAATTTTAGGGCACAACTATTATTGTTCCAATGTGAAATCATGTGAAACCCTAGCCGCCACCATGCAAATGTATTAGCAGATTTCTATATTTGACAGTGAAAAAAGATAGTTTATTGAGCTTGACCGTGGAAGGAGTTAGAGTGTTGGTTGTGGTAGTTGATTTATCATTCAGCTGAGCAGTTTCGATGGTTTTCAACAATGTCATATGGTATGTGTTTCATTTTTTTCCACCATGAACAGGTAAAAGAAAAACAAAACTTTCACATTCATTCAGTTTTGCCTTGAGCAGTTGTTTAATGAGATCTATATTATTTTTTTTTGAAAAAGAACAAAGAATGAAACGATTTTATAGTGTATTATTTGAAAGTTAATAAGGGTTTTTTGTTATTGGGTATTATGCAAACCCTCATGTGGTTTCTGACAGTTTGTTTATGAATTTGTTAAGAGGGATTACGTAGAGTTTCTCAGTCGAACCCTAAAATGAGTTACTTTGACAGTTATATAAACTGCATCCAAAGATTATTATTGGCAGGATCTTTAAAAGATGATCTTCATGCATTTTTCATGTGGGAATTTGAATAGAGAAAATATTGTGTGTAATTTGAAAAGAAGATAGATTATCATGTTCTCAATTTTTTGGGTCATTAAAAGTAGAACATATATTTTTAGTTGAATTGTATTGAAAATATTTTTGAGGAGTTTTGAGATGTTTTTGTAAAACAAAAAGAAGATGTTGTCATATTCATACAACATGCTTCATTGTGCTCATTGAAAATCATTATTGTTTGCTATTAAAATTGTAGAGTTGCAAAATCTGTACTTCTAGGGTTCTGATAGGATGTTATAATTGTAATGCTTTAAATGAAGTTGGTGCTTCTTGAAATGGGTGTTCCTAAGTCTATAAAGGAGTTGGTGCTCCTATAATCTTGTAATGTTGGAGTTGGTGCTCCTATTGAAGTTGGTGCTTCAAAAAATTTGGTGTTGAGTTGGTGCTCCACCATTGTAACAAAGTTGGTGTTCTTTTGAATGAATAAAAAGATCAATTTACGAGTGGTTTTTTATACCCCAAGAGGGTTTTTCCACTTAGGAAAATATCATGTTATGTGATGAAATTTGTGCATTTTATTTTTTAGTCCATGTGCTTAAATGTTTATGTTTCTCATTTCAGTCCTATGTCAATACAGATACTTTGATACTTGTATAAATGTCTAACTTTTTCATAAAAGTGTTCAATCTTATGCATAAAGTTATGTGAAAATAAAGCATTGAAAAAGAATTGTTCAAGCAGCATAATATGAACAATTACTATTATTCTTTGACATGGTTAACTAAAGTCTTTGTGTTCAGTCATTTTATTGTTAAATTTTTTTGACCTATCCATGTTCACTCTGCAATTAAAAGGTTACATAAAATTGTTTCAAGGTCTTAGTTCAATTTGGTCTTAGTTCAAGTTGTAAGTTAAGTGAAAATTTTATAATACTCTGATTCAACCCCCCCCCTCTCACAGTATTTCATCTTCCAACAATTGGTATCAAAGTATAGGGCCTTGCATTAGGTGTCATACCTAGGGTTGATTCTAGTCCTAGAAGTCAGTATGTCACATGCACAAGAAGGTTCATCTGTTACAAGAGCTCCTTTATTTGATGGCACTGATTATGTTTTCTGGAAAATTAGAATGGAAACATATCTGATTTCTATTGATCTAGATGTTTGGAATAATGTGCAAAATAAATATGATGTACCTGCATCAATACCCACTGATTCTGATGAGAAAAGAAAGTATGAAACAAATGCTAGAGCTAAACATGCTCTTTTGTGTGGTTTGACAAAAGAAGTGTTTGTTAAAGTTATGCATTGTAAGTCAGCCTTTGAAATATGGGAAAAACTTAAGAATGTGTATCAAGGTAATGAAAAAGTTAAACAGTCTGAGATACTCACAAAAATCAATTTCAAGAATTGAAAATGAAAGATGATGAAAAGATTTCAGATTACTTTCTAAGAATAGATGAAATTGTAAATGCAAGAAGAGGTTTAGGTGAAATAGTTGAAGAGTTTGATGTGGTTAGGAAAGTAATCAGAACATTGCAACCTAAATTTGAATCTAAGGTTTCTACTCTTGAAGAGAAGAAACATTTTGATCAGCTTACCTTGGATAACTTACAAGGTATTCTAATTGCATATGAAATGAGAATTGGTAATACTCGCTCTACATCAAAATAAACTACCTTCAAGGTAGAAAATAAAGAGTTATTGGATGATAGTGAATCTGATTTATTGGATGATAGTGAATCTAATTTATCAAATTCAAAAGAAGCTCTTTTTGTCAAAAACCTCAAAAATAAATATAAGGGTAAGTTGCCCTTTAAATGCTTTACTTGTGGAAAGTATGGACACTTTGCTGCTAAATGTCCTTACGGTGATCATTTTAATGAGGATGAAAAGCAAGATAAACAGTATAAGAAAAAGTCTTTTAATCCTAAAAAAAAATTAACTTCAAAAAGAAAAAGAGTCTCTTTACCAAAGAAGACTCGGATGTTGAGACAGATGACTCACTTGCTGATGAAGATGAATCTATATTCATGGCTGAATTCAATTCACAAAATATTTCAAATAAAGAATCAGATAATCAGTCTATTTTAGAAGATGATAAAATAGATCTAAAAGGTGAAACTTTATTTATGGCCACAATGAATGAAATGGAACTACAAGAAAATAGACTTGTAGAGACTTTTGCTTCTAATAAAGAATTGAATGGTTTTGAGAATGAACTGAAAATTTCTCTAAGTGAAGTTCAAAATTTGAAGGACTTAGTATATTAGAAAATTTAGATTGAGCAAGATACTAAGAATCTAGTAAGTAAGATTATAATCGTTGAAAAGGAAATAACTGATTTAACACTTCAAGTTGAAATTCTTAAGATTACAAGGATACAATTGGAATTCAAGGAAGAAAAGTGTTGTATCTTAGAAATTAAAATCAACAATCTTAGAAAGGAATTTGATGATTTAACAGATCTTTGAATAAACAAAGGTCGTTTGAAGATAAGTCAGGTCTTGGTTATATGAATGATTCAAGTGATTTTCTAGATGTAAATGTAAAAGCTAAATATGGCAGATCTAGACAAGCTTCCTACAAGAAGAAAAAGAATAGTCTTTCTAAGAAAACTATGCAAAACAAAGTTAAATTGGTTTGGATGCCTAAAAGGAGCAATGTAGAACCAGAAGGTATCTTTAGTCAAACTGGATTACATGTTAAAGTTGAAAATACATGGATCTTAGATAGTGGTTGTTCTCATCATATGACATGGGACAAAATTATTTTTACTGAACTTGAATTTGGTGATTTTGGTTTAGTATGGTTTGGTAATGATGATTACATACAAATTATGGATAAAGGCATAGTGGTTTTTGGTAATAACATTTTCTTGTCAGATGTTTATTATGTAGCAGGTTTAAAAAACAATTTGTTAAGTGTGACACAAATATGTGATAAGGATTTATGTATTCTTTTTTATGATTGTGGGTGTCAGATTAAAAGGAAGTCGGGAGAAATAGTTATTGTTGGTTCAGGGACTTAGGGAAATATCTATGAAGTGACTAGTTTAAAAGTGCTTAATCAGTTGAGGAGGAGTCTCTATGATTTTCCTCATATTTCTTTTCACTAATCAATCTTTGTGATTGTAGGGTGTGTTGTAAAGTTTTATCTTATATCCCTGGAAGTATAAACTGTAATCAAATCTTTGAAATTTAGTTGGTGTTTTGGAATAGTTTGCAATTTTTTATTACATGAAGGATTGTGTGTTAACATTGTCTTGTTTATGGCAACGAGTTGTAGAAAGTTTTTTTTCTTGAGAATAAATAGAGAATTAGACAGCCAACACTTAGTTGTTCTATCCTCATAAAGAGGAAGGCTTTATGATATGAGGAGAGAATTTTGGAAACTCTATGTTTGGGGAGATGGAGAAGAAATATTATGTTTTTTTACATCGTGCAATTTTGTCTTCTTCATGAAGCAATGTGGAACAGGGTTTCAAGGCTTCTTGAAACAGTCTTGTCAGAATGTTTTTAAATGTATGCATAGTCTTAGGGGGAGACATTCTTATTTGTTTGCACCATTTTTTTCCTTAAGCATTGGTTCAACACGTGGTTGCATTTGGTTTTTCTTAAGTGTTCTTCTCTGAATATTCCATTGGATGGTATTATGTGCATTTTGATATCGCATTATGGTTGATATAATAGTGTAGACATGAAAAATCTACTCATGCATCTAATCATGCTTCATTCAACATTATTTCATCTATCAATTAAATAAATCAATTTAATTAATTCACTAATGTTATCTCTTTAATCAAATAAATCACTCTTTATCTCCTAAAGTTTCCTAATTTAATTAAATCACATGTATTTAATTAAATGACTAATAATCATTATCTCCTCTCACCTTGATTTATTTTAACCCACAAATTTAAGTCAAAGTGTCACAATCAACTAAACATTAGCTTAATTAGTCAAATCCCTGATTAATGCTAATTCTAACCCATGTCCCATCCTCTAGCTTTTCCCACTTGCAAAATGCCATTTATTTTGATTTATTAAAACCTATATTTTCCTCACAAAGGAATATGCCCTCATTAACTCCCCTTGTTTGACTTTTTTGTCCAAACAAATTTCCCCCCAAATCCTTCAACTACATGCATTTAATGTCATTTTCAAATTTCAAATGGGCACATTAGCCAAAACTTGCACAATCATGGCCCATTCACATTGTGACAAGTGGCTCTTTCTTATTTGTTGGGGATTAGTCCCACATTCTTCAACATTGCCTCTTATCTCTTAAAAGTCACCTATAAATTCAAGGCTTCTCTCCTTCAAACACACAACACAATCTCATGAAAAGTTACTCTCTACATTTGAGAACTAATTTTTTTCATCATCATAGCATTATACTTTCAATCATTTAGCTTATTGAAGGGTTGGGAAAGGGCTACCTTCTACACAAAGAGTAGCACGAATCCAATATGGAATAGGTGTGCACCATGTTTCTCATCCTTTCAATTGATTCCTTTAAGCATTTCTTGTTGTTTTAAGGTATTAGTTTAGCATATCTAACATGGAGTAATATTTCATAGGAGTGTTTTATTTTTCCATGCTAGTTTGATTTCCATGAAGGGATTTATCAATATACTAACATATTGCAGAATTTGGCAACCACAAACAGTTGTCTAATGTTCAGATTGGCAAGTTAAATTGTTTCAGGTTTCATGAGATGATTACTTAAGTCAGGATAACATCAGTGAAAGCAACATTTTTTGCTTGGACATAGGTCAGTAATAAGCAGGCAATTGATTAATATCAGTCACAGTTTGCTAGTGGTATTTTTTTTTGTTGCAAATGTAAGGTGCTTGCAGGGGTATGGTAGCAATACTAGTGTTTTGATAGTGAGTATGTAGATGATAAAGTGACAAAAGTGCATAACTCGATGGTGATTTTTTTAAGAAACATAAGTGTTTGATGATTGTTGCAGGAACATAGTGACAGTGATTTGTATATTGTCTATCTTTGACAGTCTTATTTGGAATAGTTGCTTTGGTATAACAGTACTTTGTTGGTTCACACAGTTGATCATTATTTTGTTGATATAGTTCAAGATCATTGGTAAGATAGGTGATAGTGTGGTAATATTTATTGACAGTGTCTTTATGCTTCCTTGATTCATGCTTGACAATTCTCTCTACAAAAGGCAGTTCATTTTGGCATGATATGATGTTTGTCATCTTATGAGATTTACTTGACAATGTTCATATCCTTCATGGTATTCAAAAATTTATGCTTATAATGTGCATAGTGTGGTGTTGTTTAATCAGGGCTTCATCTTAAAAAAATTGAATAATTGTGTTTCTACTTGTTGAATTCTCTTTATCCTTGTTCAAGTGTGGTGCTCAGAAAGGGTAATGATACCAGTTTTGATATATCTATGTATGGAGCTTCTTTATAGGGGGGACTTGTCTCTATATGTTCTCATTTCCATATCTCTTATATATTTTAGTTTCATCCTCTTATTGTTTTACTTGTAGTTGGTTCATATAGTTCTTTGTTGGCTTCTCAGTTGTGGTTGCATTGCATTCCTTTTTCCTTGTGACAAAAATGGGGAGAAATTTGAATTTTGGTTTAGAAGGCTAAGTTTTGGTTTAGATGGGGTTCAAATATTTTGATTTAGATGGCTAAGTTTTTGCCATCAAGGACAAATGAGGAGTTTTTTTACTTTCTCTTTGTGGCATATTTGTCCTTGATGTCAAAACTAATTGCTTGACACTGGTTTGGCATTAGTATAATGGTACTGGTTTGGCATTGGCATTATGAACACTAGTTTGGCATCTACATAATGGGACTTGTTTGGCATTGGCATTATGATACTTGGTGCATTTGGTTATATATTTTAGTCTAGGCATATTCAATTCTTTGTGGTTTTGTGGATAGTGCTTTGTTGGTTTAGATGGCTAAGGTTTTGCCATCAAGGACAAAGGGGGAGTTTGTTGACTTTCTCTTTGTGGCATATTTGTCCTTGATGTCAAAACTAATTACTTGACACTGGTTTGGCATTGGCATAATGGTACTAGTTTGGCATTGGCATTATGAGCACTGGTTTGGCATTGGCATAATGGAACTTTTTTGGAATTGGCATTATGATACTTGGTGCATTTGGTTATATATTTCAGTCTGGGCATATTCAGTTCTTTATGGTTTTGTGGATAGTGCTTTGGATACTTTCAGTTCTATTTTATTGTACTGATCATGTTGGTTTCATGTGCAGAGGATATGTATGTCGCATGAGGTGATTCTTTCTACAGGTGTTAATAGTTAAAGGTGATATTATGTTGTATTGTTTTGATCTTTACAAATGCACATATTGTTCTGACACTCAGATTGGATCAGTGATATTGGTTGGCACTCACATTGGCATGTTTATTTTCAGTCTCTACTTGGTTTTGTTGAGACACATACAAGTGATAGCATTTCACTGCTCAGATTGAAGGCAATTTGGTAAACTTCAGCTTTCATGAAGTCTTATAGTGCAAATTCCACTTATTTAGTTGCTTGGTTTGCATGGTTGTACCATCCTTACACAAATAGTTTATCATGAGTTATTCATACGACTTCATTAAGGCTTCAGTTTGTGTTGATTGATTATATATGACATTGGGCAGCTTGCATGGTATCTGAGCACAATGCATGTGTGTTTGATCACATTGCATTGGTTCTTAATTTGGTAATAAGGATATTGGTTTAATGTTGATTTCCATTGGCATGAATATTTGGTAAGGAATTTATTCCTTGGTCAACATATTTTGTAAGAGAATTTGTTTGTTTTATACTCCTAAGGAGTATCGAGTGCACTAAGCATGTTTTTTTCAATGAACTAGACTTTTAAAAGTCTTGGAAATAATATTAAGGATCAATATTGTTGATGTTTATTTAGGGTTGCATGGGACTTTGTATTCATGTGACTGCACCTCACTTGTTAGTGACTTGGCATTTGCAGTAAGTGGTTGGTTATGATGTAAAATGTTCTTTGTCAAAATATGTGGTGGAAGACTTGTCTTTAGTTTCAAAAACATAATAATGGTTTATTAATCATCGTGTTTGATTTTCTTCAAACCTCAAAACATCATTGAATTTGTTAAAGTCCTCGAAAATCTTTGAAAATAAGTTTAGGGCACAACTATTATTGTTCCAATGTGAAATCATGTGAAACCCTAGCCGCCACCATGCAAATGTATTAGCATATTTCTATATTTGACAGTGAAAGAAGATAGTTTACTGAGCTCGACCATGGAAGGAGTTAAAGTGTTGGCTGTGGTAGTTGATTTATCATTCCTTTGGGTGGTTTCGATGGTTTTCAATAGTGTCATACATGGTATGTGTTTCATTTTCGTCCACCATGAATAGGTAAAAGAAAAACAAAACCTTCACATTCATTCAGTTTTGCCTTGAACAGTTGTTTAATGGGATCTAAATTATTATTTTTTGAAAAAGAATAGAGAATGAAACAATTTTATAGTCTATTATTTGAAAGTTAATAAGGGTTTTTTTGTTATTGGGTATTATGCAAACCTTCATGTGGTTTCCAATAGTTTGTTTATGAATTTGTTAAGAGGGATTATGTAGAGTTTCTCATTCGAACCCTAACTTGAGTTACTTTGATAGTTATATAAACTGCATCCAAAGATTATTATTGGCAGGGTCTTTAAAAGATGATGTTCATGCATTTTTCATGTGCGAACTTGAATAGAGAAAAGATTGTGTGTAATTTGAAAAGAAGAGAGATTATCATGTTCTCAATTTTTCTGGGTCATTAAAAATAGAACATATGTTTTCAATTGAATTGTATTGAAAATATTTTTGAGGTGTTTTGAGATGTTCTTTTAAAACATAAAGAAGATGTTGTCATATTCATACAACATGCTTCATTGTGCTCATTGAAAATCATTAAATTGTCTTCTATTGAAATTCTAGAGTTGCAAAATCTACACTTCTAGGGTTTTGATAGGATGTTATAATTGTAATGCTTTAAAAGAAGTTGGTGCTTCTTAAAATGGGTGTTCCTAAATCTGTAAAGGAGTTGGTGCTCCTATAATCTTGTAATGTTGGAGTTGGTGCTCCTATTGAAGCTGGTGCTTCAAAAAAATTGGTGTTGAGTTGGTGCTCCACCATTGTAACAAAGTTGGTACTCTTTTGAATGAATAAAAAGATCAATTTACGAATGGTTTTTTATACCCCAAGAGGGTTTTTCCACTCAGGAAAATATCGTGTCATGTGATGAAATTTGTGCATTTTGTTTTTCAATCCATGTGCTTAAATTTTTATGTTTCTCATTTCACTCACATGTCAGTACAGATACTTTGATACTTGTATAAATGTCTAAATCTATCATAAAAGTGTTCAATCTCATTCATAAAGCTATGTGAAAATAAAGCATTGAAAAAGAATTGTTCAAGTAATATAATACGAACAATTACTATTATGTTTTGACATGGTTAAGTAAAGTCTTTGTGTTCAGTCATTTTGTTTTTAAAGTTTGTTGACCTGTCCATATTCACTCTGCAATTAAAAGGTTACATAAAAAAAATTCAATGTCTTAGTTCAAGTTGGTCGTAGTTCAAGTTGTAAGTCAAGTGAAAATTTTATAATACTCTAATTCACCCCGCCCCCCCTCTCAAAGTATTTCATCTTCCAACATTAACAACTTTTGAATCTGATATAATAAGTTAAGGATTAAGTAGACTTATAGCTAGTTTATTTACTATCATGTTGTAAAAAAAACATTAATTGATTGTGTGTCCCCTTAATCCATCCTCTTAGGTTCCCTTAAGCCATTCCCTAGCTATATTCCATAAACTAGGTAAGTATGCTTTATTTTAACACGTTTAGAATTGGTCTAGTAATTTTAGGATTAAGAAGATTCATAGCTAACTAATTTTCATGAAAACCCAAATAGAAAATTATTAATTGATTGCATGTCTGCTTAATCAATCCTCCTAACTCCCCTTAAGCCATCCCCTACCAACACTCTGAAAATTAGGTAAGTTTAATTTACTTTAATAACTTTGGCATTTGGTTTAGTAACTTATTTAAGCCTAAGTAAGTTTATAGTGGATTGATAATTACTACCATGGCCTTAGCCAATTATTAATTAGTTGAATTTCCCTATAAACCACTCCCTTAATAATTAGTTGAATATCCTCATAAACCACTGTCTAACCTCATCAACGTAAGTACACTTAAGTATAGTGAATAGATAAATTATTCACTCTAACAAATCCTAGATCTCGTACCACCATTTATATCCATATTATAACATGCTCTTGTCATTAACACCTTCACTTACATTCATACCATACAATTGTTTTGTCCAAATCTTTGATCAACACCCCCATTTACCTTCATATCATCACATCATCTTGTCAAGAGCACATCCTCACATACAACTATCAAATCAAGATAAGATACAAACAAACAACCCATTAAGTCAAATAAGATCAAGATACAAATGAATCCAAACTACCAAGCACAACAATAACCAAAGGGTAAGAAACAACAAGGTTCCCTAAGATCTGACTTAGACAATGTCAAAACCAACCCTATTCAAAATTATATCTGTACTATATTCTTATATAACTAATTGTATAATATTAAAATATTAATTCTTAATATTTATAATATGACTAAAAAGGTACATTTAAATGTTACCTTAAATTTTCTATCAGCCTATACCTTGAACCTCTTATAAATACTAGTGTTGATATACTATATAAATTAAATAATATAAATATAATCTCTTATATCGAATACTTAAAATTTATTAATAATTTAAAATAGTCAGATAAAAATTTAATAAACTATATCAGACAATTTTAACAAATTTGTGGACATAAGATTCACTTTAAACACCTCTTCTTCCACTATCTATTTGACTGTATTTATTAGATAATTAGAAACTAGCAATTGCAGTTTAGGTGTGCAATGGGGTACGCCAAATAATTGTATTGTTGTATTTGAATTTGTATAGACATATTGGTTGAAATAGACATGAAATAAATTAAATGCAAATGATTATTTGCCTTATTTGATTTTATGTAGACATATTGATTGAAATAAAACAATGTGTATGTAACTTATTAAAACAACACATGAAAAAATGTAAATGAAAATAATATACAAAAAAATGGAACTTCAATAAAAATGTAGAATAAGGATATATAAAATTTTAACATCTTGAAAGGACAAAAAATAATGAGGCTTCCGATTTCTAATTCAACTTTTAGAAAAAATGTCACACCATCACTATAAAAACACTACTTTAACCATTACAATTACCAATTATCAACAAGATAAATTTATTGTAACTTAACAAATTAAAACAATGGTTTAAAAATCAAGATTATCTGAAATTATGAAAAAATATTAAAATTTTAATTATAAACAATATCCAGAAGACTTCCATTATGAAGAATCCAAGATGAGCTCTTAATTTTTGGTATTTTAGCTCTCAAATCCAATAACTTTACCAGAAATCACTTCCTTAAATATATTTATAAAGTTGTTGTGGGGTGAATGTCTAGTTTATTAATATGAACAAAATATTTTAAGAACAAAATATGAACTCTAATTAAATCTTGCCCACATAAAATATGAATACAATATTTTTATTTTTTAAAATTACTGTTTATGTAAACAGTAGTACATTTTTACAATTCAATATAGATTCTAAAACCAAGCTCAAAAGAAATCTTATTAGAATCATCAATAATAAATTTTAAAATTAAATATTTATTTTAATACCCAACTCTAATGAAATCTTGTACCGTAAATTCATTACCACCAACATAATTAGAATTTGACCAAACAATAAATAAGCAATGAACTGATTGCATTCAATTATGGCTTGAAACTCTCCACAACTACAATAGAAATCAACCAATCTCAATTAGCTTAATTTTTTAAAAGGGTATAATTTACTTGAATGGATGATAACAAATAAACTTATTACCCGATAACGAACCATATAATTTGTCAATACCACATTGGCAATGCCATTTTGAAGGGTTGACCAATAAATTCTAATAGAAAATTAAAATTGAAGATTTTGAAAGTTACTTTTATGTCAACTTGATTATCAAACTATTACTTTTGAATTGTTAAAAAGAGATGACTAAATGAGGGTACGTGTGAGGGGAGGAATTGAGAGCTCTGAGGCTGGACACGCGTTTTATGTAGTAAGGTAGGTACGTGTTGGATTTTATATGGAATTTCAAAAGGTGCAATGAAAAAGGTATCAAGCAATAAGACAATTAGAAGGGTACGTGCGAGAGGAGGAAATGTAAAATGGAGAGCTCTTGGGTATTTAGGCTACAATTTGTCTAGAATTACCAATATTTTGAATGCAAGGATGAGTTAGCATACAACTAATTTGTGGTCCATTAGCAGGCTTAGGTAATTGTTTGGTAGTCTAACGAAAAATGTTTTGCACAGCAAGTTAATCGTCTCTAGGTAAAGTAAACGACTTATTCAAAATTGGTGGAAATCAATATTATACACACATTCGTGCATGGTGCATATACATGTACACAGATTTTTATTTGATTGGAGTTTTGCGGGTCTTATCAACGAGGTTCACATCTTGAATTTTGCTTAGATATGGCCGACATTAATCATTCTTCTTCTTTGCCAGAAATGGATTCTATTGTGCTTCTGGTCTCTATAGGCCTTTTTGCAGCCCTGTATGCATTTGGGTGTTTTGTAGTCTTCAGAAATTGGAAGGGCAAAAACAGGTTTGAGGCTGCAAGTTGTGGGATTTCAATGGTTCATGGGACTGCCTCCTACCTTCTCTCTCTTTATGACATGTTAAAGAACCCACGGAAACTTGATGCACCAAATACATACTGACTAACACTGTAGGCTACAATTTGTCCAGAATTACCGATATTTCGAGTGCAGGGATGAGTTAGCATACAAATAATTGGAAAAACAAGTTTGCTTTGTGCTAGGGAATCCATACAGGTCTTGGAAATGAAAAAAATTGCAACGTTGCAGGTTTACCAATGTTTAGCAGAAACTCTGTATTTTTTATTTTTACTAGATTGGTAAGAACAGTTAAAAAAATACTCAAACCTAATTATAGGGAATTTATTTTCCTTTGTTGTCAGTTGTGAGACCTTTTCTCTAAGGACTTGAATATGGCAATTATTTTGTCTTTTTCTTGTCATTTCATATTTGAGATTCTTTTGCTTAATATGATTATCAGAAGGCCCGGTCAATCTCATGGTTCTTACAAGTATGTTTATTAGTAAAATTTTGGCTTCTCATTAGCGAAGGTTGAGTGTGGTGGGTATCCATTCTTCCTGTACTTGTACTGTCATTAATTTGTGGGCATGGGCTCATAACTGATGGGTTGGAGACTTGCTTTGGTTTGTATATTGATCTCGGCAGAAATAGGAACTGAAGTGGCGGAGTTATCAGAGACCAAAACTCCAAACGAAAGCTAAGAAATTGAATTTTAGAGCACAACACATACATCTATATAGGAAATAATAGATAAATGAATACCTTCTTCAGTAGGCGATTTCCAGAACAACCACGATGACGACTATCAAAAACTCCATGAAAGCTAGAAAATATTTCAGATAAACTACTTTTAAGCTCATCTTCTGATTTCAAAGGCGGTCAGTTTTACAATGAAAATCCCATGTGAAAGAAAATGTCTGATAGAAACAAATGTGGTGGTGAAAGATACGTATGCAGGTTGGGTAAGATTGAAGGTATGCAAGCAACAAAAAGCAGTTAATAACATTCAATTTACAAGATAACTCTCAAGTCTTCTCCAGCGACGTACACATATCTACCTTGACACGTCACAGGCAACAGAAAGAGGTCCAGAAAAAGGCTCAAATTGGTTGCAGATGATCAACGGCGGCAATCATTTCAATCGTAGGCCAAGTCCTGTAGAGAGGTCAACTGTGGATTCTAAAAGTTAGGTTGCTCTGTTTGAAATTGGATATACCTTCCGTGTAAAAAAAAAAAAAATACAATTTATTTTTTTATATTCAATTAATTAATAAATATGATCACATATGGATCGTGATGTCTGGATACACGTCGCCATCTTATTCTCTATTTGTACTCTTCATTCTTCCCAGTATTTCCGGCTTTAATCGCCTAAATTTCCTGTGAGAAATATTGTACAGGACGCTGTAATGCACTCGGACTGAATCTGCACCTTTCACGTCTGGAAATTTGCGCGACTTTACTGAAACGTTTGCGTGAAGTAACAACTAAATTGACTCCCAAATTATTGATGTGCAAAGATGAAAGTTGACTCCCAAATTATTGATGTGCAGAGATTAAATGAAGATTAACAGGGCAATGAAGAATGTAGGATTGTTCTAACTGTAGCTGGGTTGCCCAAAAGGAACTTTCATTATATCTCTGGATCTATCGATTGGTTTGTTGCTGTTGCCCCAAATCTCGTTTATGATATATGCAGCGATGAAAAGCTGCCAAAATGTTTAGTTTTGGGCTCTTGAAGAAAAGGCGAGTACCGTGCTCTCCGAGAATTGATCTCTCTGCTAGATATTCAAGGTACGGTTATGAAAGCATTCAATCTGTTGCTATCTCTAAATTCATTAAATGTTTAAAAAACGTAATTTCTATTATTTGCAGTGGCGTCGTTGCCTTATTAATAATTTCTGCTTAAAGCAGGCCTTCCTCGCATCTTTTATTTACTAGAACAAAGACTTCTGTAAATTTTAAAGACTTGTTTGTTGACCCATTGAGTCGTATTGTAAACTTCCATATATAAAATTTGCTGTAAGAAAATTACAATAGCAAATAGGTGGCCTAAATATATATTGCATTACAGTACGTAAAATTTTATCAGTAAGGAAAAGAGGCAGTTTGAGAAGTTCGAGTATTAAATTATATTTTCTTTATTCTTTTATTAACAAATGTTTTAATGTATTTGTGGATAGATTTTTAAAATCTCACTTTACGAAATCCCTAATAATTAGGGCGAACTTTTAGCAATGTTATATTTCAAAATTCATGGGCTCAAGTTTAAATATTAGACTAATCCCCTTTTCTATAAGAATCAATTTAAGAGCAAAGGGCAATCGATTATGCAGGCAATAATGCTCCTCATAGCATTGCTTTTAATAAACAAATATTTGAGAATCTCTTAGCGATGACAGGAGAATCGACTTGGGTAGGCTATAAGTTGATTGTGAATTTATTAGTGATGAAATGAGAATGGAATTTTGAAAAACTATATTTGTATGATTTTTTTTTTTTATTATATAGTCAATCTTACATAATATTTTAAAGATGCGTACAATTTTGATGGACAATACGACTTTTATATTTCTACAGATTAAAAAGAAATGATACATTGATGCAGGGGTTACATTTACATTCTTTCATATTCATAATATGTATGGCCTCTCTGTCACATCTTCAAATAGTTATTCAGAAATTATAACCGTGCTACCAACTATTCAGAAAAAGCTATAAATGGTGAGTGATCACGATTTTACTTTTTACATTAAACTAGTGTTACAATCTATTTTGTTAAGCTGAAGTAAAGCAGTCCCAAGTGAGTTATACAAGCATTTTGGCAGGAATAGCAATTTTATTTAATAAAAAAAAGTTATTGTTGGATTGTAGTTTTAAAAAATTATTTATGTAAGGAAAAGAATTAGAAGTTGAGCATGTTTCAATGGTTGTGATAGTATTTGTTGATTTAGTTTTCAATATTTTTTATAATTTAGCATTAATAGTTTTGGCTGTAAAGTTGCTAGTGTTGTTCAAAAGTACTCATAATTGAATGAATGTATTCTTTAAATCTAAAAAGCAACAAAACATGTGATTCCACACCATCTCACCAGTAAAACATGATTTGAAGCACAATTAAGGGTCTATTTTCTTGGGGTGTTCTGAATATCTTAACAAAAGATATGCTGATGTGGTATCATATTTGATGATGTGGTCCTTAAACCTTAATTATAAGCAGAAGACTTGCCAAATAAACTACAATAAAAAATTGAGAATGATTTAAAATTATCACATAACAAAATTAAAATGCTCAACTAATAAATCTTCTCCCCTATTTATCTTTTAATATTTCAAAATGATGCATGTTCAAATCATACTCGTTGAGCCTCAAAATTAACAAATGGTAATCCCCTGGTATTTGACAAGTAAATTGACCAACCAACTGCTCAAAGCTCACAATGCTTCTGTTGCTACAGAGAATCTTTACCTGTTTCTGCACACTCTCACACACACACCTGCAGATACAAGCATAGAACATGTAATAACTCCTACATGGCAGCTAACATCGGGCAAATTCACACCAAGGAATGAAACTGTAAATCACACACAGTAGTATATTGAAAGAGTGACAGTTTTTAAATACAAATTATATTAAAGTACATTTCTTTGTACATACTTGTCTCTGGATATAAGGCTACACAGAATTTTGAGTTCCCCTGTTCGCCCTTAATGATCTCCTGTTTCCCTTTAATAATCCGCTGTTTCACCTTCCCTGCTCTCTCTTGAAACATAGGGCCTCACACAAAGATAAGGTTTTCTCCTTTCCTTTAAATTTATTACTCTCCCAAAATCCTTCTCTAAATTCTGACTCCTATGTAGACTCCTTTTCTAGGACATAAAGATAAAATGGAGATCTCTTGGAAGGATGGCAGATCACTAATCAATAGCATCTCGCCAATCAATACGTTTCTTGTCTTCTAGTACTTCCTTCTCCACGCAACCCCTTCGAATCATCTACCACGAAGCCTCTTTCAGATTATTTTAGCCTACTTTGTTCCTTCTCCTACATGACTGACTGACTGTTTCTTCTTTCTATTTTGCGCTTATCTACCCTCTTCCATCTTATCACATGCCACGCAGTCAAGCCTGCAGAACAGTAGACAGAGAGAGTAATGGCACGGATATGGCTGCCATGACAGGAAAAGAAGATGGGAGATGACGCATTAAATGAGGCATGGCACCCCTGCCATTTTCCTCTAATGTTCACTAGATACGGTGCGCAGGGAAAACTAAACCCACGACCCTCCATTAAAAGGCGGTTTTGGGGCAGTTCGAGGGCATAAAAAGACCGTAAATCGGGAGCAGAAGGGGTGCGAACAGAGTGGGAAAGGGAGGAGAAGGGCAAATTTGAGCTAGGCGTGGCTGTATTCGACGCGAATTAGGGCGTGGCGGGTCTGTTACAGAGAAAAAGGCATGACAAGAAAAAGAGGAAGAGAAAGACGAAGGTGGATTTATGGGAGTAGGAAGAGGATGCGATTGGGGGATGAAATCGTCGAAGAGAATGTGTTCTCAAGGAACACCACGATCGCAGGATATGAACGAAATGGATTCATTGAAAAGGCTGTAGATACTTTCAGGCAAACGCATTTTTGTGGGGTTTAAAGCCAAATTCCACAAACTTTGATTGCGTCCTTCCTGCCTTTGCCGCCATGAGAGCTCGTGAATGGGTTTTGTGTTGATAAAAGATTGCAGACAAACGAAAAATAGAAGTAGCAGAAAATTAATTCAGAATTGAAAAACATACACAAACAGAGAAACGCACAAATTCTATAGTGGTTTGTCAGTATGGCTACATCCACTTTGAAAGCAGGGGGAACTCTTTTATAAATCTCTGTTTTTACAATACATCAACAGTCAACAGCAGCAATCAATAATTCCATACATAATCACCCAAAACCATATTCTCTTCCTTCAAGAACCGTTTGAATGAAAGAGCCTTTGAGAAGGAAGGTGAAAGGGCACAGGAGTAACGGACGAGAAACCGTTGGGCTTCAACAATACCCAACAATCTCTCATTTGAAGACCAACGATTGCTGCAACATACCAGTGATTCCCCTATTTCGATCTTATTGTCACTTCTTCAGAATGTCGAGAGAAGCTCTACAAAATTCGAACTTCTCCCTTGCTACTACCTTCGCCAATGCATCCGTCGGGTTCACTTTAGTATCAATTTTCTCTACCTACAACTTACCCTCATCAAGAACATGTCGAATGAAATGATATCTTAGTTTTATATGCTTTGTTCTATTATGAAAAGCGGAATAACACTATTGCTATCACAAAACAAGGTGAAAATAGATTGTTTACACCACAATTTACCCAACAACTGCTGTAACCATATCATCTTCGTTGCTCCTTCAGTGAGAGCAATGTATTCTACCTCGATAGAGGAGAGTGCAACCACTTGTTGCAACTGTGAAACCCAGCTAATAGTAGGTCCGACAAATGTAAACATATAACTTGTAGTAGACCTTTGTTTCTTCAAATCTCTAGCCATATCTGAATCAACATAACCTCATAGTTGAGTGTCCTTACCTCCTGAATATAAAACATGATTTGATGTACCTTTCAAGTACCGTAAAATCCATTGTACCGCTTGCCAATGAGATTTACCTGGATTACCCATAAATCTGCTCACAACTCCCACTGGATGAGCAATATCCAGACAAGTACAAACCATGGCATACATGAGACTCCCAATTGTTGATGAATACAAAACACCCTTCATTTGTTCTTCATCTTCTTGAGTTTTTGGACACATTGCTGATGATAAGCGAAAGCGATCAGTCAATGGAGTACTAACAGACTTGGCATTCTTCATATTGAACCTATCCAAGACTTTGGCAATATATTTTTCTTGAGACAATCCGATTTCTGTCTTTTGTCTATCCTTCATTATTTGCATCCCAAGAATCCTCTGTGATGGCCCTAAATCTTTCATAGAAAAACGTTGAGCCAAATGTTGCTTCAATTCACAAACTATCCTCACACTATTGCCAGTATCAAACATATCATCAACATAAAGCAAAAGTATAACAAACTCGCCATTTGCAAGCTTCTTATAGTAAACACACAAGTCTAATTCACAATGAATAAAGTGTTATGCGGTCATGAAGCTATCGAGTTTAAGGTACCACTACCTCGGGGCTTGCTTGAGCCCATACAAACTCTGCTTCAATCCGCAATACAAATGCTCCTAACCCCGTTTAATGAAACCTTTAAGTTGCTCCATATATAACTCCTCTTCAATATCCCCATGAAAAAACATTGTTTTGATGTCAAGTTGTTCAAGCTCAAGATCCCATATAGCTGCCATACCTAAGACTACTCGAATGGTGGTCGTTTTCACAACCGATGAAAAAATCTCATTAAAATCAATCTTTTTTTTTCTAATCAAAACCCTTCACAACCAATCTAGCCCTGTAGTGTTTACTACCTCCATCTTCTTCTTTCAGTCAATACACCCATTTATTCTTGAGTGCTTTTTGATTTGGCAGAAGGGTAATCAAATCCCATGTATCATTTCTCTTCAAAGAGTCCATTTCATCTTGCATAGCCTCCATCCATTTCATTGACCTCCTTAATTAAGGAGATTGCTTTTTACAAATTGGTGTCCAAATTTAATCTCTATAATCAATTTTGAATAACATCTATATCAGATTGAAAATCACCCTGCTCCTGTGCATTTTTCACAATATTTTTCCTTTGTACTCTAATCAACCGGGGCATTGAGCTACAACTGTTCTTAGTTGTTTGAAAATTTCCTTCATGTAAACTATGCATTATAGTCTCTTCTTGTTGTGTTGAACTTTCAACTAGCTATGATGGACCAAATAAAGGCATGGATGGAACAATAGAAGGTTGTGCTTGAACATAAGATGGTTCTATATTACCTTGAGACTATGCATGAGTGAGAGGAGGTTGCACACAAATATGAGGAGTGTCGCCCATTGTAGATGGTTGTTCAACATCCTTATAAGGTAGCAAGGAGACATTTAAAGGGTGTTCAAACAGTTTCTAAGGCTGTGAAGAAACTGATGAAGGTTGTGAATAAGATGTAGGAGGCAGCATAGAAACATTTACACGCAACGATCTAGAAGATGATTGTGCATTATCTTTTGAAAATTGTGTAACAATGTTTTGGGGTTGTGTAACAATAGAAGATTTACTTCCCAATTGGAGTTGTGTGGAAACAAGTGAAGGTTGTGAAGTGCCTTGCATAGACTGGGAGATAATTTCCTATGTCTTTTCTAGATTTGTGCCATTGTCAAAGAGATCAACGTGTATATAATCATTTGATGATGTGCTCTATTTGTGCAAACAAAGGAAAAAAAATTCATTAAAAACAACATCCTAATTGTGAGTAAATTTCTTTGCAAACGAATTCTAAAGTCTAAAACCAAATAGCTCCTCACCATAATCGATGAATATATGCACCTCTTTGATTTGGGATCGAGTTTGGTTCACTGCTCCTTAGGAATATGCACAAAAGCTTCATAGCCAAACACATGCAAATGATTGTAAGAAATGCATTTTAAGAGCCATCTCTCCTCTGAAATATCAAAATCCAATCAATATGAAGGAGCTCAATTGATCAAATACATCGTTGTATTACAAGCCTCTGCTCAAAATTCTTTCCCCAATTCAGCATTAGAGAGCATACACCGAGCTCTCTCAAGAATTGTTCGATTCAACCTCTCAACTGCACCATTATCCTGAGGGGTGAAATGAACTACCTTAATCTGACGAATACCATTATCTACAAAAAAATGAGTCAAATTCAAAAGAGCAAAGCTCTCCATCGTTATCTATTTGTAGATAGTTAATTTTGTGCCCAATCTCATTTTCAACAATAGCCTTAAAAGTTTTAAATTTTGAAAACACTTCTAATTTTCCATTCATCATATAAATCCAAACTTTTCTAGCGCAATCATCAAGAAAAGTAACAAAATAATTAGCACCTCCAATGGAGGTTACCTCTATTAGACTGAAAACATCTGAGTGCATAAGCTCCAAAGGTGTAGACTTCCTGTCATGACCAATCTTGAAGAAGCTGGTCCGAATCTATTTACCATAAAGGAAATGCTCACATAACTCCAAATCAACAAATTTTAGGCTTGAAAGTTGATCCCTTTCAAGCATGACTTCAAACCCTCTTTTGCTCATATGTCCGAGCCTCTTATACCAAAGCTTCAAACCACTATCCGCAACCGCCATTGCAACTCCCACTTCACCATGACACTCTAAAACATAAAGATTACCCAATTTTTTCTCCTTTGCAATCACCAAGACACCCTTGGTTACCTTCCAAGTATCTAAAGAGAATTTGACATTGCATCCTTGAGCATGAAGCTGTCTTCCAGATATTAAATTTATTTTCAACGTAGGAACATATTTCACATCTTTCAAGATCCATTTATTTCCGTTTTTAAAAAACATCATCACATCACCTTTTCCTACTATTTCATATTCTTTATTATCGCGAAGAAAAACTCTACCGAACTTACCTTCTTGGTAGTTTGTGAAAGCACCCCAATACTGAGTAGTATGAAAAGAGGCACCAAAATCGAGGACCCATGAATTTGTAGTCGTGTCACTTGTGGATAGAACCAAAACACCATCATATTTATCATATGTAGTGTTTACTTCATTGTTGCTCACCTTTTCATGTGCCTTTTGTAATTCCAACAATTCTTTTTTGCATGACCTGGTTTGCCACAAAACCAACAATCACCATTTCTACCCCTAGACTTTGATCTTCTTCCCGATTTGGACCTTCTTTGGTTATTATGTCTACCTATTTCTTGACTCCTTCCCCTATTGCTAGTGCTTATAGCATTCAAAGCATCACCGAAAGAGGGTTGTTGATTCTTCCTCCTCATGTCTTCATTGAGAAGTGTGGCTACAACATCATCAAATTTTAATTTTCTTTTAGTAGCCACTGGAGTGCTCACTACCATCACAACCCCTTCCCAACTGTGTGTTAAAGAATACAATATAATTGCTTTAATTTCATTATCTAAATTGATACCCACTGAAATCAATTGAGTGACCAAGTTATTGAATTCATTGAGGTGATTTGACATGACCCCGCCTCTCATTTTTAAATTGTATAACTTCTTCATGATGAATACCTTGCCTGATGTTGATGCCATCTCGTACATGTCAAAGAGTTTATCCCATAACTCTTTTGTTATCTTCTCAACTGAAACATTGAATAGAATGTTGTTGGACAATGAAAGAAAAATATTAGCCCTTTCTTTCCTATCCATTTTCTCCCACTCTTCATCCAACATCGAAAATTTTCCTTTGGCTTTTCCTATCAATGCGAGTGAGAGATCCTGCTTAATCAATAGTGATTCCATCTCTATCTTCCACAATCTAAAACCCTGCCTTGAAAACTTCTCAATTTTCCACTTATTTGTTGCATCCATGCTTTTGAAAATTCTTCACTGATTTCTAAAGAGCCACTTCACCATCGAGCTTCTTCACCAAGCTCTAATACCAATTGTTGATAAAAGATTGTGAAGAAATGAAAAATAGAATTAGTAGAAAATTAATTCAAAATTGAAACACATTCACAAATAGAGAAATGCACAAATTTTATAATGGTTCACCAGTATGGCTACATCCACTTTCAAAGTAGGGAAAACTCTTTTATTAATCTTTGTTTTTACAATACATCAACAATCAACAATAACAATCAATAATTCTCATACAATCGCCCAGAACCATATTCTCTTCCTTCAAGAACTATTTGAATGAAAGAGCCTTCAAGAAGGAAGGGGAAAGGGCACAGGAGTAAAGGACAAGAAACCGTTGGGCTTCAAAAAATACCCAACATTTTGGATGTCCATCGACGCTTAAGAGGAGAGGAAATCTCCAAAACACCCTCAAATACGGAGGTAGCAACAACATTATACAAAGGATTTTATAGAGATAGTTGCCCAATGGTAGAAGTTATGGTGAGGTCTATCATGGAGATGGCTATGAAAAGAGAATACAAAAATGTTTCTTATGTTCTTCGCCAATAATATCATGACTATTTATTTAATAGATGTGACAATTTAGTGCTTCTGGATGAGACCCCTTACATGGCTGGACAAAAGGATGCACTATCCAATATAAAATCATTGAGGGCATATGATGTAATAGATGAAATCAAAGAGGCTTTGGAGAAAGCTTTCCTAGGTACAATCTCTTGGGCTAACATTCTCATTGTTGCCATAAGGGATGTTGTAACTCTGAGTGGTGGTCCATTCCAGGAGGTGTAATTGGGAAGAAAAGGAATTCTAATTGCAAGTCGGGATGATTCAAACAATATAATGCCAAGCCCCAAAGCCAATATTATAAATTTTGTCTAGGTTTTCAAGAAATTTTATCCATCTGTAACCGATTTGGTTGCCCTTCTAGCATATATGGATGTAAATCATATGAGAGGGTACGAGTGAAAATGTAGTAGGGGATATAGATGTTGATCAAAGGAAAAAGGAGAAGCTCCAACATATTTTAGGGCCTCAATCAACAATATTTTCAAATGCCATTCCTAAAGATTAAAGTATGTATTCTTCCATATTTTCTTTGCAAAATTTATTTACTTCTGAATTAGCCACTCAAATTATTATTATTATAAGTAAGGTGGATGATATTTTGGAGGTGTTTGGGTCTAGATGCATGGTTTATTATAGTGGTGATCTCTTGCTAGTGAACTTTATATATACTAGTAGGTGTAGCTTATTGCTCTAATGATCTTTTACTAGGGATCTTTTTGCTTCCTCATGAGCTAGATTGAGCTTAAACTTAGATTATTTGTAAAGATTCTGTTTAGTATTCAAGTGCTTACTCTAAATTGATGTATTGAATGATGATGAACCTTTAGGTATTATCATAATAGTTGGTTGATCTTTTTATACATAGTCTATTTTTCAAAGTCTCTATGATTATCAACGATTTTCTATCTAGCCTTATACAATTTTCTTTTAATTCATCTCTAACAATTCATTTGCATGTGGACTATGTTACTTTATTAAAGGTGAAGTGTACCCTCACAACATGCTTATAGTTGGTGTAGGTTGATGAGTTTGGTTATCTAAGACTATTGGGACTTAGTTAACTCACCTCATGGTTTGGACTAATCTTGTATCTATCACTATCACTAACACATATTTTTTTAGAGAGTAAACTATCTTAATAAAATGACATGTATCCTAATAGTTCTACTTTAAGGTGCCAAAGATTTATCTTTCTACACATATTCTAAGGTGGAAGGGTTCACTAACTTTCAACATCATATAGCTAGTTATAAAAAATAAAAAATTGATGGGTGTCATTGCCTTTGCAGGATATATTAAAATTGGATCATAATTAGTTATATGTGGCGAATGTGGATACTATATAGTTAGTGAACTACACTAGTATAAGAGTATTGAATTGCGTCATGACATAAATGAGATCAGAGGGTTAAGAATATTATTATTCACATTATTCAATGTACATCTTCATACAATGATATAAAGGATATAGTGTTAGTCATTGGTCTCAAGTAAGACAACAAGCAATCATACAAAATATTTTGTAGTTGTCGATGCAAACAAGTTTGCAATATTCTATTGTAATTTCTTAATGTTTTGAATGAATTAGGTTTAGTCTTTCAATACAACTCCATAGGAGATTGAGTGAAATGTTTTCAACTACAAGTCAAAATATTATGGCTAGTGAGAAGGATTGGGTCAAAGCCAAGATTTATACTATGAATTTAAAAGTTTTGTGTTCACTTCTACATATTGCTTGAAATTGACTTGTATCTATCCCACAAATTGTAGATCTAAACCTTGACTAAAAATAGATAAACTAAGAAACAAAATTAATGTCTAAAATTAAATCTAAATAAAACCATATTAAATTTGAATTATAAACTAATTTTCTACAAAAAAAAAATATCATACCATTATCATTACTTTAAAAAAAAATTCAATCCAAAAACAATAAAACAAAAAATGCAAGTTAGATCATTACCGTAGATTAATGATTTCAATCTTTACTCTACCAAAATATTACGTGGACATAGAATCGAGAGATCTTTTGTCAATAGATTTTTACGCCAAAGGCGTGTCCTATATGAGCTTTCCAAGCTCATTTTCCCTGTGAACGGTTCAAAACAAAGAAAAAGGCATGGTTGACATTTTAACGAATCTCAGCTGTCCATCATTTATCACCATGTTTTTCCACTTTCCTCGCCATTTCCGCCATGTTTTCTACTTTCCCCGCCGTTATTGGTTCGCTGAAAATTACGGCCGTAATTTATAGATTGGTCGTAATCTTGTCTCTCCCACGCAAAATCGGTATGATGTAACATCCCTAAAAATGTTATAGATTGGCCGTAATTTTTTCATTGCAGCCTGAAAATAAGGTTTCGAAAAGGGTTTTAATCTGGCAATTTTGCCCCTTAAGCCAATTTTGGTAGCCCTAGTAGGAAAAAATGAACATTAACAAAAGAGGGGTGATGTTTTACGAATACTTGAAGAGTTGCGGGAAGGAGGCGGAATTGATGGTGGAGGAAAGTGGGGTCCATGCTTATCACATCATGCTTCGTATACACCGTATTTCCTATTTCGTTAATAATCGTTGAATATTTTTAAATTAGTGCTAATAATAATACTTTAATAATTTATAATTTGTGTTGGGTTGTGAATAGTAATTGTGAGAGTTAAAAAAATGAGCTTATGTTTTAACATTAAGGGAATTACTATCCTAATTAACATTACGATATTCTTTATAAAATATAATAATTAATACATAAAATTTTAAAAATAAATATAATAATATTATTTTATAATAAAAAATAAAATAAAATTAATAATAATATAACAATCATTTTTTAAATGATCTATTAATTGATCTCATGCACTACACAAATGTGTGCAAAACAAATTCATTTTTTTCCTAGTTGATCTTGTAATTTAATAAAACAATAGATAATACATTTTTTTTGGACAACGAAATTAAATTAAAATTTAAGCATTTAATACAAATATGAGATAAAATGTAAATTCTTTAATTTTTAATTTGTTTAGATTGATGATTCCAATCAATATGACCAAAAAAATATTATTTATATTGTATAAACTATAAATTAAATATAATATAATATAATATGTAATGAATTTATTTTATTATTATATTTTATATTTTGATTAACTTTATATAATGTAAATTAATAAATATATTTTTTACATAATATTTGATTTTTTGTACAAAATAATATTTTAATTATATCATATATATATTAAATATTTATATATGTTATTTACTTATGTATTTATTTTATATATAAAATTATATTTATTATATTTATTATCTTATATGAACTACTAAATATAATATAATATGTAATGAATTTATTTTCTTATTATATTTTTTATAATCTAAATATCTTATAAATAACATTTTATTTATTATAAAACTACTTCTTTATTGAAATACTATAAGTATTTATAGATTATTTAATTATGTATTTATTTTATACATAAAATTATATTATAATTATACTTACTACCTTATATTTCATAAACTAATATATATAAATATAATATGTAAATGTGAAAAATAAGAGTTGAAGGGAGCCAGGGGTAGATGAAGAGAGAAAGAGACAAATATGAAGACAAAGCATAAAGGAGAGAATAAGAGAGGGAGGGACATTCATATCTCTATCTTTATCTCTACACCCTCCCTCTCTCTTTATTATTGATCTTTGTCACCTCCTTTATCTCTCTTGCCCCCTCTCTCTAACTCTCTATATATCACTTCCTATATTGTTATCTTTCTATCTTTCCATCTCCCCATCTCTCCTACTCTCCTACTATTTCTTATTCACTCCATATTGCCTACTCTCCTACTCTCTCTCACTCCTTTATATCTCTTTATATCCATATCTTTCTCTACCTCTATCTCTCTATCTTTCTCCCTATTTCTCTCTCTTTCCATATCCCTCTTTATCTCTCTATATCACCCTCTATCTATGTCTCTCCCTCTCTACCTATCTCTCCCCCTTCTTCTCTCTCCCTCTTCTACCTATCCCTCTCCCTCTCCCCCCCTCTTCTCTCTATCTCTCCCTCCTCTACCTATATCTCTCCCTTTCTCTCCCCACTTCTCTATCCCCTCTTTCTATCTCTACCTGCCTACTCCCCTACCTATCTCTCTATCTCTACCTCCCTACTCCCCTATCTATCTCTCTATCTCTACCTCCCTACTCCCCTATCTATCTCACTATCTCTACCTCTCTCCCTTTTCATTCCCATATACCTTTATCTCACTCTTCCTATATTTCTCTATCGCTCCCTATTTTTCTCTTCCTCTCTCTATCTCCCTTATTTCTCTCTTCCTCTCTCTATCTCTCTATCTCTCTATCTCTCCTTTTCTATTTTTTATCTCTACTTCTTTTTGTTTGTCTCTCTATATATCTCTTTATCTTTCTATCCCTCTCTTTATATTTCATTATATCTCTATCTCTCTATCACTCTATCTCACCATCTATATATTTCTTTATCGCCCCCTCTCCCCCTCCATATCTATCTCTCTATCTCTCTATATCCCTATCTTTAGCTACCTTATCTTCCTCTCTCCATTGTCTTCCTCTCTCCCCCTCTACCTCTAAACATGTCTCCCTCTATATATCTATCCATCTCTCCCCCTCTCCCTCTTCCTAGACCTTAATATCTGATTTTTTCTCTCTCGATCTCTATCTCTCTCTATCCTTTCTCCCTCTCTCTCTATATAACTTTCTATCTCTATCCTTATCTTTCTATTTCTCCCTCTCTCATTGTCTCTTTGTCTCTCCCTCTATATATTTATTTTGTATATCTCTATCTATCCCTCTCTCTCCTCTCTCTTTATTTATCTCTCTCCTCTCCATATACCTCTCCTTCTCCTTCATCTCTATGACTATCTTCCTCTCTATCTCTATCCCATATATTTATCTCCTTACCCCTCTCTCTCGCTCTCCCCCCTCTATCTCGCTTGCTTTTTATCCCTATCTCTTCCTCTATCTCCCACTTTCACTATTGCAAGCATACTATGACTGTTTGGATCCTTCTAAGTGGATGCATAGATGCATTGATTTTTGATTCAATCATTTCTTGATCCTTCTAAGTGGATGCATAGTTGCTTTGAAGCTATTAGCTCTAGTGATACCTTTGTTGCACAAACAACATCATTTGCTAATTGGCTTACCAATTGAACTTATGTATTACACAAATGTATGCGAAAAATATGCCATTTTTTTTCCTAATTTACCTTGCACATCTCTTCGGCGTACCCATTGCACACCAAGGTGCCATTGCTAGTTAATATCTTACTTTATGAAGTCTTCGAGAATTAGGGTGTACTTCAAGCAATGTTATATTTTAAAAATCATGGGTTGAAGTAGATTAATCTCCTTTTCTATAAGAGTCAATTTGAGAGAAAAGGGCAATCGAGTATGCATGCAATAATACTCCTCATTTAATTGGTTTTAATAAAAATATATTAGCGATGACATGAGAATCAACACAGACAACCAGACTAATATTGGCTATTGTATAAGTTGCTTGTAAATTTATTAGTGATGAAATCAGAATGGAATTTTGAAAAAGTATATATTCATTGCAGATTATGATTTTTTTTAAATTATATAATCAAAAACTTACATAATATTGTCGATATGTCTACAATTTTGATGGACTATAAGACTTTTATATTTCTCCAGATTAAAAAGAACTGATGATATCGATGCAGGGGTTGCGTTTACTTTCTTTCATTACTATAATATGTCTCGCCTTGGCACGGATTTCTTTCACATCTTCGAATAATTATTCAGAAATTATAATTGGTGCTTCTAACTATTCAGAAAAAGCTATAAGTGGTGAGTGATCATGACTTACCAGGTTAACTTTTCACATTAAACTAGTGTTGTAAGTCTAGAATCTTTTTTGTTAAGCTGAAGCAAAGTAGTCCCAAGTGAGTTATACAAGCATATGGCAGGAAAGGCAGATTTTTTTAATTTTAAAAAGACAATTTATCTGCAATAGCAATAGTTCAAGAAAAATTGTTGTGTGATCTCAGTTTTAACAATTCATTTATGTATTTGTCTTTTAATATTTCAGCATATGATACATGTTGAGATCATACTCCTTGAGGCTACAAATTGACAAATACTAATCCCTTGAAAATCGGTTCACTTTACCATTGTGCTCGAAAGCTGCTTCTCCTAACCCAACTGCTCACTCTCTACCATGGAGAGATGCTATACACTGCAAGTAATTTCTGCTCACAATGCTTCTGTTGCTACAGAGAACCTTTACCTGTTTCTACACACTCTCCCACACATATGCAGATATAAGCTTAGAACGTATAATAACTCCCACATGGCAGCTGACATTCATCGGGCAAATACACACCAAGGAATGAGACCGTAAATCCCACACACTAGCATATCTAAAGTGGACAGTTTTTAAATACAAATTATGTTGATCAAAGTACATTTCTTTGTACATACTTGTCTCTGGATACAAGGCTGGACAGAAGTTTGAGTTCCCCTCTTTGCCCTTAAGAATTCCCTGTTTCAACAGTCCCGCCCTGCTCTCGTACAAAGGTAAGGTTTTCTCTTTTCCTTTACATTTACTAAACACTCTCTTCTCCACGCAGCCTCTTTCGTTGGATAAAAGCCCTCAAAGAAACATGGTCTTATGGAATGCAAAGGTTGCATGTTATGCACAAAACATATTTGTCGAAAAGGCTTTAGAAACTTTCAAGCAAAGGAAATTGGTAGGGTTAAATCCAAATTCTACAATCGATGCTAGCACCCTCCCTGCATGAGATGAAATGGGAGTGATTCTGTGATGAGGCATTTCAGCAATTAAAGTAGCTTTCCAAGTCCAGGTCTAAATAATGCTTACTTGAGGCAGACATGTTAAATTGTGGGTGATAATGGGGTAGAGGAGTATAGAGTTGGAGTATCAGTGGAAGCATGATGATGCATGTTATGAAGTTAGTGTGGAAATGAGAGGGAATGAACTTGTGGTGCATTATGTTGAGTCTGGAGATGATTGCGAATATGATGAGGTTTTGTCCATGGAAGAATTTAAGAGCAACATTTCTAGATTTCAGTTGACATGCAGACACATTCAAGACAAGTATTATTCCTAGGTGAAGGAGGGCATGCAAATTTGTGCTTTATCTATCATTAGTGCCCAAGGAATTAAGTTCTTTGACGCCATTGTCAAACAAGTGATAGGTTTCCTTGCTCTCACTCTTTTCTTTTAATTCCCAAAGATTTTTATAAGTGTTATGCGTGTTCATTCCTCGTTCATAAAATGTATGCTCACCATTTTTAAGGATTGAAGAAAATAGTCTCTTGGATGCATAGCGTAATTATCTATGGTTGTGTGTATTGGGTTTTACCTCTCAACGGTAAAAATTGGCGAGAGATAATTTTGGAAAAAAATAAAAATAGAAATTGTACGTGTAATTCACCATCCACAACCTAAACTACACTTTTTTATAAGCATTCATTAAACTACCAAAGTGTCTAATTGTTATGATCATGATGATGCACAAGTTGCTTTGAAAGGTTGGTGATAGCCAAAATAAGTACAAGCAAGGTAGTTATCATTCTGCCCAAACTAGTAGTGTGTGTGCCAGAACTGTGCTCACCACTTTGGCCGCGCTTGCTTATTTCCATGGTCTTTCCTAGTAGAAATTTCCTCCCACTAACATGAGTGCCCACAGAGAATCTTGAGACACATCTTTATGCATATTGTTTGTGACCTTTGTTCTTTTCATAACAAATCTACACAATAGTTGATGCATTTGTTATGAAATATATAACAATTTTTATCACATATGGCTACAAATTTGTATTGGAAGAAGATGGGTGAAAGCTCAATATCAATACTTCAATTGGACTTATATCTACTATTCAATCCACTAATTAAAAATTTAAGTGTTTTTAGAAGATTATTTAATTTTTGCATGAATGATAGAAAAGGTTCCAACCTTATGTATAAGTTGCTCAACAAATTAACTATCATGAGCTTCATGCAAAAATTTCACCTACTTTCATGAGGCAGGGAACCATCCCACTTGATGCCATGATGAAGCTATATTCACTTATTAGTAAATTAGTGACCTTTAAACAAAAAGAAAGAGAATGTGCTAGAAGATTTAAAAATAGATAAATGATTAATGATTATTGAATCTTCATACATTGTGTCTGGTCAATCTGTAACATTATTTTTGTTGACATTAATTTCAACGATGAGTTTCCTATGCATAATGAAATTGAAATAAAAAAAAATTGTAAGACAATTGTGAGGTTTTGTCAAGGGTCAGCGAAATCTGATGTATCGTTTGAATCTCTTCCACAACTAAATTGCAATGGTCATCATCATTAATTTTTTAACAAATACAAGGAAGCTTTCAGTTTAAACTATCCTGGTCAAAATTGTTTTCCCTTGTTTGGTTTTAATAATACTAAAAGGTAAGTGATTGGTTTGGGTTTGGGTTTGGGGATTCAGGTCAAGTTTGTTTAATCAATGTGTTTATCAATCTATGGCTAAGAAAAGTGTGTAGATTGTAACTTCTATCTTGAAAATTAGATTGCTTTCATATAATGAAGAGCTCCTAGCAAGCTTGGCACTAGAAGTGAAGTATTATTTAGGAGTTAGGATATTATTTTAAAAATAATATCAATGCCAAATAGCTATTACTCATCTTCCATGGGCTTGATGCGAATGTGGCTTTTAATTTAGTAAAACTATGAGATTTTAGATACTTGTAATATTGAAAATATTAGATTTAGTGTTATATTAAGAAGATATTAAGATGCACATATAATTATAGGCCATTTGGGAAATTCTATTATAGTGGTAACAGGAAAAATAAGTTCCTTTAATGTCATCCTTCTTGCTTAATGCAATAGTAAGACATGCTAGACAATTTAGAATGGTATTTGTATATTGGGGTAAAGTCTTTATATGACTACCAAATATCTATTGACCCCTTGAGTATAAAACCCTCAATATTGAATCTATTATGTAAATTTCTAATGGAAATGCTTTCTTACGGGTTTGTGTGAACCAAGGTAATTTTATGGAGTAATAAGCCTATCCCCTATGTTGATAAAATGAACCTTGGGATGTTTAAGTCAACTTATGAATTTAATAATGAGTGGAGTTTGTAACAAGACTCATGATCCTTAAAAGGAAGTATTATAGTATGGGTTACTAAATTATGAACATAGTTATGATTTCCTAACCACTGTTAAGGGTTATTAATTGAGGGGAAACATTAATGAAACATTGATTATTGAGAAAAAAAAATTCTGCAAAGGTATTAGTTGATAGTATCACTAGGTTCACTAGGTGATATATGTCAAAGGTTACTCGTTCTTGTGTGGAAAAGCTTGTTGTCAATGGCCTAGAGACAATAAATGTTAGAATGCATTAGTTTGATGGTTCAATGGGTTGTGGTAATCTTGTTAATGGCCTTATATGATGTGTTGAGACTTTAGGATGGATGGTGGATCCCCAATGTAGTATGGGATACATCGAATCCTCTTCTTAGTTTCATATGGTATACTTGACCCTATTGGGTGAGGATGGACCATTGATGTAGTATGAGATGGGTGATCGGGCCACAATAGTGGTTTACAATTTTTGGCCAAACTAGACACTGAAATAAATTTTTTTAACTAAATCTTCACTTTCGGGCACCTATAGCAACTAAACCGTGAGGAATTTGAAGATGATGCAAACTAGAATTTCCTGACATTTTGTCTATAGATTCTAAAAATAATTTTTTCAAAATTTTTGGAATCAGATTGCACCTTTTTTCCATCTCCCTCATAAACTAGTTTTTTTTCATAAAACAACATTTTAAAAAAGTGACGCTCACTGTATAACGTATAAATTTTTTTTTCATGAAGGATAAAATTCTAATTCTTTCGAATTTAGATTTGTAACTCTGATATCTAGTGCTTCCACTTGGTTAGATAGATTTTTATTGAATATTTTTCTTTAATCAAATTTCAAAGTCAAACCAATTATAGTTCAGACATAGCGCGACCATATAACACAACTTTTTTTGTATATATCGAAATTCAATTTTATTTTTTGTTGGATCAAGGACTTCAATATCTGGTGCACTCATAGTTTTCATTTTTTTTTTGATAATGTGCTATTTTTCCACATGTGCAGAACATAGAGCTTCTTTTTTGGTGAAAAACCTATGTTTAATAAAACTAAAAAATCAAATACATAATAAAACCAAAAAATATTAAAATTATATTCGTTGGATAGCTCATTCTGAGGACTACCTGATTCCAGTTGGGTTTGTGAAGTCTCCACCATTTTCATGTTCAAATCGAGCTCCGAAGTGAAAAAATTTAGGTTTTTTTTGTGAATTTTGTCAAACATCAGGGAAATAGGGGGTTCGCTCGAACCAGGGGGATTCGAGTGAACCCCCTTCCCAAAAGGGGTTTTCATTCGAATTTTGTTCGTACATGCAATTAATGGGTTCGCTCGAACCTTGGTTCGAGCAAACCCTTTTTTGGTTTGTTCGAACCATCTAGTTCGCTCGAACACCCAAAATGTAAAATTTTTCCATGGGGTCATTTTTTTCAATTTTCCCTTCCTCATTTGAATTGTAAACAACTTTTGTGGGTTTACCCAGATGCACCAAATCATGTTCCCAATTGTTTGATGGTATAGAAGACTGAGGAAAAGGATAGGACCCAAGGTGTAGTGTGTGATACAATGAATCTCCTTTCTATGTGGGATGCACTAAAAAGTGGTAGGTGTTAAGTCACTCATTGTAAGTGTGTCAGTAACTTATTGTGTACTTGTGTAAATGGCCTCAAGTTCTATGCATATTTTTATATTGGTTCCCTTGTGAGTGATGACATAAGGTAGTATTGTATTCTTGGTTGTCATGGATGGAAACGAATTGGGAAAGGGATGGGAACCATAGTGTAGTATGGATGCATTGACATCCCTTTTCCAAATGAGATCTTATTGTGGGCATAAGTGTTAGCAAACTAGGTAGTGAGATGATGCATATAGTAAGTTGCACCCACTTCCATGGTGCTAATTTTGCTTTGGGTGATCCCATAATAGTGGTTTACAATTTTTGGGCAAACTGGACACTAAATTACATGGAAGTGGGTGCAACTTACTATAATTTGCACTGATTTTTTTAAACTAAATCTTCACTTTTGGGCACCTATAGCAGCTAAACCGTGAAGAATTTGAAGATGATGCAAACTAGTGATTTGTGACATTTTGCCTATAGAATCAAAATATATATATATATATATTTTAAATTGAATCAGATTGAATTTATTTTTCCATCTCCTTCGAAAACTAGTTTTTATCAATAAACATCATTTTTAAGGAGTGATGCTCATCGTATATAACATAACCTTTTTTATATGCAGGATAAAATTCTATTTTTTTTAATTAGATTTGTAACTATGATATCTAACAAGTTCATTTGGTTTCATAGTGCTTTATTGAATATTTTTGTCTTAATCAAATTTTGAAGTCAAACTAATTACAATTCAGACATAGGCAGACCATATACAACATAAACGTTTTTTGTATGTATCGAAAATCAAATTTTTTTTACTAGATCAAGGACATCAATACCTAGCCTGAACATATTTTTCAGAATTTTTTTTATAATTTACTATTTTTCCACATGCAAAATAGAGAGCTTGATTTTTAGTGAAAAACCTATGTTTTATCAAACTAAAAAAATAAATACATAATAAAACCAAAACATATTAAAATTGAATTTGATGGATAGCTCATTCTGAGGACTACCATCATCTAGTTAGGTCTGTGAAGTCTCCTCCATTTTCATCCTCAACTCAAGCTTCGAAGGGAAATTATTTGTAGAAATTTGATGCAAGAGGGGGAGAAGGGGTAAAATGGGGGGTTCACTCGAACCCCCCTTTGAGAAAACCCCCCTTAACCTTTCAAATGAAGGGGGGTTTGCTCAAAGGGGGGTTTGAGTGAACCCCCATTTTTTTGAAATTTTATTTTGTTTTCAATTTGGGCAACATGCAAAATGTGGGACCCATCATTTAAGAGAGTTTGCTCGAAGGGGGGTTAGAGAGAACCCCCTTTGCATTCACGTAGACCCTAAGTTTGTTCGAACCCCCTCAAAACCCACAATTTTCTTCATGGGGGCATTTTTTGCAATTTTCCTTCCTCAATGGAATTGTAAACCAGTTTTGTGGGATCACCCCTTTATGTAAATGCATGATGTATAAGTGGATTATACACACTAGATATATGTGTTGTATGCTTCAGCTAGTCATTGTTGTACTTGTGATGTGCACATGAGCAAGTCATTATTGTACAATGATATGTGTGTGAGGTACTCACTATTGTACCTATGATGTGGGTATGAGTTAGTCGCTATTGTATTAATGCAATATATGTATGAGCTAGAAATTGTTGTACATGTGATGTATATATGAGATAATCACTATTGCACTTGTGATGTACACTTGAGCCAATCGCTATGTGTTTCCTAAGTTTTAAGTATGGTTCTAAGTATTTTTGGGTACCCTTTCAGTTTTCAAACATTTTCTATCTTGTGTGTCAATCTTTGGTTAGTTTTGTGAACCTTGTTGGCTTGTGACTTTATATTCACAACTCATCTTCTTACCGACTTGGTTTCCTTTTGTAGCAATGGAAATAGTACTCCATACCTTTGAGGAATGGAGCACAAGGGTAGGGTTCATATTTCACACGCTACACTTAAGGATAACTTAGAGATCTCAATCCAATGAAGAACAGAGAAAGAGATCTGACAATAGGGTATCCTAGGGTATGTTTAAACATTAATGAGGGGCTCACCATCAAGCTAGGGCTTGGAAAAATGTATGAAATACAAGATCTAACAATTTAACTCAATGATGTAAGAAAATTCACTAAATGAACTATAAATGCAAATAAATCAGAACAACAAGCTGGAAAAGTACATTGAATAACCTAAAATTTAGGCCTAGTAGGACTCATATGCTAGTCCAGGCATATATATCCTAGATCTATGTTTCTATGTAGGAACTCATTTCTAGAAAAAGGGTATCCGAAACTGCAAAAATATGAAAAATGACCTAAACTGGGACTCGTATGCCAGGACTGGCATATGAGTCTAGCTAGGTTTTTCTGGGACTTCAAAGTTTAAATTTGGTCTTCAATGTGTTCTCTTTCTATTCCACTTTATTTTCCAGATCTGAAACCTTGATTTCGGATCTGTAGATCACCTTTTACTAGAGATTACAACCTTGCAAATGAGGAGACAATTCCAACAACTTTCTCCAAGATTATAACCGAATATTCAATTTGTTGGGTCTCAAAAATGTAGGTTTGAACCATGAGAGGTTGCCAAGCTCTCACAACGCTTCTGGCCAACGTACAAGGCCAATTGATGCAATTGTACCTTCTACTCTTTAGGTTCTACTAGACCTAGGCAAGTGTACCTATATGAATGATGCAAATTTTGAAATGTATTTCTTGTTTGAACTATTGGCAAGTGGACATGGATAGAAAAAATACTACAACTAGTCCTACTCCTACTGCACAAAAGAAAGGATTTGAATAAGTTGTTTGTATATGAAATAAGATCTATGGGTTGTGGCAGATCAGTGCCTTCTATCTACATGGGCAATGGAGTCAAAAATAGAAAATGATATGTGTTCTCCTTCTCTAGTTTAATTCAAGTTTTTAGGCACGTTGAAAATGAAACTATATGACTGGCATAAACTTCATTTATTTATGACTTGCATAAATTGTGCTGGAATTTTTCTTAACTTGGTTCTTCTTTAACTCCCTGAAAGAAATCTTTAAATTATTGTGACCTATTTAAAAGAGTTTAAATCTGACATGCAGACACCAATCAACTAAATCACACAAAATGAGAATACATTATGATAAATCAGAGATATACTTGATATGCTGATTTAAATAATCAAAGAATCTCAAGTTGGAGAGAACCAAATAAAAGAATTTGATTTAACACAACATAACAACTCGACACCAAGAAATAATATCACCAATTAAAATTCATTATCTCCATTGCATTGTTTCAGGAAGGTTTGCCATTGTTTACATTCCCATTTTCAAAAATCTCATTCCTACTCTCACCCCCTCTAATTGATTTTTACAACAGATTTATACAATAAAATTCGAAGAGTCACGACTCTTAATTTAACTAGTAAAACCATTTCCAATCTATGACAGAGATAAAATATTTAATTGAGTTTCCTTTTGGAGAATTAAATATTTTACATAGTTCACCTTCTGATTTTGTTTTAATACTTTTCCCACCATTTTTTATTTCACTTTATATTGTCCTTGCTTTTCTTTCCTTTTATTTCCCAAAGGCTTTTATTATTTTACCGCCCCATCGTGGGCTTTGACTTTTTCTCCCGCGGTATAGCAGTGATCGACCCCACACTGACTGTCATGGCCTCTCCTCCCTTTATCACTCCACCGCGGGCTTAACCTTTACCTTTGGCGGTACTGCGGTGACTGGTCTTGACTGCTACCTTCTTGTTATATTTTTTCACCGCATAACCGCCGACCTGTTGCTTGCTTCGTTGATTGATACCTCCGTCGTCTGCTAAACCTCTACCACAGCACCGTGGGGCCTGAGATAACCCTCTATGGTGTAGCGGTAAGGGTTACTCTGATTGCCGCTATACTGCATGATAGTCTGTACGAAGCCACGGTAAAGTGGTAGGTGATATAAAAAGTGAATAATGAGAGCGGTGGTGGTATGAATTGATCGAGATTTTAGGTGGGAAATGAGATGAATTTTTTTTTTATGAAAATATTATGCAATTAAAAAGGGAGGGGGAAAATGTGGAGGCTATATAGGCCAAAAATAAGGCAATAGCACAAGGGTAAAAACTATTGTAGCATTGTAAAAAGGGGGTGAATGATATTCTATGAGAAAAATAGTGAAAACATTATGTTCAAAATGGAAAAAACATTTAGATTTTAATAGAATTTTTGGGTTCTACCACAATTATCCTTCATACTCCAAGACACCTAGATCTGCAATCACACATGTAAAGAGGAGAAAAACTTGTTGATTGTTAGTGAATAACGATTTGCCTTGGTCAAACCCCTTTTAGGTAATTAAACTAAATGATGAAACAATGTAATAAGGACATGAAACATTAACAATGATACCTTGAATGATGCCTTGTAAATGATGTCTTCTAAATCTGCAATTCAACATGAAATGGCCATGAAAGATGTAGATCTTGATCTTGAGATAAGTGAAGAACAATGCTTGACCTTGGATCTTAGATGCACCATCACAATACTAGCTCAATAACATGCTTGATGCTTGATATCCTTGACATGATCATGGATCTTGAATTGTTGCAAAAACTGATGAAGAATCTACCCTTGAATGCCTAAGAAATGATCTTGAATGCTCTCTTGATGATCTTGTAAAGTCTTGGAGTGCTTAAATCTTGATTGCTTGACTTAGTATCATGAATTCTTAAAGAAATAATCAATTTAGACCTCATTTATATAGGCAATCCATCTAATATCTAGTTAATTGGATGCCATTGTAGATACATAAAAATGGCCTAGAATTGCAAACCACACTTTTCTATGGCATGCTTTGTCTCAACATAATTAAACCAATTAATTATGTCCTATAATCCAATGTCAACTATTAATTAAATAATTCTTAATTATTTAAGTAATTCACATCTTTTATTCCTCCTGACTATTTAAATAAATAAATTACATTTATTATTTAAATACGTCGCTAAATCATTATGTCACTCTATAATTAAATAAATTCCTAAATTTATTCAATTAGTCCATTACTTCCTCCTAATTATTTAAATAAATAAACTTTATTTATTTATTTAATACGTTGCTAAATGATTATGTCACTCTATAATTAAATAAATTCCTAAATTTATTTAATTAGTCCATTACTTCCTCCTAATTATTTAAATAAATAAACTTTATTTATTTATTTAATACACCATTAATTATTTATGTCTTCTCATAATTAAATAAATTCCTATTATTTATTTAATTATTATCCTCTCCAACTTTCTTTCTAATTTTAAATAAAATCATTTATTTAAAATCATTCACTTTCTAATTTCCTCCACAATTAAATAATTTTAACTATTTAATTATCTTATTGATTTCCTTTCTAAATTTAAATAAAAGAATTTTATTTAAATTGGCAATTTCCCTCTTTCCAAGTAAATAATTTTAAATTATTATTATTTATTGTCGCATGAATTCACCATTTTGGAATTAATTTAAAATATTAATTTCAAACTAGCATTTCTCTCCACAAAGTAAGTTATTTCTAAAATGACTTGATTTTCTATCTCATCCTTTTTCTACTTGCTAATTCTCATCTCACTATCACAACTAATCTCATTCCTTGATTTAATTTCTTAAATTAAATCTTGTCCACTCAATTTGAATTTCATCCTAGAGTTGCCCTAACCCTAATTAAGGGGTTGTTATCTTGAATCTTGACCACATATTCTAGGGCACTTGTCAATCTTTAATCTCATTTGTCCGTTCAAAATTGCATTTTCTATAAAATGACAATTTTGTTCTCATTTCAAAGATCTTAAATTTCTTAGATTTTAGATTCCTTGTTTAATAGTGTTTCTTGCATTATAGCATTAGCATTTGAGTACTTGCATTTAGAATTCATTTCTATTGCATAGTTTTTAGTACAAATCCTTCAAAGTCTTTGCTTAGAGCTAGTCTATTCATAGAATTTTGCTCATTTCGAATTTGAGGGAATACTCACTACCACAACAAGCTAAGAAGGTACAATGGAAGTCAACCATGAAGGAGAGAAAATTGGGTGAGCTTGTTCCAATTTCGTTTCTTTTTCTCATTTTTCTCCTATGCATTCTATTGTTTTTTTGGATTTAATTTGATATATGCATGTATGTTACTAACTTAATAAAATTTGCAAAAAATCCATCATTACATTGGTGAACCTGACCCATTTTGACACGTTTTTTGCAAGGTTTTGTACATTTTTCTAATCATTTGTAGGAACAGGTACGAAACGACGCATTCACCTTCGCTTGTGATGCAACTTCTCTGCTGCATCGCATTCACCAACCACAATGACACAACTGCTCTGTTGCAACACATTCAACAACCATAGAGACGCATACAAAAAACCAAGCCGCATTCGAGTATCTGAAAGCTGCATTTGACATCCTGAGCCGCAACTGCTCTGCTAGAACACATTCGCTCTACTACGACGTAGGCGATTGGTAAAACATTTTTTCATTTCTTTTTGGATTTTATTTTTCATTTTTTATTTTATTTTCTTTCTTTCTAGATTAGATATTTTTCTTGTGCTACTAATCTATTTGTTGCAGCATGTGTCTAGCTGGAGTTAGTTATATGGTATTTTAGTTGTTTCGTTTTTAACAATCTTGCATTTTTTATTCATTGGTTAAAATGAACAAACACACAAGTGCATAAGGCTAAGAAGAACAATAAACTTTGTTTTACATGGGGTTTAAAATTAAATTCTAGTTGGAAAATACTACAAACAGTTAAAATGAACCCCCTTGTCTGAAAAACACTACAAACGGATAAAATGAACTCCATGTTTTTTATGTTTGTCAACACTTTTGATTTTGGATTTAAAATGAACAACATGCAAGTGTGAGTTAGCATATTCATGTGCTCTCTCTTTGTTTTTCAACAAAGATTGATTGAACTATGAACATGTTGGCTTGCTTTTGTTAAGCCTTATATTTTGGGCCTGCTTTGGTGGGAAAAAGTATTCACCCCAAAGCGACTTAAACCGAGAACATTCTAAATCCAAGTGATGCTCAACCGGTATATAAATTTGAATGTTTAGGAAAGCTTAGCATTATAGAACTTCCCGCAGACCAACAATTGACTCCCCAAGTACCCTTGTGGTGTGTCAAAATCTGTACAGCGTAACCTCTGTAGACTGGGATGATAATGCCTCTCGTGTGGCCTTCTGAACAGGTGCCCAAAATAAATCATTTTTTGTAGAAAACCACAAACCTTCTATTCTTTGGTGCAACAACGGTCATTGCCAAGGCACCCACACCTGCACAGTTCTTAGTAGAAATGATCAATCTTCCATGGGAGTTTCATGGAGATTGGAAGCTTGGTTGCCCTAAGAAGTGAATGCACTGTATGGGGGAGCATGTGGGGCCAAGCTTCTGAATTCATTCGCTAAGGATATGCGGCTAGCGGGATCCATAAGAATACTATCCATGCAGCCTTAGGATTTTTGTCAATGTCTTCAATGTGGTTGATTTTTTCATTTTTTTTCAACACCATGTGTTTGCCAACTGTTTTCAAACAAACTCAATGAATGAACATCAAACTTAATTTGAAACAAACTGGTCAAAATCCCTGACAAATTGTTTAGAGCCACAATCGCTCTATTGAGCCACAATCGTCCTGTTGAACTGTACTCGATGATTTCTGAGTTGGAATCGCTCTCATGAGCTGCATTTGAAACATCCTGTATCGCAATCGCCATTTCGCACCACATTTTCTTTACTAAACACCGCAATTGTTGTTGCACCACATTTGTAATCCTAAATGCCTCATTTGCCATTTTGCACAACACCTGCTAAAACCTACAACGCATCTACCATATTGCAATGAATTTTCTAGAATCAAAGACGCATCTGACTATTCTACAACACATTTTCCTTTCTACAACATAATTGCTTCTTGGAACGACACATTTTCCTATCAACTTAGAAAACATCATTACTGTTGGACACCTAAGACCAAACATTTGAAAATAGATTTTCCTGGCATATTTTTTCCAGCAGTCTTTGTCCAAAACCAGGAGAACACTTGTCTGATTCATCCTTTTTTGCATTTTTTGTTTTCATTTAGCTTGCAATCCATCCATCATCATCTTCATAGGCAAAGTCTTAAGTCCTCAAATTTGCACACTTTGGGATAGGAAAACTTTCCTAACTTTGTCAAACCATTATCTCAAAAAGTAAATTGTCATTGGACCAAATCAAACAAATCAGTCCTTAGTCATTGTCCTCTTGTGAGCCAATTCCAACTCATAAGTCTAGTTTGGAAATATCACCTTGCCATTTTGTCATCTTGTCACTTTATCCTTCAAACCAAACCTTTGACAATCCAAATCGAGACATTGGCCAAACTTTGAATGGTTGGTAAACCTTTCCTAGAAATAATTTGGCATAAGAAAAAATATTTTAGTCTTCATCACCACTTTTCATTTGACATTCATTTTTATCCTCATTATCACTTTGCATAGTCTTAGTCTCATTCCATCCACCATCATGTCTTCGGGCCACTATGACATGTTTGCTAGTCGAATTGAATGCCAATTTCTCAATAATGGTCAAGCCCAACTAGCTAGGGACTTCAAAACACTATACCTCCAATCCAAGTCCAAAATTACAACCCCTAGCCCTCCATCCATCTATCCCTCTTACCAACAACCCATAAGTCCTAGTCCTCTATCCATCTACTATCAAGAGTCCCCTAACACCATCCATGACACTAAGTTGTGCAACAAACTTTCATTACCCACCCTAATCTTGACATGGGAAATCAACCATCCATCAATCCTAGTTCTTCATATACTCATCCCTTCCAAGTCTCCTCATCATATCCTAGTACTCCATCCACATCATATCCTAGTCCTCCATTCACATCATATCCTAGTCCTCCATCCATGTCCTATCTACTCCTTCATCTCATCCTAGTCCTTCATCCACTAACCCTTTCCAAACCTCCATGTCATATCCTAGTCCATTATACACCAATCCATTCCAAGAAACTCCATGTTTTTATGAAAACATATCTTGTCATGGTCTCCAAAGTCCCATCTTCTTACCTACACTTGAGGATACATGTCAAGAGGCAAGTCCAAAGCATGACATCATAACATCACCATCATGTCAAGATCAAAGTAGTCAATTTCATGACCCCATCTTTACTTCCATTCAATAAATCCTCCTAGAAAATCATGGCATACCAAATACACTTATCCTTGGTCAAGAGTCCATCCAAAACCATGTCATTCAAGATGAACCTATCCTTGGTCAAGACCCTATTTCCAATCATGTCATTCCAACTGAGCCCATCTTTGATCAAGATAATACCTTTGATCAAGAAGTCCAAAATGATCCACTCCTTGCCCTTTATGCCCTTCATGATGAAACACTTGAAGATGACCCTCTCCAAGCTTCCAACATTGACACTACCAATAATGAGACACTTGCCTCCATGGGAAACATAGAGGATCTACCAATAGAACATGAGTCTTCTAGCATGGACATATTTGCAAATGATCAAGCTATAATTGAATTCAGTGGGCTCTATGACAATGACCATGAAGACATTTTCAACATCAACTTCAAAGCACTAGCAAAATCATCAGAATTTGATATGTCAGAAAATCAAACCAAAGATGTCAGTCAAAAATCTGTCCAACATGTTAGTGAAGCTAGAACATCCTATCAATTAGGATCATCTATGTTTTTTAGAGCAGGCTTTCTTACAGATGAGAAAATTTTGAGCATTAATTTCCACAATAAGGATGGGTTAGCATCTTGCTTCCACAATAACAAGTACCCCATCGCAAACAAAATTTGTTAGTAAATGAATTATCAAGGAAAAGGATTAGGCCTACACGAGAAAGGAATCATGGAACCCGTACAATTTCAAGCACATTAGGACATCAAGATATTGGCTATTCATCAGTCAGAAAATCTAACAATGTTAGTGTTCCCTCCTCGATATTGGGGGAAACTTTATCAGGTACAAACATCAAAATGGGTATCATGAGTAGTCCTTGTCATAAGATTGTTGCCAACACCCCTTCCCTCTACACCCCAAACCATCATTCCATCATGAATAAACCTTCCATTTGGAACCAACAAAAACAAAAGTCTTACAAGTCTAAAGTCCAAACTCAAATGTCAAAGGCCATACAGTATAAAAATCTAGGTGGACAAATGAAGTTAAAATGGATCCCAAAGAAAAATGGATCAAGCAAAGAAAATATGTCAAATTCAAAAGTCAATCAAAATGTGGAGCCACAAGATAAGAGGACTCCCACATATAGTACATGTCCACCTCCTTTGAAATGGGCATCAAACAAGACATAAAAATGTTGGTTCCAAACGCTACCAAAATTCCAAACTCTGCCATCCAACACCGAAAGTTTGGAAAATAAAATGTGATTCATCCAAACATCCAACCAACCTGTCCATGTCCACCATCATCCATCATAATCCTACATCCTCCTTAAATTCCAAACATCCCATGTCACAAATCCATCACATCTTGGCAACAACTCTCTATCATAAGAACTCTCATGGCAGTCTATCGCAATGGACGTATTCTGATAAGTCCAACTCTAGTATCAACAAGGATCACAATGACATTAATCAGCTATATGCAAGCGCTATCATCTTGACAAGGCAACTACTTCAGAAAGGTCACTATTGGCATGTCATGGCACCAGTCTCTACACCGACACCGTCAAAGGATTAAGCAAAGTTAGTCGTCATCTAAAGCAACAAGGCTATTTGACAAAAAATCCAAAACTCAAAAATACAAAAAAGTTGAAAAACCAGAAAAATCATCACCTTGATGAAAACCTGGCAAACAGGCATCATGGTGACACCAAAAAAAAAAAAAAAAGTCCAGAAAATAGTAAAGAGAAAAATTTCGTCCAATAGTGAAAACTTGGCAAACAAGCGCTTTGGATAAGTACCATGATGAAAACCTAGGAAACATGTGTCATGTGTAAAATAAATTATCTATGTGGACCATTACACTTGGGGGCAAGTTGTCTCATCTCCCATGCCCTTCACATAACAGTTCCTATGACATTTCCATCTATCCATCTAAGCCCTATCATTTCTGTCCATTTTCCCACCGACTTTGATCTTCATAAGGTTTAAAATACAAACACAACTCATGCTTTGGGAAAATTTTGACATTTCTATCCTTTGGTCACACACTATCATGTCATTACATTCATAACCTCCTTTCCACTATGTGACATCATCCTTGGAGACCATGTGATAATTCTCCTAGTCCAAGCTATCCATGTCTCCTATCTTTTATCAAAGTCATCCATCTCTCGTACCTTTTACCTATCATCCATCTTGGTTTCCCTTGTCAATGGTCTAAAGGTCCTTTGTCATCCCATCTAGTCCTAACCAAGTCATTCCAAATGCAACAATATAGAAAACCTGGCGCATCATCCAAAACATTCCTTGAATTTGTCCCTGGCCATGTTGCAGAATTTTATCCTCTTGTCATATCATTTTCCTCTTCACGTTGTTTCAGGATGTCTCCTTCCCATGTCAAAAAAGTTGTCAATGCCATTGTCACCTGTCAATTGGTATTCAGCTTGACTAGCAGAAAAATCATGGTTGTTCTTGGATTCATGTGCCTCGACATCATTCACATGCATTTGTCAAAAATTTCGTAAAACATCAAAAAAGTCATAAAAGTCTTGAAAAACGTCCTAAAAACTGTATAAAGACCTAAAAAAAGACCTAAGAATTGAAAAATGTCTTGAAGAAAACATAAAAACATTCAAAAAAGTGTCAAAAATCTCAAAACAAAGTCAAAGTATGTCTTGTCAGTCCTATCAATCACATCAGTGAATCTTTATCCCAGTTGAACTACGTTGTCTCTGTGCATTTGCTACGTAGGTAAGGCTCATCTTTGAGTCCCCGAGCATTAGGTCAGTCCTCCTAGGTTTATCCAAATAAAATAATAATTCAAACATGGTCACGTGAGTCAAATAAAGCAGACATAGTTGCACTTGACACAAGACAGTCATTTGAAGCATTAGCATCAAAATTGGTCAAAATCGGGCAACATAGTCCAATCAATCATATAGTCAAAATCAGTCAGCTTGTCGAAACATTAGTCAAAATATCAATCTCGTCACTTTTTGGTCTTCTTCAAGATGTGTCCTTCTTGGATTTGGACCCCGTCAAAATATCACTTGCCTTTATCACGATGTTTCCTTCCTGATAATAGGCCCCATCAAACCATCAAACCATCAAAACTGTCAAACTGTCAAACAATTAATTTTCGACAAACAAACATTGGCAATACAATTAACTAACTGTTATTTTTTGGTTATTTTGTCTTATCTTTTTATTGACTTGTCTTTTGGTCAGGTTACTAGCTACCTCAAGGATGTCCCATGAAGGATTTAGAGGTGCAATGATGTCTCATGACCTATTCTATTTTTCTTCAATGACTGTTGTATGTGGATTGTCTTGACAAAAAGACTGGGGCAAATTGGCCTCTAGTATGAGTTAGGAAATTCCTTGTCTATGACCGCCTATTTTGCAAGTGGATGACCTTGCACACCTTGGTCTATGTCATACCATGGTGTTTTTTGTCCATTTATGTCATTTTTATTGCCCAATGATGATTCGAGCAACACTTATTAGTACTTTGGCAAATGTTGAAGGATTCTAACATTCTTTTCTTCTTCCACATTAACTTGCGTCTCCTTCCCCATATCGACGTCCATGTCTTCTATCCTAACATTCATCTTTTTCTCTCTAAAAATTTCTTCTAGTCTGCATCATTATCATCCTTATCTATCTTTCCTATATACTTTTGTCTTTCATCTTCTAGTTCCTTCATTCATTTCGGGAGCCCATTAGTGTTCTCGGAACCCAATTGTCCTCTCGAGGGGGCATACCGCTACCTCCTCGTCATTCTTCCTCATCCTATTTTGCACTGGGGCATATTTTTGACTTGTTTTCTTTGCCATAATGTGACAAGCTGCATTATGACAAAGAGGGGCAAATGTAGACACATAAAAATGGCCTAGACCCGCAAACCACACTTTTCTATGTCATCCTTTGTTTAAACATAATTAAACCAATTAGTTATGTCCTATAATCCAATGTCAACTATTAATTAAACAATTCTTAATTATTTAATTAATTCACGTCTTTTATTCCTCCTGATGTATTTAAATAAATAAATTACATTTATTATTTAAATATGTCACTAAATGATTATGTCACTCTATAATTAAATAAATTCCTAAATTTATTTAATCAGTCCATTACTTCCTCCTGATTATTTAAATAAATAAACTCTATTTATTTATTTAATACGTCGCTAAATGATTATGTCACTCTATAATTAAATAAATTCCTAAATTTATTTAATTATTCAATTACTTCCTCCTGATTATTTAAATAAATAAACTTTATTTATTTATTTAATACGTCATTAATTATTTATGTTTGCTCATAATTAAATAAATTCCTATTATTTATTTAAAATCATTCACTTTCTAATTTCCTCGACAATTAAATAATTTTAACTATTTAATTGTCTTATTGATTTCCTTTCTAAATTTAAATAAAAGCATTTTATTTAAATTGGCAATTTCCCTCTTTCCAAGTAAATAATTTTAAATTATTATTATTTACTATCACATGAATTCACCATTTTGGAATTAATTTAAAATATTAATTTCAAAATAGCATTTCTCTCCACAAAGTAAGTTATTTCTAAAATGACTTGATTTCTATCTCATCTTTTTTCTACTTGCTAATTCTCATCTCACTGTCACAACTAATCTCATTCATTGATTTAATTTCTTAAATTAAATCTTGTCCACTCAATTTGAATTTCATCCTAGATTTTCCCTAACCCTAATTAAGTGGTTGTTATATTGAATCTTGACCACATATTCTAGGTCACTTCGCATGCTTGGAGCTCATGAACAAATAATGAACTTTGAGCTTCATGAGGCAAGGAAATTTTAGTATGCTTGGAACCCATGAACAAAATAGATGGCTCCACAAGAAAGAAAAGTGTGTTATGCAAGGTGGCCACATAACAGATGTTGTAAGGGTATGTGTAGGGTCATCATGGAACAAAATAGATGGCTCCACAAGAAAGAAAAGTGTGTTATGCAAAGTGGCCACATAACAGATGTTGTAAAGGTATGTGTAGGGTCATCATGGAAAAAATAGGCCCTTAAGTGGCAATGAAAATTCAGAAAAATCAGAGTTAGGCAACTTGACGTAAAAATTTGAATAAGTTATCTATATTATTTTAAAAATATGTACAAATAGAATCTGTGGAAAATTGAATGTAGTTTCTAAACTACTAGGTTATTTTTTATAAAAAATAAATCTATTTGGTAAAAAATTGAAATTTCAATGCAGTAGTACTTAAATTTCATGGAAAAAATAAGAAGTAGGTGTTTGTCTGACCACCCTAACCATAATAAAATGATAATATTTTTTTACAAGATTTTGGATATAAGTATAAGACTCATGTCCAGATGTGATGCATATTTTTTTGTAATTTTTTTTCAGATAAATAATTAATTATAAAGTTTTTATTACAACTTTAAAAAAATATAAAAACTCGTATGTTTGACCACCTTAACTTGGTCAAAACTTCATGAATTTTTTTTATAATTTTTTTATTCCTATACTATGCCAAGCATAGAATGTGATGCATGTTTTGGATTCAAAAAATGTGATACCATTTGAAAGCTATAGATGTTTTTCTATCAGGCTATGAATCAGGACTTTAGTCGTAATTCTAATAGAAAATGAATAATAATTATTTATTTGATTCAAAATAATATATAATTTATATTGGTAGAAATTTGAGAACCTTCTTTACAAACCCTTTTCATTTCATCAATTTTGTCTAAAATAAAAGTCGTCAGCCACATGGGCGAAGTCTGGAAAAGCAAGGTAAGTTGTTAAACATGTTTTTCATGTTGACTTCTCAGGATTGGCAGGTTTGAACCAAATTCCAAAGCAAGCCCGAGCCTAATCCCTAGGCATTAAATTTTTTGTCATAAAATCAGATATCCGATTTGAATATGATATCTGATATGTTTTAGAGATGAGTTTTAAAATAATTATACAATTTTTAATATATGATTTCAAAAATGTAATAAAGTTTATAATTTAAAATATATAATATATAATATAGTTTATAATTGTGAACCCTTGAACCTGCAATAGCACAAAGACGACAAACATTATTAGTGTTAGATCTAAATGAAAGCAAACAATGAGGGATTCCCCATAAATTCCATTTGTTAATAAACTTAAAATAGGAACAAAGGAAGAACAACCAAAATAGATGAAAGTTATGCCTAATTAAGTAAACAAAATGATGATCCCATGGGGGAATTGGTGCCAATAATATGTTGTAATTGGCCCTTTCCCAATTCCTATGTGCAAATGTGAGTTGGTTGAATCAATGGCCAAATCTCCAAAGATATTTGAGCATAATCCTATTAATGTTTATGAAAATTGATGGATGATTGGAAGCAATGAGCAAAATTAGTTCTCAATTGAAGAGAGTAACTTTGCATGTAAATTGTGGATGAAGATTGAGGAGAAGAGTCTCCAATTTATAGATTCAAATCTTGGAAGAGATAGTGGAAATAAGCAATGTGGGACAAAAGATAGTTCAATGGCATTGTGCCACTTGTCCAAATGTGATTGGATGAGGAATGTGCAAGTTTTGGCCAATGTGCCAATAAATGCATTTAGGTGACATTTCAAATTTGAGAAATGACATGTTGAAGTGGGAAAGGGAATGAAGTTAATGTCACTTGGCTCAAGGCCAAGGACATGTAAGAGGCATTGAGTGCCTTGTTGGAAGGACCAAGTCCACTTGGCCTTTTTTGAATTCAAATAAGGAATATTCCCTTTTGATGCTTTGTGAGAGAAAATAGAGGAATTAATAAATCAAAGTAATTGATTTATTGTGCAACTTGCATTCTCTAGAGAATTTTAGTGAGAAATATTAACTTAATCAATGTTTTGATTAATTTAATGGAGAATTAGGTGATGTGACAATTTAGACTTAGATTTATGAATTGATTTAAGTCAAAAATTGAGAGAAAATGTTTTATTAAATAAATGATCTGATTTATTTAATAAAGGAGGAAAGTGTTAGATTAAATCAAATAAGGTTTAATTTATTTAATAAGAGGACTTTAGAAGTTTTAATCAAATAAAATGATTTATTTAATTAAACAGCCATGTAAGGTTAATTAAATTAAATTAATTAATTTAATCAAAGGAGGTGACAGACTTAATCCAATAAGTATTGAATTAAAGGATAGACAGTGATGAAATGCTGAGAATTTGATTTGAGAGGAAACGTTGTTAGTAATCGGGATCAAGTGTGCCAAAACGAACTTGTACATTTTCCATGTCTACATTTTGCCCCTCTTTGAAGCAATGTACTTGTTGCATTGATTTAAAAAATAAACTGCTGCAATCAAAGGTCTAAATTTTTTTGAAAATTTTTAGATGCCCCACTACTGCCCTAGCAGAAGGATACTACTAGATATTGCCCCCTCGAGAGATCAGACGAAAATTTTGAATTTTTGGATGATTTCGCAAAAAAAGATAACAAGGTCTCTGACAGGCTAGAAATGCACTGGAATGCCCGAAAAGTGCATTAAAATGCCTGAAGGGATGAAGAATGACCTTCAGTTTGGTGAAAATGGGATAAGGGCAAAAAACCCCCTCCGGAAAGTCGAATTAGGTCAAAAGGAACCCTAATTTTCGAGCTTAAATAGATCTCTAGGGGTCATTTTCAAAACATTTGCACTCCTACCTTTGAAGATATCGACATTTGAGCTCTGAGTTCTAGACACCATGGTGCAACGAGAGCTTCCCCTGCATGTTTCAGAGTGGGTATGAGTATTTCAGCGACCAGTTGTCGTAGGACCCGTGGTATGTAACCCTATCCCACTTTTTATTTTCTCATTTTACGAGCATTTAATAGGGTTTACGTGTCGTCGAGTCAGCACGGTGCGATATTGCACCACAGAAGCTCTCCAAACTGGCCCGTGTAGTCCTATATAGGGCCGCATGTGCATTGAGCACCGCATGGCAGAGTTTAGGAACTAAGGAATTTAAATTTCTTAAGTTGGCTGCCTGCTCAAACAACGTCGCGTGGGTCAGGAGCTATCTAAGTCTGCCGCGTGGTGCACTTTGCAAATTTTTGCTATCTAACTCCGCTGCACGGCGTAGTTTGGAGACTTCCAAACTGCCCCGCTTTTGCTGTTTCAAAAGCGAAAGACGCCAATGGACACCAGAATTTTTTAGGGGAGCTGACACGGTACTTTCCTTGTGCAGGAGACACTTGAGGTTATTCATTTAAGGGAGCACCGATGGCTAGTACTCGAGCGTTTATCCAGTATGCACATATTTCTTCAGGAGCAGTTGGGGATGCTTGGTCTGTGGTTTGTTGCCTACGCCCCTCCTATGCGAGCACATCTGGGTATGATGCATGCCTTGGCCGAGTGATGGCACAGTGAGACTTCATCCTTTCATCTTCCTATAGGTGAGGCTACCGTCACTCTCAAGGATGTCTGACGCATCCTGCGGTTACCTATTCATGGAGAGCATGTGATTTATGATCTGGAGGATGGGAGGGATGCCTGCTTCAGTGTCATGGGTGTGGACAAGCTCATGCTTTGCGATGGTCAGATAGAGCTAGAGAGATACCGGGGTATAGCCCCTACTTATAGTCTTATTTTGGCTGCCATTATTTCTTGCCTTGTAGCTCCTGATCGGTGAGGCCGATACTTCAGTCCAGGTTGGGGACTAGCTTGGCAGTAGATGTGCACTCGCCGAGTGCGTTATGCCTGGGGTCCAGTGCTACTGGCCTCCTTATACAGAGATCTACATGAGTTTGCTTACCTGGAGGGTCGGGCTCTTGGGGCTGGATTGACTCTTCTTCACGTTTGGGGTTTCGAGCGGATTCCCGTACTTCACCCATTTGTTACACCAGTTGTTTTAGATATTGATGACCCTTTGGTGTGGTGGTATGGTCAGGCGATGATTCACTTCACCCACATGGGTACAGACGACATAGCTCACTGGCGCCAGGTTCTGGATGAGATGACAGTATTTATCTGGAGGCCGTATATGGGTATGGGCCCATGGATGGACAATGCAGAGCAGCTTTTCTTTGCCCGTCAGGATAGACTTATGCAGGGTCGAGAGCATACGCTGATAGAGAGATATCTCCTAGATAGAGTGGTCAGACAGTTCGGGGAGGTATAAGATGTACCCGACGCTCAGTACATAGCCATCTTTTCCTATATGACAAAGGAGACAGCATGGGAGAGCCCATTCTGGTAGATGAGGCAATGACCTCTTTTAGGCAGTTGGTGGCTCAGCCTTGGGCCTATGATTAGGGGCCAGCAAATGCAGGGGTGACCACTACATATAGGGTATGGTTCAGGCCTCCAGTGAGATTGATAGTTCCGGGGACAGTGCTTCCTCGTCGCAAGCTGAGGGGTAGGTTAGCGGGCAGGGGTCGAGGAGGTGTACCACCTCCTCAGCAGTCACCTCTAAGGGATCCTATGTAGCATGCAGTAGGGCCGGATGGGAAGCCACATGTGCTAGCACAGCAGCAGCCAGTAGGGCAACCAGCAGGACAACCAGCAAGTCAGCCAGTAGGACAGCCAACAGGCCAGCCAAGAGGACCGCCAATAGGCCAGCCAGACACCCGTGACACATTGATACAGGTACTGACGGTTGAGCGGGATGAGGCATGACAACAGGTTGCCACATTGGCAGTAGAGAGAGATCAGGCACGATCTGAGAGGCATCAGGAGATGGGCTGACGGAGACAATTAGAGAGTGTTGCTTCCACATCCTGAGGCTGATCAATTGATATCCGAGACTATAGAGATGCTATCAGAGAGGCCGAGTACTATTGACACTATTATTAGCAGGTAGTACCATCCGACCGTAGAGTTCCGGACTTTTCTCAACAGACAAGTAGGCGACCGGTAGAGGCACATGGTGAGAGGCAGGATGGGGAGGGCAGTAGCCAGTAGGGCCTACCCCCTTTTTTATCATATTACAGATTTGCTTCATTTTTGATATACAGGCTACAGTATTTGGCCTTATTGTATTATGTATACGATGGACACCTGATCCGATTTTGTATCATAACAGTGAATTTTTTGATGATATATATGAGATGATTCATCCTTTTATGATATGTTCCTTTTATGATATGTATGGTGTACATGTATGGTATGCAGATGTATGTTTATGCAAATGTATGATGCTATGAGATGTTTCCGTTCCTATGCTTATGTGATGTGATGTGATGTATGTAGTGGATGCATTTTTTTTTTGTGTATTTTTCATGCTTTATGGATGTAATGTATGATGGTGTAATGATATGCAAATGGAAATGGATGTAAATGACGATGTATGCATAAATGATGATGTATGATGTAATGTTATGCTTAAGATATTTCAAAATAACAACTTCATTTTATTCTCCATATCTTAAGATAATGATATGATGCTAATGATTGTGTGGATGCAAGGTGTATGCCTGGGCGATGCTTTTGATTACTGTTATGATACCATGTTAGTGTGGAAAGAAGATAGAAGAATTGTAGAGTTAATGAGTTAGTCATGACGATGATTAGTGTTTTATATTTGCGTACAGGAATTGAGATTTTCAAAGGGTCGATTGCATTATGTTTGATAACACACATAGGTATGATGCATCGAGGTATAAAGAACCAAGATGGCTTGGTACCTAGTGTGATGGACTTTGACTTGAAAATCAGATAGGAATATTCTTGCTCACACTTAACATACATATTTCATTCCGGGTGTAGTTCAGACATTCTAAACATCTCAGACCAAAACACAGAAAAGCAAGCTTTCCTATGTGGTCAACAAGATACCTAAAATATCCTCTCTACAAACCGAACAAAACATGCACAACTAAGTTATTTTACAAGCATATCCCACAAGCATAATAGATAACAAGATAATGATCATTATCCCATTCCTTTCTCTCTAAACCTGTTTTGTTTAGGCATCATTAAGAGGTCCTTGGAATGAGCGTAATATAAGATAAGTCAAAAAGACCAAGATAAAGTAAATAAACAAGCTAATGTTCTTCGTACCGCTAGCCAAGGCTAAACTACTGTGAGGGGTACTTGATGCTTATGTCCATCATAGGAAAGCTTCATCCTAGGACATGTAGTGATCAGGGTTTTGGTAGGACTAATTTGGGTGATAAGCTATTGATACTCTGACTTGACCAACTTGCTTGCTTACTGATCTAGACTTGAGACTTTGATGATTAAGCATTCACTTTGGAACCTGCTAGACTTGCTTCTGACTGACTCACCAAAGGGTGAAGGTGACGATGATTTATTATGAGCAATGAAAATCACGGGTGAAAGCGAGATGAAATGGATGCACCATTTTGGACTTTCCAGATATTTTGAGGCTATTTTTTGGTATTTTGAGATTTTTCAATGTTTTTGGTATTTTCGAGATTGAGGACAAATAGACTAACTTAAAGACCTATCCTAGGGGTCTCAGGAGCTGATCCATAGATTAGCTTTGCCTATGTTATATATGTAGAGACCGCGTAGTTTGACTGACGATGGATTGACTTGATGGACAAGATGGACAAACGGGTTGCCACTTTATTGCTTAAAGGACTGACTTAAGATGCAGACTAGATGGGCAAATGGATTGCCAATGCGACGGACGCCTAAGGACTGAATCTAACTATCTCGGGGGATGATCAAAGATCAACCTTTCCTACGTTCAAGCTCAAAGACGATGTAGTTCGACTAGGTGAAAGACTGACAAGACTTAAATGATGAAAATTTTGAAGATTATTTGATATTTTGACATGTTTTCGATGATTATTGAATGTTTTGAATGTTTTGGATTTTTGATTTTTTTTTATGTTTTCGGATTTTTGATGAATTTGGATGAAATACACGAATCCCATCTAATGTACGTGAGAACCTTCCCCTAGCGTGGTGTGATAGACTACTTCGATAAAGGCAGGACAAACTGACCTTAGGAAATTCCAAGTAGTGCTATGGTGGAATATGATATGGGTGGGTGGATGGAGATTAGTGGAGCATGATGGAATGAAAGAGTCATGCAGATCCTGGTAGATGGCGGTGCTTTATTTATGCTTGGCACCTGTTTGCCAGGTTTTCACCAAGGTACTTGTCCAAAGCGCCACTGAAGTGGTTTTCACCAGAGGACAAATTTTTTCTCTTTCCTTTTTTTCTGTATATTTTAATTTTTTTGTTGTTGCCAAGATGCCTATTTGCCAGGTTTTCATCAAGGTAACAATTTTTTCAGGACTTTTTCTGATTGTTTTTGTATTTTTTGGTTTCATACCTTGCAAGTTCTTAGGCATAAAACATTTTGAGATAAGAGCTATTCAGAGGCTCCTACAGAGGCTCGCCTTCTGGTGTTGACAACTGATATGCTCCTGATTTGTAGCTTGTAGTGATGATAAAGGGTCCCAACTAGTTGGGTTCAAATTTTCCCTTGCTATCTAGATTTGGCATGTTCTTGTGATTTTCTTTTAACACAAGGTCATCGACTTGGAAAGTGCATTGCCTGATCTTTTTGTTGTAGCTTCTTTTCAAGTGATTCTAGTAGACCTGTAGATGATTTAGGGCATGCATTCGCCGTTCATCTAGTAATTCTAGCTCATTCAGTCTTGTAACCCTGTATTCCTCATCTATGATGAGATTCTGTAGTGATATCCTCAGTGACAAGAGCTCGATCTCAATAGGGAGGATGGCTTCTAATCCATAGACCAGGGAGAATGGGGTGGCGCCTGTTGGCATGCGGATGCTGGTGCGGTATGCCCATAAGGTGGGATTTAGCTACAGATGCCAGTCACGACCAGAGTCATTGACTATTTTCTTTAGAATTTTCAGAATGGTTTTATTCGTAGCTTCTGCTTGACCATTGCCTTGTGGATAGTATGGGGTGGAAAAACGGTGTTGGATTTTAAATTTTTCACACAAATCACGGACATCCTGATTCTTGAAAGGTGTCCCATTATCAGAGATAATGGATTGGGGAACACTGTATCAGAAAATAAGATAGTTCAGGATGAACTTGGATATATGTTTTCTCATGATGTAGGTCATAGGGATTGCTTCGACCCACTTTGTGAAATATTCAATGGCAATGATAATGAATTTGTCGCCATTGGATGAGGTGGGTGAGATTTTACCAATGAGATCAAGCCCCCACTGTGAAAAGGGCCATGGTGTTACGATAGGGTGTAACTCTTGAGCTGGTGCATGAATAAGGTATCCATGCTATTGGCACTATAGACACCTTCTGATAAAGTCATCTGCCTCTCTTTCCATTGTCGGCCAATAGTACCCAGTTCTCAGCAACTTCTTAGCCAAGGTCATACCACTTGAGTGTGAACTGCACGTGCCAGTGTGTACCTTGGTTAAAGCAGTCAAGGCCTCCTCAGGTGTTAAAAAACATAGCAGGGTTCCATCGAGACTTCTACGAAAGAGGGTCTTTCCTAGGATGACGAATCATAAGGACCTTTTGACAAAGGTTCTTTTGAGGTTCGGGGTAATGTCGGTTGGGAGGATTCCTAATCTCAGATAGGTGAATATGTCATGGTACCAAAGATCACCAGGACCAATGAGTTCGCATGCATATTTTGACTGTCGTACCTCGAATGTGGGTACGAGAAGCTGCTCTACAAGGAATTCATGTTTTGAGACATTACGAGGGATGTCCAACAAAGATCCAATTGTTTCCATTGCATCTGCTGCTCTGTTTTTGGCCCTTGGTATCTGCTCAAAAGTGATGTCAATGAATGATTCCTTGAGTCCCTCTACCACCTTTTTGTAAGGCATAAGTTTATCATCCTTAGTTTAGTATTCACCGTTGACTTGGTTGATGATAAGCTGCGAGTCCCCATAGACCTTTAATGCCATTATTCTCCATTGTGATGCAACCTTGAGACCTATGGTTAAAGCCTCATACTCTACAATATTGTTGGTACATGGGAAAACTAATTTGTAGGATCTTGGTATGCAGTCTCCTTGTGGGGTGATAAAGAACACACCGACTCCTGATCCATGCTATGTGTGGGAGCCATCAAAGTACAATTTCCAGTGGTCAGCTGCACCAAGATTAAAAAGGGACTCATTCAGGAACTCTGATACAAGTGGGTTATCCATGTAGAGGGGAGCTTATGCTAGTTGATCTGTGATGACTTGTCCCTTGATTGCCTTTCTTTCTAAATATTCAATATCATTCTCTGATAGTATCATTACCCATTTAGCCATTCTACCCATAAGCATTGCTTTTGACAACAGATATTTAAGGAGGTCTATCTTGGCAATCAGCTTAATCTGATGGGCTAGCATGTAGTGTCTGAACTTCTGAGCTGCAAACACCACTACTAGGCATGATTTTTCAATTGATGTATAGTTGAGCTAGTGCCCTACCATTGTTCGGTTGATATAGTAAATGGCTCGCTCGGTTCCCTTTTCATCGTGTTGAGCTAACAGGGCACCAAGGGTGGCTGTTGTTGCTGAGATGTACAAAATCAAATATTTTCCTACGATTAGTGGCATCAACATGGGTGGTGTAAGTAAGTACTCCTTTATTTTATTAAATGCGTGCTCGTACTTGTCATCCCATCTGAATGCTACTCCCTTGTGAAGTAGATGTGAGTAGGCGATTTGTTTATCGGCTAGCTATGCTATAAATCTGCAGATGGACTGAAGTCTACCTTGCAATCCTCAGAGTTGTTTTAGTGTTCTCGGTGCTTCCATTTCAAGGATTGCTTTTACCTTTGCAGGGTCCACCTCTATTCCCCTCATTGAAACTATGTATTCTAATAGCTTTCTTGATTGCACCCCAAAGACACACTTCTTCGGGCGGAGCCTAACCTTGTATTGTTCTACCCTGTCAAAGATCGCACTTAAAGTTGATATATGATCTTGTCTTTTCCTTGGCTTAGCCAATATGTCATCCACATAGTCTTCAACTACTTTATGGATCATATCATGGAAGATAAACGTCATGGCTCTCTGATATGTGGCTCCTGCATTCTTCAATCCGAACGGCATCACATTCCAGCAGTAGGTGCTCCAAGGACATGTGAAGGTTGTTTTGTGTTGGTCTTCCTTTGCTATTGTTATTTGATTGTATCTCGAAAAGCCATCCATTAGGGATAGCATCTCATGTCTGGCCGTCATGTCCACTATCATGTCAATATTGGGTAGTGGAAAGTCATCCTTAGGACATGCTTTATTTAGATCTCTGAAATCAGTGCAAATGTAGATGCCCCCTTTTAGTTTTGAGATCGGTACAAGATTTGATACCCATTCTAGATAGTCGATCGGGCATATGAAGCCAACATCTAGAAGTTTTTGTAGCTCAATTTTGACGAGGAAGGCTATTTGTGGGTGCATCTTCCTTAGCTTTTGTCTGACTGGTTTTTCCCTAGGAAAAATGGCTAAATGATGAACCACCACCCCAGGATCTAGACCTGGCATGTCAGCATATGTCCACACAAAGTTTACCTTTCTTTCTTTTAAAAATGCTGCTAATAGTTCTTGTTCCTCTAGTAGGAGGGATTTTGCATAGAAGGTGATTTGCGGTTCTGTCTTTGTTCCCAAATTAACAGGGTTGCATTGCTCTGCTAGAACTGTTGACTTCTCATGATGTAGGGATGTAGGGGGGAGATTGAATCCTTCATCCTCCGGTGCCTCAGAGAGGTTTTCACCATTGGATGCATCCTTTATTTTTACTGTTTTATGGTTAGAGAGTGCCATTGTGTGGTTTTCACTTAGTAACTCTGAGCTTATTCTTGATATTTTCCTTTTGCGACTGAAGGACTCAATCGTCTCCCCATAATATGCCTTGGTGTCTAAAGTGATATCAAATCTTGCCTTGTGATCTCCACATGGAACAAAATCCCTTAGTCCCATGAATTCTGAGAGCGCCTCATCATTTTTGAATGAGTCCAAAATCGGCGGTCCCCATTGGTCGTGATCGATGAGTTGGGGGTACACTAAGTGTTTTTGGTGGGTTCGTTGGATTGGCCCAGTGTGTGAGGCACTAATCATCAATAGGGTGGAATCTTCAAAGAGCCTAGGTAAGCCACCTATGGTGTCATCATCGTCACTGCTACTACAAACCTTAGTTATGTCAAATGTGAAGTTATCGAGAGGTAGGTTTGTGGACACTCGTAATCTAAGGTTAGTTGCCAAGACCTGAGGAGAGGACTTGACTGCCCTTTTAGGAACACTTCTACCACACACGGTTATACTCAGAGGGGTACAACCAAGGCCAAGGTTCCGCATTCTTCTTTCTACAATGATGGGCTCCAGCCGTCCATCACTGTTCTTTCCAAGGCTTTCATTCCTATTATAGCCCATGCCATACATCATTTGTAGTCCTTTTCTAGTTTCATCCATGGGTAGACTGGAAGTGGTCCATTCATCTTGGTATAATGATATGTCCCTTTCATCCACATTTTCTCTACTGAGATCCCCCCAACGGCGGAACCCTGAAGGTTCAGCCCTAACAGTGTGGACAGGTGTTTCAACTGGCTGAGGTTGTCCATGTGACCTAGGAGATTGTGGTAACTCTCCTACAATGAATGTATTTCTTCTCATTCTATAGTCACTGCATCCATTGTCTTGAATCATGTTTTTGATCTCAAATATATCTGGGATGGTGGGTGTCTCTATCATAGAAGTGGAGGCAAGGTTGGCTGGGTCAATATATGAAGTGGATGGGCCTTCATCATTTTTTGGGACTTGAGGGATCTTATAAAACTTGGCTTCCAAGTTTTTGCAGTAGGCAAAGGGTTCTCGATCTCCATATATGGTGACTTCCTCATTCTGGTGTGAGAACTTGATGCATTGATGATAAGTTGAGGCCACCACTTTCATTCCATGGATCCATGGGCATCCAAGGAGGATATTATAAGGTAAGTCAAGGGCAAGGACCTGACAGGTGGTCTCCATAGTAGCTGGCCCCACTTGAATGGGGATTTTGATAGTGCCCTGAGACACTCTTTCTTGGTCATCATATGCCCTTATTGTGATGCTCTTGTTTTTATTGATGGAATCCTCAACAAATCCCAATTTCTTTATAAGTTTTAATGAACAAATATTAAGACTTGCACCTCCATCTACCAGGACTCGTTTGAATTTCTTTTTGTGGATTAGGACTTGGAGGTGGAGTGCACGGTTATGAGATGGTTGTGGAGGGAAATCTTGATCCGAAAATGTAATGAGATTTGGGGTAATGATGTTATGCACCATATCCTGAAATTGCTCTGTATCAAGGGTGGTGGCGATGGTAGACGCTGCTAGTGCTTCATCAAGGATCTTCTTATGGGCAGCGGAGATTTTTAGTAGTTCCATGATGGAAATTTGGGTGGGTGTTCTTTTCAGTTGGTCAATGACATTGTAGTCATAGGGAATGGCCTTCATATTAGAAATGGGGGTCTTAGCAGGTGCCTCGACTATGGTGACCTTTCTGCCTTGTGTGGTGACTCCACAATCATTGTTGGCTCCCTTGATATTTATGATAGTGACCATTTCGTCAATGCATCCAACTATCTCCTTGTATACTAGATTAGCACTAGCATATTTTTGCTTGCCCTTATTATTTCCTTGGTTATTTCCTTGATTGTTCCCTTGGTTATGGTTTGGCATCAGATTCGTGTATATCTTCAAATCTTGATTTTCGACTGGCTACTCGATGTTGATGACCTTATCCTCAATGAGGTCTTGGATGATGTTTTTGAGTCTCATGCAATTGGCAGTGGTGTGTCCTTTGACTTTGTGAAAGTCACAAAGGAGGTTCTCATTGTACCATGGTGGCTTGGTCATGTGTTCCATGTATTGCTTGGAGTTAGAGATTTTAATGAGGTTCTCTTTGACCAACTTTTTCATTATGGACTCAATTGATTCTCCAAGAGCTGTGAATTTCCGTTTGGGGGGAAACTTGTTGCGGGGAGGTGGTCCTCCTTGATTTCCCACATTATTGACTTGATTGGTGGAAGATGGTTGTGGCTATGCCACTACTGCATTAGTCTGCACATTGTTGCGATTATGATTTTGTGGTTGATGGTAGGATTAGACATTCTGCTTAGGGGCACTGATGACCACCTTAGCATCTACCATGCCGTCATTTGTGATATTTTTATTCCTTGACCATGTTCGAGGTTTATCACTATAGTTGTTAGATGAGTGGTTGTCTTGTGGCAAGGTTAATGTTGGTGGTGTGCCTCCTCACGCACTAAGGGCCCTTTCGATGTTGAGTGCCTTTGCGATCAGTTCATCATATGAAGTGATGCATTGTATTTTTAAGTAGAACGCCAAGTGTTCATCCAAATTTTCTATGATGGTACAAACTTGTTGTTCTTCCAGCATGGTCCATTTGCTTTGGTTGGCCTTGGATCACCACCTTTGCAAGAATGATATGAAAAGCTCCCCTTTTGCTTGTTTTAATGCTAATAGTTCTTCCAAACTAACATCCGCACCCATATTGAAAGCATAATTCTTAAGGAAAGCTTCTACGATTTTGTCGAATGTTTTAATGACCATGGGTAGGTGAGAAAACCATTCCATGGCTAGACCAGTGAGACTTCAGGGGAATAGCCGCATTAGATACGTGTCATCATATGCTACTTCCATGCAATACACCTAAAATTCCCTGACGTGGTTTTCAAGGTTACCCATTCCATTATACTTGTCAAATTTGGGGATCTCGAATCCCTTTGGAAATGGTATCATGGTGAGGGTCCTATCAAAAGGGTATGGGCACAAGTTGCCTGGTGTTCTCGTGGTTTTTCCTGCTTGTAAGTGCAACACTTGCTGCGAAAGCAGTTTGATTTGTGTTGCGACATCTTTGCTCGGATCGGGAGGTGGGATGAATGTGGTTTGAGGTGTTTGAGGAACTTGATGGGGGGGAGAGTACTTGTGGGTGTTTGTTGCGAGCTTGGTTGTGCGTTCAAGGCTTGTTGGTATGCTTGCATTTATGTCAACAACGCTTGTTGTTGATCTTGCTGCTATTGTTCTAGTAATGCTTGTTGCTAATCCATCTGCTGTTGCTCCCATGAAGCATGTTGTTGGTCAATCTGTTGTTGTGCTAACAAGGCTTGTTGTTGGTCTAGCTGCTAGTGCGCCAACGAAGCTTATTGTTGGTCAAGCTGTTGTTGTGCCAACAAAGCTTTTTGCTTGGCTTGTTGTTGTCCTTGAAAGTCTTGTAGGGCTTGTTGGTATGCTTGCAGATGGATCGCTTGCATTTGCGCTTGGTATTGTGCTTGGGCTTGAGCTTGCGCTTGAGCTAGGGCTTGTGCTTGTGCTTGTGCTTGTGCTTGAGCCTACGCTTGAGCTTGGGCTTGTGCTTGAGCTTGGGTTTGTGCTTGAGCTTGCGCTTGTGCTTGATCCTACGCTTGAGCTTGCTGCTGTTGCTTAAGTACTCTTTGTTGATTGGCTTTTTGAAGGGTCTGGACTAGGGTGGTAAATGAATTTGTCGTGTTGGCTTTTGGTGGGATTGGTGGTGGAATAGGAATCGTTCCAACCACTGTGGTGGGTGAAAGGGTTATGGTAGTGGTTGGGACTTGGGTTGTTGGAGGTGTGGTTGAAATGTTTGGTCCTTGAAAAGGAATGCTTTGGGATATTTGAGGACCAACTGATGTACTTGTGGGAGGGATGTGAATGGTTGTGATTGGTTGTTGTGATGCTGTGGGAAAAATGAGAGAACTTGATGCAATGTTCATGTTGCCTAGATCCAAGGAGTTGTTGATGCTTAGGGGAGGGAAACCCACTCCAAGAGGTGATGTGGTTGTGAATGGGGATGGGGGTAGAAGTGGTAGGCTACCCTCGAAAGAGAATGTATCCACGCCTTCGGTTGTTTTACATAAATTGCCTTCTGCTTGCGGTAGAGAAGTTGATATGTTTAACTGATATGTTGGTGTGGCATGGAATGAAGATGGACTGACGGGATTATGGAATGTGAGTGGGACATATGGATGTAGTGGATTTTCCGGAATGAAATTATCTGACATGGTGTTGGTAGCCACCTCTTTGTTGGCCATTAGGCGATGTTTTTGCAATTCTCAAAGCATGGCACTCCCAGTGTTCGTGTTCGTGTTTGGTGAGGTTGGTGTGGTGACCAAGGTGGTGTGAGGTACTTCTTGATTGACATTTGATGATGGGGAGGCATTTTTAAGGAGTATGTCCATATTAGTGCTTGTGCCAAGGTCGGGAGGGAACTGGACCCCTCCTCTTGCCAATGTGTTAAGGTACTTGAACATGGCACTAACAATTTGGTGGTTCTCTGGATCTTGAACCATTTTCATCATTTTGGATTGTGTCATCCCCATGTCTTCATTTGTGATGCTTTCCTCATGGCTCTCCTCTTGAGGATTTTGTGATGTGAGAGGAGAGTTACTTGGGGGATTGCTTGATCCCGCAAGGTTTACTTTGGAGGTTAACCGACTCATGTTCATAGAAGTTTATATTTTATTAATATTATCCATGTCCTTCTTGTATTGAGATCTTATTTGAACCATAAAAATAGGGATCGCTTTGATCCTAACCCTTTAGGCCCACAAGAGAAGAACAAGGGAAGTTAAGAGATCAAAGATGATGGAAATGGTGTTGGGCTAAACGAATGAGATGAGCAGATGAAATCCTTTTGGAGAACCTTTGAAGGGGTATGCTAAACTATTTAGGACTTGGGTTGGTTATGATAATTTAGCTAGATTCGTTAAGCCAAACAAGATTTAAAGTGAAGTTGTATTCCATAGGAAGTTGTGTTATCCTAGGGGAAACTTGCACAAGTTGATGAATTGGCTAGTTGTGTTAAGCCAATGTGATTTGCGAACTAGTAAACCTTAGGAAACTGTATTATCCTAAAGGTGAATTTGTCCAAGCGATTTGACTATTTTTCCTAGATGTGTTAAGAAAAAATAGGATGATGTTGATTTAGTCCTCTTAGTTTAGCATGAGTGATTTTAAGGTTCTCAAGAAGTTTGATGATGGGATAAAAATTGGTTTTTTGATAAAAAGATGGATGGGGATGACTCCTTCTACAAGAACTCGGTATTGAAGAACATGTTGGACTTCTTATGGGAGAAAAGCAAACCTCTCAAAAAGTTGGGGATTTTTTTGGCAATAAAATGCATACAATGCGGGGTTATTCCTTGAGGCTTTTTTGTAAAAATTGTATACAAGTCTTTCCCTTACCTCAAGGAGCATCTCAAGGCATTGTTCATGGATTTTTAGGTTGACTTTCTTGAACTTGGGCTTTGGGATTTTAATCTTGCGGGAAACAACACACATGAAGTTCAAATTGTCTCTTTATCTTGGCTTAATGAGATTCTTTTTATCCAAGACACTTGCTTGCTTAGGTTTCAAACTATATGTCTAGTGTCCCACTTTCTTTCTTATCCCACAAGGTCCATTGTGCGGAAATCGAGGAAAGTGGGGCAAGAGTTCCCTATGTTTAACCTTTTTGAAGACAAATGAAGATAGAACCTAAACACTTAGAAACCTCTAAGGATCAAGTCCCTAGGGAAAGCAAGAGTGTTCAAATTCATTAGAAGGTATATGTCTCCTCAAAGGGGTTTAAAATCTTGAGGGCTTTGTGAATGTTCATTTTCAAATGTTTCAAGAGCCAAGCAATGTATTTCTTCCCAAACACTTTTACAATCCTAGGATGATGAGGCAATATCTTGTTGGATTCCCATTTGGATAAAAAAAACTGCACATATCTTGCGCGAATGGATAAATGCTTGACCACATTGGCTCCCCTCCACGACACTCACTTATCCGGGTCAGCCAAGCATTAGTACCCATGAATCTCCCATGGCATACTTTCCATTTCCACAACAAAACCACATGTATAATGTGGGGCGGCTTCAAAGGACATGACCTTTGCACCAACAAGATAGACAAGGTTTTGGCCTTTTCTAAACAAAGGGTTCTAATTCGGACATTTTGTTCATGGGGGATTATCCAACGCTGGTGAGAGTCCATTGTTGTCCATCTCATCAGAATAATCCTCATGATATTGGCCTTTGTTCCAATATCCACACTTATATACCGGTTGAAAGTCACTTGGCTTTAGCGTGTTCCCGGTTGGGTCGTTCCCTTGGGTGATTACTTTTTCCCACAAGGCAGGCCCTCTAAGATAAACAATAGCGAGCTAACATATCCTGTCGTTTACACAAACTTCGTTTAAAAACAAAGGGGAAAATCTCCACGATATGTCGTGCTCACACTCGCATGCTTTGTTCAATTTTAAGTGCCCAAATCGAAATGTGGAGGCAATCTTTTTGACAAGTTAATATCACAAAAAAGCTTTTGATTCTCAAGATCGCTATAAAGCGCGAGAGAAGCGCATACACATTTTAATGATGTTAATTTGTGAAAAAGTTTGCAAAACATAAAAGACACTTTTTCATTTTAATCCTCAAAGCAATAATGACTTCCTTTTAAGCACCAAATAGAGATGTGAATTTTCCTTGTTCAATTATTACCTTTCAAACCAACTCTAGTGTATTTGCCTAAAATTCTTTTTAGCCCCTTGGCAACTTTAGAAAACAAAATTTGATTGTTCTTTTTAGGTCCCAATGAAAATTTAGTGTTCTAAGATCAAAGATTTTAACAAGTTTCTTGAAAAGTGTTGAAGAACACTTAAGTGTTTAGAAACACTTTGCACAAAATAAACATGATATCATAAAAGAAATTTGACTGTTCTTTTTAAAGCCCAAAGTAAAATTAGTTTTCCTAAGGCCAAAGGTTTTAACAAACTTTCTTAAGAATTGTTGAAGAACACTTTTAGTGTTTAGGAGCACTTTTGTTTTGTGAACATGATGTCCTAATGACTCCTTCCTTTGCTTCAACCTGCAAAATGATAGTAAAAAAAAGAACAATAAAGATGGGAAATCAGATTGAAAGGTTAAAAAATCTTGAAATTAAAAAAGCACATGTTAATTTAAAATTTTATTCTCTTCCCATGGTGAAGTTTGGAAAAGTGGTGAAGTTTGGAGAAGCAACACTATATAGCACCGCGTGGGTGACTTTGGGAAGCGCTCTGCACAAACAGAGAGTGCAAAAGCAGTGCGACAGAGGCCCGCGGTGTAGTTTGGAAGCGGCCTGCTTTAAAAATTTAAAATTTATGAGTGGGAACAGTGAAGCGGTGGAGTTTGGGGAAACCGCAGTTCAAAATAGGGTTGTAGTGGTGAAAGTGGCAGAGTTAAGACCTGCGCGACGGGGTTAAGAAATTTTAAAAAATGCCAGGTTGGAATTTTGCGGTGTAGTTTGGACAAATGTGTTGGCGGGTCGATATGAAGCTGCAGAACTAATAGCGGTGAAGTACAACACCGTGGAGCTGGACGCAGCATGATATAGCGCCGCGCGGGCTGGTTTGCCTATGTCTGCAACAAAAAATTACAAACCACAGAATTTGAAAATGTGATTTAATTTTTTGACTTGCTGCCCTCCTTCTAGCACAAAAATGTGAACCCCTAAACCTGCAATAGCACAAAGACGACAAACATTGTTAGCGTTAGATTTAAATGCAAGCAAATAATGAGGGATTCCCCATAGAATCCATTTGTTAATAAACTTAAAATAGGAACAAAAGAAGAACAACTAAAATAGATGAAAGTTAGTCCTAATTAAGTAAAAAAAATGATGATCCCATGGGGGAATTGGTGCCAACGATATGTTGCAATTGGCCCTTTCCCGATTCCTATGTGCAAATGTGAGTTGGTTGAATCAATGGTCAAATCTCCAAAGATATTTGAGCATAATCTTGTTAATGTTTATGAAAATTGATGGATGATTGGAAGCAATGAGAAAAATTAGTTCTCAATTGAAGAGAGTAACTTTGCATGTAAATTGTGGATGAAGATTGAGGAGAAGAGTCTCCAATTTATAGATTCAAATCTTGGAAGAGATAGTGGAAATAAGCAATGTGGGACAAAAGATAGTCCAATGGCATTGTGCCACTTGTCCAAATGTTATTGGATGAGGAATGTGCAAGTTTTGGCCAATGTGCCAATAAATGCATTTAGGTGACATTTCAAATTTGAGAAATGACATGTTGAAGTGGGAAAGGGAATGAAGTTAATGTCACTTGGCTCAAGGCCAAGGACATGTAAGAGGCATTGAATGCCTTGTTGGAAGGACCAAGTCCACTTAGCCTTTTTTGAATTCAAATAAGGAATATTCCCTTTTGATGCTTTGTGAGAGAAAATAGAGGAATTAATAAATCAAAGTAATTGATTTATTGTGCAACTTGCATTCTCTAGAGAATTTTAGTGAGAAAGATTAACTTAATCAATGTTTTGATTAATTTAATGGAGAATTAGGTGATGTGACAATTTAGACTTAGATTTATGAATTGATTTAAGTCAGAAATTGAGAGGAAATGTTTTATTAAATAAATGATCTGATTTATTTAATAAAGGAGGAAAGTGTTAGATTAAATCAAATAAGGTTTAATTTATTTAATAAGAGGAATTTAGAGGTTTTAATCAAATAAAATGATTTATTTAATTAAACAGCCATGTAAGGTTAATTAAATTAAATTAATTAATTTAATCAAAGGAGGTGACAGACTTAATCCAATAAGTATTGAATTAAAGGATAGACAGTGATGAAATATTGAGAATTTGATTTGAGAGGAAATATTGTTAGTAGTCGGGATTGGATGTGCCAAAACAAACTTGTACATTTTCCATGTATACAATAATCTAATATATAATATAAAATTTATGATAATCTCTTACCGAATTATGTATAATATTTCAATATTATTTCAATATTTTAGTTAATCTATATATATTTAAATATTATTTCAATATTATAGTTAATCTATAAATATTTAAATATATATATATATTACTAATATATATAAAATATTTAAATATTATCTCTTTCGCTCTCTCTCTCTCTCTCCACCTCTATCTCTCCCAAGTCTCTCACTCAATCACTACTCTCTCTCTCTATCCCTCTATCCCTCTCTGTCAACCCTCCTTCTCTCCCTCTCTCCCTCCCACTCTCTCTCTCTCTCTCTCTCTCTCAACCCTAAACCATATCTCTCTCCCTCTCTGTCTCTATCCCTCTATCCCTCTCTCCGTCAACCCTCCCTCTCTCCCTCTCTCCCTCTCTCTCTCTCTCAGCCTAAACC
>CM021108.1:155474541-155597586 GCA_007115665.2 Sequoiadendron giganteum
TAAAGTGTCCAAAATTCATCTTGTCATATGCATAAGTTCCCCACTTGGTGGTGAACGTTGTCTTGTGTTGGTCTTCTTCCTTTACTTGAATCTGGTTGTAGCTCAAAAAATCATCCAACATTGAAAACATTTCGGAGCCAGCTACAGTTTGTAGAATTATCTCCATTGAAGGCAGGGGGTAATGATCCTTTAAGGATGCTCTATTCAAGTCTCAGAAGTCTACACATAGTCGTGTATCTCCATTTTTCTTCCGGACTGGTACCAGGTTTGACACCCAAGTGCTATGTTTGATCAGAAACACTATTCAAGAGGTGATCAATTTATTCAACTCCTCTGACATGAGAGATTCTATCTTCAGGTTCACATGTCTCTACCTTTGATGAACTCGCTTCACCCCTTCTGACAACTCAATTGTATGATCAATGATCCTGGGATCATATCCTTTAAGATCATCAAATGACCAGGCTAATACACTCAGATATTCTTCACAGAAATTCCTTAGTCTATCCTTATTCTTCTGAGAAACTTCTTTCCCGACCTTGAGCTTTTTGTCTTCCCCGATATACAAATTGGTGTAATCACCCTTGTCAGCCACTAGCTTCCTTTTGTCTCTTGTCACATCATCGAAATCAAACAAGCTCTCCAGAGTGACTAGGCCTCTTAGAAACTTATTGGATTTCAACTAGATAATTTGATCCACAGAAGCTTCAAATATCTTCGATTGTAGCTGATTGGCGAATTCCCTAGACGACTGGAGAAATGACGCAATATGAGCATCACTATTGAACACTTGCTAGTCTTGATTGTTATCTGGAATAGCAAGTCTTACAATTACCCTCACTGCATGCTTATTTATTAATAATTCAAAGGCTGGCTCAAAGTGAGCCCTGATAGTCACCATTCTGTCGGCTTCAGAGTTCTTCTCCCTCGGTATAGCCTGAATATTGAATGCCTCAAAGTTGTCAATCAGATCCCAGACTCTATGTTGATAGGATCACATATGGATATTCTTTGCAGAAAATATTCCACGGATTTGGTTGACCACCAACTCTGAATCTTTGAACACACTTATTTACTTTTCACCCATTTGTTCTGCAAGGCTTAAACCATGGACAAGACCTTCATATTCTGCTTTGTTGTTTGAGTATGTGAACTGGAAGTGATACGACCTTGAGGTCTTTTCCTCAGAAGGGGATATCAAACAAATCCCCACTCCAGCACCTACTCTACATCTTGCACCATCGAAGTACAAAGTCCATAATTATGAAGATTGTTCACCTCTAGGCTCCTTAGTAACTTTGGCCATAATCTACCCCTCTTCATGTATAACATAGGTTCTAAGGCCAATTGCATGGTAATTCCCAAAAGGGTCTATATCAATAAACTCTTTCAACAAATTTTCTTCATCTTCTGTCTGGGAGCTAGTAGCCTCCTCTTCTTCCAAAAATTCCATATTGAACGTCTCTTCTTGAGTGATTGAAGTATGTGCTACTTCAAAGTTGAGCAGGGCCTCGTCAGCAATATGTTCGAAATGCAAAGTTTCTGATAGTAGTTTCATCTTGGCTCCATTTTTGGTCCTCAGAATTAGGTGTGACCAGTCTAGTGCTAGATATCCTCTGACATTTGTTGTGAATTCTTGGGACAAACAAATCCCAAGTAGAGGAGGGATATCAATAAGTACGGTATCCTGATTTAGAGTGATCCTAGGGCAGGAAAACAAAGTCATAGGTAATCCCTTGATTACCCTGATGGTATCAACTTTATTTCCATCTAGCTGCATGACTCCTTTTTTTAGAGGCTCATATTTTAAACCCAATGCATTAGCCACTTTCTTTGGCATGACGGTGGTGCTAGCACCAAAGTCGATCATACAATTATGTAATAGCTTGTCACCAATAATAAGTGTTAGAAAGAAAGGATTAGGTTTATGCTTACTTTCTTTTTCGGACTCGAGCTTCTCCTCTGATTGATTGGTTAGCACTTTATTTAGGTTGGGCCTGGATACTTTCTCTTCATTAGATTGAGTAGGTACCTTCGCATCCTCCTCTCCTGAAAAATCCTTTTGTAATAGTACCTTCTACTCTGAAATAGCAAGGACATCCCACAAAGAAGCATTGGCAGATGACTTCTTCAGTTGTTCCACCACATTAAACTATGCTCATGACTGGTGAGTCACATTTTCTTGCTCTTTAGGTTTTGTTGTTGACATTGGCTTCACGGCCAGTGCGTCTGGCTATTGGGAAACAAGAGGGGTGATCATAGGAGTCTTCACCTTCGGAGGAAGTGGATTCAAAGAGCTAGGAATAACCACTACAGACTATGGTGGAATTGGAAATAGACCTTCCACTAGGCTAGGCATCGGCTGTGATGAAGCATTAGTAGGCAAGGCTATGAACTCTCTAGTGAATCTATGCTTTGAATGTGTGTTGTAGTTAGATTGCACTTGGGGCACTTTATCCATAGGGATGCCATTCAGAAACACCGACTCTTCTCCTTCCATCCAAGAAAAGAGAGCTTGGTCTGGAATAATGTCTGACTCTTGTTGGATAGACATCCCTTGCATTTGAGCAGCGAGGATAGCATTGCCCATTTGCTAAGAGGCGTATTATTGGTTGTCGGGGTCCAGTGCACCGCCTTAGCTATGTTGGTCTGCTATCTTTTGTTGCAAGTTTCCTTGCAAACAATTTCTTGGCATGTGTGCATCATTGCAAGGAAAGCACCATGAATTGGCATCTTCAGCTAAGTTGTTTTCTCTAGCCACCAGCTCTTTATTCAAACTAGGATGAACGATCTGCATCGGTAGGGTTACCAGAACCATCTGGTTACTTGATTGAGCTGAGGCATTTCCGTGTGACTTGTCTTGCCACTGATTTGATTGGTATGAAGCTTTTTCGCCTTGGTAATTTTGGTATGCCAACTTTTGATAGCTATATTGTTGCTGCTTAAAAGTAGTTAATTCATTAGTCATGGCCTGCATCTATTCTCTCATCTCATTCATCTCGGCAGCCAAGGGATTAGGCACAAGAGCTACTATCAGAGCTGTGCTTGGAGCACTTCTGGGATACACATACATAGATTGGGGGAGAGCCATAGGCATGCTGGTCAAAGGAACATCGGCTTCTGCGGCATTGCACTCGGGAAACAATGGCATGATGGGTCTTGGTGCCAACTTTCCTATGGTGATTAGATTATTTTCTGCAGCGACAACCAAGGCACAAGTGTCAAGAAGAGCCTCTCTTCCAAGAGCTTGTAACATCATGGAAATGTCAGGGTTTATTGACTTTAACTAGAACATAAATTCCAAATCCAGAGGCGGATGACTACCAACAGACACTCTCTACCAGGTCGAATGGAACCTCGCATTGAAATCAGGTAGGACTTCATGAGGAGCTCGCTTTATATTTTCTAGTTGATGGTATAGTGAAGATTTGTCACCAGTGTTGGAGAAACGCTCATAAACCAGAGTTTCGAGCTAGTCCCAAGTTGCAATAGTACTAGCTTCAAGAGTCTTGTACCAGTTTAGCGTTTTTTCTCGGAAGGAGGTGGCCAACAACCTAAGAGCTACATTTTCAATTGATATGCCATGTACCAGAGATACATCTGCCACATCTTGCAAATGTTCCATTGGTGTCTTTGACTCGTCCCTGGAATATTTAGGGATAGATTTTAAAGTGGAAGCAGGGATTGGAGCCCATACTGCAAGAGGCACAGGTGCAACTAAAGGATTGTCAGAGTCTCAGGTTACATAATTTCTAGTAGTCATAGGTATAGGCAGAGCAAGTGATGGCGAAGAAGGAGGCGATGAAGGAGATGAAGGAGGTGAAGGGCTACCTCGCCGACCTCTCATGTGCACAGAAACTAAGGGTGGTACGAGCTGGCTAGGGACTCTTGCAGTCTGTGACCTAGTTACATGTTGATGGCTCATACACACCTATAAATTAGGTGAATGTGCTAGTTTGCAGTCCCATAGGGTGTGCCAGAAAAAGAACTGTTGATGGAGAATTTTGCATGTAGCAGCAGTCTCATGGGAAACTTAGCTATTGGGGGACATTGTGCACTAGATAAGTGACCTCTAGGATTTTACCAAAGCCAACCCTTTGTTTAGTGGGGGGAGTATAAGGTTAGAAAGATAGCAAAAATATAAAATCTACACTACAGACAAGCCACGAAAATCTTAGACAATTTCACCAGAGCACAGTGCAGGATGCAAAGGCCCGAACCACTAAATTGTTGTTCATCAAGTTAGTTTTCTCAAAAGCACTTAAAATGTAAGAATACCCTCTAATTTGCATAATATAATCTTAGCATAACCCTAGCTAGCACAGAAGATTCAAAGAAACATGATCTATATTTATTGAGCTATGAAGGATTATAGAAGTTGAAGAACAGGCATTCATACAATAAAAGAAGATAACAACACAAACCAATAGTCTCACTAAATACATGAAAAATAGAAAGGCCGAATTTATTTGGCATAGTCTAGAGTCTTCAAATTAAATAAAACTATTTAAAAATATTTCTTCCTAGTGCTCAGGAGTTTTTTGCAACTTAATCAACAACCTAATAAACATAAACATGGCCGAATTTATAGGCCAGTCCATCACCTGAGACACACCAAGAGAAGGAAAACCGTGAGCAGATACCGATGGCCTAGATCACCTCGAGCTGCCACAGTAAACATCGATCACCCAGGAGCATGCCAACAAAGCCACGACAGGAAATGGAAAACCATGCAACAACATAAACGAACATGCGGCACCACAGAAGAAAACACGGCAGCAGGCGAGTACAACAGGCACAACAGCAACTCCAAGGTAACCGGCATGGCAGCAACTACCACGTGTCATGCAGACGGGGCCCGAGAAAAAGACGAAGGGACACCCAATGAAAAGCTCCAAGAGGGAGCCACGTGGAGCATGTTGAGCGAAGGAAAGTACAAGGCAGGCCTAGTTCAAAAAGTAGCTAGAGAAAGCGATGCGGCAAGCAGTCGAAGACCAGTGAAAAGCGAAGGGACATAAAAGTGGAAAGCTTCACAAGGAAGCCACATGAAGCACACCAAGGGTAGTGAGCATTTGAAAAGTAAGGCGCAACCCCGAAGATAAAAAATGCAAAGGCTTGGCAATTTTTTGTGGAACAGGCTCCATAGGCATGGAAAGTCTATTATGCAAGGTGGCCATATAACCAAAAATGCAAATGCAACAATAAGGAACGTTCAAAGGAGTCTCACTTAGTTCACATAAGATCTTTAACTTAGGGAAAAAAAATCCTAATGTCTCCAAGAGAGGACCAATCAAAGAATAGAAGATTCATAACTTATTGGATGCAAGGTGTTGCATCATGCCACTAAGAGGAATATAATATGTTAAGAGAGATCATGCTTTTGAAGGAAATCACACCCAATGTCACCACAAAGAAAAAGACAGATCACCTAAAATAAGAATACTACACCATGAAACGTGAAAAATGAAAACTAATAATGCCAATGTATGCCCCCACTTTAAAAAAATTTCTAAACACCATACTATGAGAAATTACTTTAAAGTAGCAAATGATAAATGCTAACAATAAAGAATACATGAGAATATATCTGGAAAGCCCTATGCCAATTCATATGTTTCCAAATAAATCTACGTCATGTAAAATAAAAAAGAAAAGGGGGGGTTCCACCAAAATGAAAGTATAAAACATATAAGGGATCTATGGATTTTGTGTCAGTATGTTCTTGCTACAATATTTTTAGAGAGCTTGAAACTATCATCATTCTGCAAATACACATTGAACTGGAAGAATGACACAAAGAGAGTGAAAACAAATAAAAATCTTGTAGGTCAACATGGAAGAGACATGAATGTCTTGACGCCTTACATTATTCCCAAAAGGAAAACAAAAGACAAGGAAAAGAGAAAGAAAAGATTTTCGATCAACATGGAAGAGACATGAATGTCTCGACACCTTGCATCATCCCCAAAAGGAAAACACAAGACAAGGAAAAGAGAACGAAAATATTTTGGGTCAACATGGGAGAGACATGAATGTCTCAACACCTTGTGTCAAAAATAAAAGTAAAAAACAATAAAAGTGAAAGAGAAAAGATGTAAAACATAGAGAAGAATGAAGGTATAAATAGGGGAATGTCACAAAGAGAGAGATAACATAAAATTGAACACCATGGGAGATCACATCATGTACATGCAATCACAAAAAAGACAATGAAAAATAAATAATGAAAAATACTAGTGAGGCACATGTGAGTCAACCTAAAGCAGGTCATCTTCATCCCAATCATGTTCATTGTATGTCAAAGGTGGAAAACTAGCTAAAGGGACAATAGAAATTGTCAAACTAGGGTCATTACCAAGTTCAACACTGTTCCTAGGAGAATTTTTATTTAAGCTCATGGAAGAGGAAAATAATGTATTCAATTCATTATGCACCCACTCATCAATTTTAGCAATCTCCTCATCATCATCTAAATTAATCACAACAAGAGGTCAAATGATGATGTCCAAGGAAGGGTTAAACTCTTGTTGTGGTTGTAGTATAAGATCATTTTCTGAGGAGGGGGTAGACTCATCATGTATTGCTCCTTTCAAGATTGGATCTTGATTTTCTTTGTTTATTTCTTCATTTAACCTACACACAAGGGCACGCCGTCTATGCCTACAATATTTAGCACCTCCATTTCATTTAGTTATGTTTTCAAGTTGTGTCTGTGTAGGATCAGGTTGATCAACCATAGGTTTATTTTCTTCCCCAAGGGGAGGAACGAAAGGAACCATGGGAGGTTTTTTGACCACCGTCTCTTTGAATTTATAAACTTGTTTTACCCTAGGAGGCATGACAAGATTGTTTTCATTATATCTTAGTATTTTTTAGGAGGGATGTTAAGGTTTTTCCTTAGGTTGGTCTTGGTTATTTGGAATGTCTTTAGGTTCAATCATGGTTTCATCAAGGATATTAGGCTTAGTGGTGAGAGGAAACATGTTTCAGAGCGATAATTCTTCTATTTTCTTTTCCTTGAACTTTTGATATGACTTGAAAAAGAAGTATTCTCATGGTTTGATAGGTTTTATAAGCTCGAGAAAACAAAAATCTAATGAAAAGTTTCCATGGGAAGACAAAGGGTTGAAGCCACTATGATGGACGGTGAAAATTTCATTATCAAAGGGAAACTTTAAGAATTATGTACAGATGAAGGGACTGCATTCATGGAGCGATGCCATGGATAGCCTAGCTTCACACAAAATTTGTCCAATTGTGGGATGATGGAGAATGAGATATCTAATATTTTCGGTCAAATTTGTTAAGGTAAGGTGAATGATCACATCATAGGACAAGTGAAACCATTATGCGTCTTGATCCATGCTTTCAGTTTATCATATATATCTTGATATATTTCATGTAGAAGTAAGAATTCCTTAGTGATCACGTTCTCTCCACAAATGAGATCTATTAATATCCCATTAGTGAGCTTATTATAGATACATCCAACTATGTAAAGAGGACCATCGGGTGCATGTTTAAGTATATATTTAAAGGAGAAAGAAATGTCAATTTGCTTTTGAGTTTGGCCCTTATAATTTTGAGTTTCAACCAATTCAACCAAACCAGTGATAGGATTTTGTTGAATTGTATCTATGTTCTCATCATCCATGTCAACATTCATCACATTACTCTTCGTAGTTTCACTTGCTTTGGAAAATGAAAAATTATTTTTTGGCATGCGATTGGTAAATATTTGCAAGTTTTGGTTAGGAGGGGCAACAAATTTATTTCCTTGATCATTAACACCTCCAAAAAAAAGTCAACTAGAGTCAATGAGGTCTTGCACAAGATGTTTAAGACACTTACAATGTTTTGTATCATGTCCATTTTGTAGGTGATAATGGCAATAAGAATTTGATCTAAAGTTTAGAGGTAGAGGCTTGTTAAGATCAAGTGTCTTGGTGGGAGGAAAGGTAATCATTTACTATTCTAAAAGTTGAGTAATTGTGCTATGAAGGGTATCGAGTAAGGGAGTGAATTTCCTTTTCGAGTCCCAATAGCTAAAGTGTATTGCTTATTTAACATCAGTTGCTTGGGTATTGGTATTTCAACTTTTTTGTCGAGGGGAGTTGATTTGAAGGAACCTTTATACTATTTTCTAAAATGTATGTAATTGTCTTGGTTTGTGGACTACTTCTCAGTTTGTCTAGAAGTGGACTTTGTATCATGAATACTAATCGAGTTTTGATAATCATGGAGGGTAGTACATAAGTGCATGAAGGAGGGGAATTTCATCATGGTAAGGTTTTCTTGTATCTTACTTTGTGAATTTTCTATGAACATCTTTTGAAGGTGAGGGTCAGGAACCTGGACATCAATTTGGGAATAAAGCAATTGATAACACAAAATAAAGTCAGTAATATTTTCTTCTTCTTTTTGCTTGCATCAAATCAAATCAGATAAGGTCATTTTAGGGGTCATATGCACCTAGAAATGGTTTATAAATGCCTCAACAACTTCATTGAATGAACGAATTGAGTTGTTTGGTAATGAAGAGAACCGTTCCAAGGTAGTATCTTTTAAGGACCTAGGAAAAATCTTAGCCAAAAATTTATCATCAAGGAAAAAGTCACTACATAAGGCAGTATAGGTGGAAAAATGGTTAGAAGGATCACCCTTCCCCCCATATTTCTCAAATCTAGGCACCTCTACACCTTATGGCATCGGTGTTTGAAATATCTCCAAGGGAGTACTTTTGATATAATATGTAGGTGGGCCATTTTGATTTTGATTGATGGTTGAATATTTCTTTTGAAGGGATGAAATGGTTGCAAAAGTTGGTTTATGATCGGTTCATCACTTGTATTATGAGATGGAGGTGACAAAGGTTAAGGGGTGTATGTGTCTGAGGGACAAGTGAATTGAATTATTATAGGTTGTAAGGTGTAGGAGATATGACGTGTGATGCCAAAAAGGTACTAGGGATGCTAACAAAAATACCAAAGCAAGGAATCACATTACCAATTGGTTGCATTGTTGTTGTGACTTGAGGGTTGGTGTAGGTAGGAATAGAGGCAATTTTTGTGGGAGGAGGAGTTTGAATTCCTCCTTTTCTTGTGACATTTCTTGTAGGTAAAGGTCGACTAGTGGTTGAGGGAAAGTGTGTTCCAAAAATTTAAACTATGGTTTTCACAAGGTCAAGTCCATCTTCACTTTCAAGCATGTGATGAATGTTATCTATGGTAGGGATGGTAGTAGTTGAAATGTTGACATTTTTCACTTGATGTTGTAAGTTTGATAACTCTTCATGGATTTGAATTATGTTTTCTTGCAGAACACTAGCAACCATTGTTTCAACATTCTTCACACTACTTGAAGGAAAAGATTTGTTAAGGGTATGGTCCATACCTATTGTACAAGTGTCAATACTAGGAGTGAAAGAGCTAGACAACCCAAGACCCATGATGATTGTGCTATCATGGGATGACATGATTCTTAAACTTTGTCTCACTATAGTATTAGCAATACGACACCAAATATTGATGCAAGGGCTTCTAAATGCAAAATGAATGCAAATATAATTTAATATAAGAAAAATGTAATGATTACAACATAAATTATGTAAACTGAAATAGAAAGCTATAACAGCCAGCAAAAGGTGAAAAAAAAATGTTTTAAATTTTGGAAAATGCACTTCAGAATCTGCACTGGGACTAAAAGGCCTAGAGGGGTGTATGAGTCCTAGTGAGGATTTTTTCAAAATTTTCAAAAAAAATCAATTGCGTTTTATGATTTTTATGTTGTATGACTTGTAAACTAAATGAAAATGTAGATTTTATACGATTTTCAATGATTTGAGATGCAAAAATGCAACCTATATGCACTTTCACTAATGCAAAATTTAGAAACCCTAGAATGCAAATTAACTAATGCAAACCCTAATGCAATGTTAATGCAAGCAAGATCTAGGATGATGATGCACTCCAAATCAGAATTATGATATTCTAAATGTAGGTTCACCAAAATGAAAGGAAGAATTTTGTGTCTTCTTCTATGGTAGGGAGATAGAACAACAAAAATAAAACACTCTCATTCAAGAACAAACCCTAGAGATCTTAACTTGAAGTGCGCAAAGGAGAAAGAGATCTTGCAATAAGGTTATTCTAGGGAATAATTATAAACTAATGAGGGTTTTACCACAAAGCTAGGCCTTGGAAAGACAAATGCAATGCAATATGTAATTCTTAACCCTATTATAATGCAATCTTTCACTAGATGACCTAAAAATGTATGAAAAATAGAATAACATGCTATGACAAGAAATGTGTGCACCTCAAAACCTAAAAATGATTGCATGGAGGTCTAAATTACTGAAAAACATTGATTTTAATGTCTGCTAGGACTCATATGCTAGTCTAGGTGATTTAGTCCTAGATGTAGATTTTTGTACAGAAACTAGAATCTAGTAAATGGGTGTCTAAATCTGCAAAAACTTGAAAATTGACCTAAACTAGAACTCATACGCCAGAACTAGTGTATCAGGCTAGTTAGGGATTTTTTAAACTTCAAAGTCTAAATCTTGTCTTCAAGGTCTTCGTTGTGCTTCCCAATTGATTTTCGAAACTGAAACCTTGATTTGCAACTTGTAGAAGTCTTTTAGTATCTACAATGCAAGGTGACAACTTTGACAACTTTAGAAACTTTAACAACTTTCTCCAAACTTTCTCTCCAATGTGCCTTCAAAATAAACCTACAAATCACACTCTGAAGAGAGGGGAAAATGTTGTTTTGTTAATGAATAAGGGTTTTCCTTGGTTAAATCTTGTTTTGGTAATCAAACTTTGAAATAAAATGAAATAGGAATGGATAATGATGAATGAACAAAATATGCTATTACAACTCACCAAACCCTAGCAATAAGGTGTTGCAAACATGTATGAGATGGCTCCAATGGATGTAGATCTTGAATCTTGCTTGAATAGGATATATATTCAATGGAAAACTAGCTTGAATCATGAAAGCCTACTGAACCACAATTTTTGGGGGAAAGGTTGCACTCTTACACTTCTAGGATTTTGCACCTAAAAGGAAAGATGTATTTATTTCACACCCAAAAATTGGAGTGTTCATTCAAAGGATTAGGGGTTTAGATAGGTGTGATGTGTGTGTAGTGTGTCTAAGTGCTGGAAACTAATAAAATAAAATATCTATTGAATGTAAACTATTCAAATACAAAAGTGTTTGAAAACACATAGAAATATGTAAACACTAAACTAAATGACATCAGAAAAAAAAAATTACATCATAAATGAATATAATTGAAGGGGTGTACCTGTAAATGATATGTGATGCAGAGAGGCTTTGGAAAACTAAAAAATCTGATGCAAAATCTGACTGGAACACTTGTGCCAATGTAGGTGACCTAGTCCCAGATCTAGAAAAATTGGTCTGGAGACTGTTTCTACCAAAAGGGTACTCAAATCCATAGAAAAACCCAAAATTCATGTACATTCGGACTAATTTTCCACTAATGGTGACTTATTCCACTTTCATATTTCAAGATATCTTAAGGTGCAATCTGTAGCTCCAAGTCTTCTCTTGTGCTCCTGATAAGTTTCTGGATCTGAATCTAAAGAATCTGGTCTGCAAGTGTTCTCCAAGCTTCAATTAGGGTTTTGACTTCTTTGAAGGGATTTTATAAGTTGTTGAAGGATTTTCCACCTTGGCTCCTTTCCAAATCTACACACAAGACCTACAAATCACACTAAGAGGTAAAAATTGTTGATTATTAGGGCATGGGGGTCAGCCTTGGTCAAACTCATTTTAGATAATTAAATCAAGTGAATAAACAAGATAATGTAGCATGAAATATGAAACAAATGAACTAATACCTTTTCATGATGAGTGATCTTGAGTTGCAACAACAATGGAGAAAGATTCAACCCTTGAATGCTTTAGAAATATGCCCCTATGACTTAGAATGCAGAAACCCTAGCTTGCTTGAGAAGAGTAATGGATGAGTGATTGAGAAGATTGAATTAGGAGAAAAAATGAGACTTAGGAGGAGAAAAATGAGGGGAAAAACCTTTATTTATACATGTTGTTCCATAATTTCTTTAAAATACCTCATCACAGGCCAACCTTAGGGTTTAGAAGATAATATCTCGAAAGAATTTTGAATTAAATTTGATTTTTATGCCACATGGGACTAAGTCATCCAAGGTGGCGACTTAGTCCACCTAGGAAAATTTAAGTGGTTGTCAAGGATTAAGAGATGATTAATATTGTTTGTCAATATTTTCTTCTAAAACACACTAAAGTAAGACCTATAAGTGCATTAAGGGATCATTTTAGCATAAGAAAGGGTTGATTTATTGATGAAAAGCCTAGGAAAGTGTGAGGGTTTGTTACAACACCTTACAACACTTTGACATAAGGCTTCGAAAGGGGTAAAAAGAGCTCCAAAATCCATAGGATAGGCCCAAATGAGTGAAAAGTGTCAAGGCTATAGTTTTTGGCGACACATTTAGCCCCCACTTTAGTGAGAGGATGAATTTTGCTTCAAACTCACACTAAATTAGCCCAATGGAGATGGTAAAGGATGGTGAAGAATGAAGAAGGTCGACAAGCCCCTAAGATTTAAGATTCTAAGTCAAGTCGACATCAGTGCAAGAAGACATATTCAAGGGTGTATGATTTTCTTCAAAACAAAATACACAATCATGCAATGACAAGAACTAGAAGGGAGTGAAAGAGAAAGGTGAAAAGTTGGATCAAGCTTCGACCGTTTTTCCAGCTATTTGTCCAAAGAGAGAAGGTGGTTTAGTGAAAAATTCATGCCAGTGTGTCAGCTTCCAACCGTATAATGAGAATGGCATGCTAGTGTGTTGGCTTCCCATTATACTAACCATAAAAAAGTTGCCTCACTTGATAACTTTGATAAGGAACGATAATGCTTGTGTAAATAATTTTGATTATCATGTGAAGATTTTGTTGAAGGGGATTTTTCTTAGTTCATGTGAGGTCTTCTTCTTAGGGAGCATTGAGGCTAATGTCTCCAAGAGAGGACAAGTCAGGGTGTCAGATAGGTATCCATGGGATGCCTCATTCGCATCAGGAACTTTAGTTGATCATACACTCTTACATGAAATCAAACCCAATGACACCACCAAGAAGAGGACACATCACAAGAAAAGAAAAATCATGCCATGGAATGTCATAAAAATATGTCATCTATGTATCCCCCCACTTTAAAGCGGTTTCTACACCATAACTATGATAAATTGCTTTAAAGTAGCCAAGGATAGAGGAAATAAGACATGAGAGCTAACTTGGAAATCCCTATGCCAAGTCATATTTTTCCAAATTGAACTACAACATGAAAAGGGGAGTATTTCACATGTGATTCAACTTAAGACATGTCGTCCACATCCCAAGTGTGCTCTTATATGTTCATGAAAGGTTAACAATTATTCAAAGGAGACAATGACAAGTGACATACGGAGGTAAGGCTACCGAACCCTAGACCCCACTTATTGCAGGACAAAGGTGAGCCTAGAATGGATGATGGTATGCTACTCCTCATAAGGGATGCAAAACAAGCAATAGTGAGTATGCTATGATCCTACAACTATTACAAGGAAAGGAGCAACAACTAATGTTATTTATGTGGATGAATAAACAAACTTTCAGAAAAGTTAGCCTTGATGGTATAAAATTTTTCATATATGTGAGTAGTGTCATGGTAACTTGGTTGGTGTGAGACATTGCACGATGAGGTGGGTGAAGGATGAATTCAGGTGTGGTTGGAGTTTTTTTGCTTGTGTGAAGGTGGGTAAAGGATTAGAGGATTCTTAGGATGTACCATGAGGTATTTATGAGTTTCATTAATCAAGGGGGATCTAATGGGCACTTGTGTATGCATAACCGTGAAGGGCTTGGTTTGATGTATTTCTAAGAAAGGGCAATCTAGTATCATTGTGTTACCATTACCCAAAGAAGACACATTAGTATTGTGTGGAAGGATCTCAACAACTTTGTTGTATTCTTGAACATTGGTATGGTGCACTTATTTATTGATATGGAGGAGAGGAGGAGAAGGCTCTAGGTGATTGTATAAAGACTCTTTCTCTCATGTCATAGTATTTAGCCTAGTACGAGAGCCTGTAATATGTTCATCATATTCCATGGTTAGAATTGGTGAGGTAGCTTCATCAAAAATAAGCGAGATAGCAAGAGAAGGACTTGGTTGTTCGAAGAGGTTTTCCCAAATGTTAGGGGTATCAGGGAAAGGAGGAAGAATATTTCCATGAGGTTGAATAAGGATAGCTTCTAACACAAAAATATCTTCTACATATCGAGGGTGGATAGTAGAAGGACAATTGTCATGGTTATAGAGTCTAGGTAAGGTAATGTTGAGGAAAGTGTATGACTTCATATTCTTGTGCTAAAATATCTTCCCAAAGGGAATGAGGAGAAGGACAAGCAAGACCTTCGTGATTCTCAATGACTGTACCTTCTTTGACCAAGATACCTTCGTCACTAAAAGGAGAGGTATCATGAGAAGAAAAATTATGATCATCATGATTGTCTATGTTTGTATTCTCTTCTAACACATCATCCTCACAAATAGGAGAGATAGATGGTAGTATAAGTGTAAGAAAATTATTAACATTTTCATTCACTAGACCCTCATAACTAGGGAATGCATTGAATGAATGATTAACATGTTTATTTACTAATTGTTTCTTTGCAAATTTGGAAAGCATTGAAATCAACATGTTGAAATTTAAAATGCGATGTAAAGACTTAAAATGAAATGTAAACTTTAGATATCAAACAAGGTAATTTTTTGATTACACTATGCAATAATCTGAAAAGAACATGTTGCGATTGCAAAATTGAAAATGTACAATGCATGAAATGAGCTAATTTAAGCTAGATTGAATGAAATGCATGTTACAAAAATACAACCAATTGATATAGATACATATTGGCAGCAAATAGAAGCTGGAAAATAGAGTTTTTAGCTCTATAAAAGGTTGTTTCAGGGGCTTGAAGGCACTAAGTCGCCCAGGGTTACGACTTAGTCCACCTAGTGATTTTTTTGAGAATTTGCAGAATTTGATGATGGATTTAGGTGGTTTCTATGTTGTATGATGCAGACCTAAGATGAAAATGCAAAATTGCAGAAATTTTTAATGATTTAAGATGCAAAAATGCAACTTATATGCACTTTCACTAATGAAAAAATTTGAAACCCTAGAATGAATCTTAATTAATGCAAAAAGCAATGCAAGCTTAGTCTAGGAAAATTATGGACTCCAAATCAAAGAAGAGGGTGTAATAAATTTAGGTTCACCAAAATGAACCACAAATTTTGGGGGAAAGGTTGCACTCTTACACTTCTAGGGTTTTGCACCTAAAAGGAAAGAGTTCTTTCTTTCACACCCAAAAATGGGAGGGTTCATTCAAAGGATTAGGGGTTTGGATAGGTGTGATGTGTGTGGATTGTGTCTAAGTGCTATAAACTAATAAAAGAAACTATCTATTGAATGTAAACTATTGAAATACAAAAGTGTTTGAAAACACGTAGAGATATGCAAACACTAAACTAAATGACATAAGAAACATAAACAAATTACTACATAAATGAATAGAATTCAAGGAGTGCACCTAGAAATAAAATTTTAAGCAAAGAGGCCTTGGAAACCTAAAAAAATTGATGTAGAAGCTAACTGGGATACTTGTTCCAATCTTGGCGACTTAGTCCCAAATTTGCAAAAATTTGTCTAGAGCCCGTTTCTGCCAAAAATGTACTTAGATCCATAGAAAAACCCAAAATGAATGTACAGTGGGACTAAGTCACCACTAATGGAAACTTAGTCCACTTTTAGATTTTAGGAGATCTGAAGGTGCACTTTGTAGCTCTAGGTCTACTCTTCTGCTCCCGACAAGTTTCTAGATATGAATCTAAAGAATCTAGTATGCAAGTTTTCTCCAAGCTTGAATTAGGGTCTTGAATTATTTGAAGGGATTTGAAAAGTTTTTGAAGGCTTTTCCACCTTGGTTCCTTTCCAAATCTTCACACAAGACCTACAAATCACACTAAGAGGGAAAACTTGTTGATTGTCAGGGCATGGGGGTTTTCCTTGGTCAAACCTCTTTTAGATAATTAAATCAAGTGAAGAAGCAAGATAATATAGCATTAAATATGAAACAAATGAACTAATAAATTTTCATGATGATTGATCTCGAGTTGCAAAAACAATGGAGAAAGATTCAACCCTTGAATGCTTTGGAAATATTCCTTGATGACTTAGAATGCAGAAACCCTAGCTTGCTTGAGAAAAGTAGTGGATGAGTGATTGAAAAGATTTAGTGCGGAGAAAAAATGAGACTTAGGAGGTGAAAAATGAGGGGTAAAACCCTTATTTATACATGTTGTGCAATAATTTCTTGAAAATAACTCATCATAGGCTGACCTTAGGGTTTAGAAGATAATATCCCTAATGAATTTTGAATTAAATTTGATTTTTATGCCACATGAGACTAAGTCACCCAAGGTGGAAAATTAGTCCACCTAGGAAAATTTAAGTGGTTGTCGGGGATTAAGAGATGATTAATATTGTTTGTCAGGATTGTCTTCTGAAACACACTAAAGTAAGACCTATAAGTACATTAAGGGGTCATTTTAGCATAAGAAAGGGTTGATTTATTGATGACAAGCCTAGGAAAGTGTGAGGGTTTGTTACAATACCATACAAAACTTTGACATAAGGCTTGGGAAGGGGTAAAAAGATGTCCAAAATCTATAGGATAGGCCCAACTGAGTGAAAAGTGTCAAGGCTACACTTCTTGGTGACACACCTACATCACAATTGTTAGCTCAAAAACAAACATGATGCATGAATACTTTGAGATGATGCTTGATGCTTGAATAATGCTCTGAAACGCTTGATAATCTACCCTTGAATGATCTTGAATTCTCTTGTGAAGTAAAATTTTCTCTAAGGATGCTCATTCAACTTGCTAGGTCACTTGATTGCTTGTTAGGTTGCCTATATGAAAAATGAGTGAAATAACCTTGTATTTATACTTAATTATGCAAAAATTCTTGAAATTACAACACTACAAGTCGACATTAGATCTAGGAGGATAAAATCCTGACAAGAATTTGAATTAATTTTAATTTCAAGCCACATGGGACTCATACATCCAAGGTGGCGTATGAGTCCCATTAGGCATAATTTATGGGAGGAAATTCAAAAATGCTTAGAAAGGTGTAAAATCAGGATCGAGACCAAAAACCCTAAGTGGGACTCATACACCCAAGGTGGTGTATGAGTCCCACACAACAAAATTTGGTCCACACAACCTAAAAACACATGAATTATGATTAGATGTTGATCTTTGTTCGGATTATCCTCAAAAATATGCATTTAATGAGGCTTGTGGATGCAAAATAAGGCCAATTAAAGCATAGAAAATCCCAATTACTAATGACAACCCTAGAAAAGTGTGTGTTGGTTAGTTTTTAAGAACCAAACTTATCTCCAAAAATACCTATGGACTTTACCATTTCCAATAATCAGTACTCCAAAGGGATTGGCCAGCGAACAAGTAGAAGCTGTAAAACTTCTACTTCTACACTTTGGGCTCTGTGAAACCCAGGAGGGTTATCCCACAATGTATACTTCTAAATTCATACAATTATAATCAAATACATTGGTAGTAACAAATACTTTTCATTTAGACTGCTCAAGATCCTAATACATGAAATAAGTTGGTAGCTTATTTACCTATGTGTCATACTTAGAACATGAGAAAGTGGAACATCAATACAAAACAACTACAATGGTATCCATAAAAGTTCAAATATTAAAAGTGATTAGTTAATGAATCAACATAGAAACTAAGTCATGAAGACTCTACATGAACCAGTGCCTTCATCCAAAGCATGAATTCATAATCAACATATTTAACTAGATAACAAATTAACAATAGAAACATATAATTTCAAGAGTTGTTGCATTACAACATTCCCCTATCTCATTCACAACTAATACTACTTATCAGTATACTAGCACTTGATTCTTATGAGTTAATAATCTCCTCCAAGAATTTACATTAATTCATTGAATTATTAAGAAAGAATGAAATCAAACATCCACTAGTGAACAATGGAGAAAAATAAAAGACATCCTAGATTTCTTTCATTCATAACTCATAAAATGAGCACATGGAGAGACAATAGCCATGAAATTGGTATTTCTTAGTAAATATTTTTCTTTGTTTTTATCAGAATTACATACATAATCATAAACTCTAAAACTTAAGACAAAAAAAATATTTAAAACATGCTTAATATTCTCTTCACAATTCTCAGTGTTAATTGCATAAAACAACGAACCCCTACTTCCTAGCCTTGAATTCCTTATAAAAATGAAGGAGCAAAACAAGCCTCAGGCCAGAAAAGTACACATGTCAAAATGCTATTGGGTCATTTAATCAAATATTCTCCCATTCAATTACAACACATTCCCAAGAGGTGGGAAACATGTGAAGAAATGAGTGTAGTCCTTGTTCGTTGCAACAGATCGGGTCCAATCTTCAAAATGGATTCAACCAAACAGTTACTTCAAAAAAATTTCCCACACACCACAATGAAAAGAAGGAAAAGCATGAAGAAAACATAAAAGGACAAAAGATAAGACCACGTCTACAACCCTATCATAAATCAATCTTTAATAAGATGAACTATATTTTCCATACTTCAACATAAGCCTAATGTGTACTAAATCCAGGCTATGTATTGCATTCCTATCTATTTGTCTTTCCATGCTTGGAATTATTCTTCTATGGGCCTATCAAAAATCATTACTTCATCAACCCTTTCTCTGTAAGGTGTATATTTGGTGACAATCTAGTTAGCTTCCCTATCAAATTCTAGAAATATAGTTTCAACATGGACTAGCATATCCATATTCATTGTCAGTGTGTCCATATCAAATTTCTAGCAATTTTTTATAGCTTGATCTAAAATAACACTCTTTACTTCACTTCTCCATTCCTACAAAGTCTTAATGTTACCATAACTCGTTAAGATAGATGGGAGAAGTTCATGATGAGACTCATGGAAAGATTTTTCCAATTCCCTTATCTTGTTCTCTAATGTTTCAACATTCCCTCTGTATTCTTCAGTCTTATTTACCAAGAGAATGGTAGGTTTAAACCTCTTAGGTGGATTAGGATCTTTCTTAACCCCAATCCCCATTAGCATAATGTCTTATTTTCTAGGGATCCAGATATCCATAACTGGGATAGCCTTTTCTCTGTCGATATCAAACATTTTTATGGCATCAACCATGGATGAATATCTATAGTGAGTATTATTTAGCTTATTGTTCAATTTTTTGTTCAAATGCTCCAGGGCTGCTATGACAATCCTCATATTTCTCTTGAATTACATTCATCATGAATTTGGCACCTTTATATGTATTCATTTATTTGTCTAAGAAACTCTTCCTTTTTGGCATCCCCTTGATCCTATGACCCTTCTAACACAATAGGTTCTACTATTGCAATGGGAACATTTCCCATATTAGATGGCACAATTTCCCATGAAGTACTTACATCAGTTGTAGTCTCAGGGGATATGTATTCTTGTACATTAGTGGGAGAATCAGTATCATCTTGTGTGAGCTTTCCAGGCTACAATTTTTGCAATACATCTTCTAACAATGTTATCTTTGTATGTAATTGCATATAATTTGTTTCAAGATTCCCATACTTGACCAACAAATTATTCAGTTATGTTCTAAGTTTATCCTTCTCAGCTACCACAGATTCCACAATAGCCTTAGTGAATTGTGTAGTATGAACATACAAATTTGCAACTTCCAAGGATGATGTTTCTAAAACTCTTGGTTATTAAGCCTCCCTTGTAATCAAGTGGAGGTTCAACAATGTCTGGTTTTCTTGTATTTGGGGCTAAAGACCAAATAGCCAAGGCTTACCACTCTTCATTGAAAGAAGACCCCTGCAATGCAAAAGCAACTTCTTCCTTTGTAGTATATAGTGATCTATCACATTTTTTGATGGTTTCAAAATAAATAATCAAGGCTAGATCCCATTCTAGTAATAACAAGATACCACTTCTTCTCACCAATTCTTGACCTTTCTTAGTAGTCATGTTTTAAAACCTAGCTCTCATCTCATTTAATACCCTTTTCTGAATGATAGTATTAGGAAAATTTGGATGTAGGATCCTCTCCATAGATAAACATTTTACATACTCATCTCGTTCAGCCCTATGGGAAAAATCCATAAAAGTTTGAGTTTTCACAAATGAGACATCATCCAAGAACTTAGTGCATGCCTCAACTCTCATGTCATCACTTCCATTTAATCCTCTAAGCTCAACATCACTTAATATTTTTCCCAATTGACTAGTTTCCCTTACTACGAACATAGTTGGAACTCCTTCATGTATATCTTGCTTGGATACCCAAATTTCATTATCAGAATCTATTGGAAAAACAAGGATAGACAACTGAGAGAGGGGGTGAATCAGTTGTTTCAAAAATCAAACTTATACAACATTAATCAACCTTAGATCACATATCTGATAATTAATAGTTCAAGAATTAAATCAACAACACATCATAGACACATGAACACCAATATTTTATACGTGAAATCCTTGTTAGGGGAAAAACCACGGTGGATGTTAGTCCACAAGATTATACCCTGTTAGAAGTATAATGAAGAGTAAAAAGGAATGCACTTGCATTCAGGCACACTACCCAGAGCACACTACTCAAAGGGAAGGCTCACTACCTTACAAACAATAATCATATTAAATCCATCGGATGAAGTTGAATTGAGAAATTAGCTTCTACAAAAGCTTGATTACAGTTCTAGTTAGGTGCACAAAAACTTCTACACACTCTTCCACACTCTTCTCAATCTCTTCCACAATATTCTCTACTCTTGAATGATCTCACCTTTATTCACACATGTACATCACTTGTACACTTCAGTACCTACCTCTAAATGAGGAAAAAAATCTCATATATATATCCACTACACGGATTTACATCCACTATTTAGTCAGCCACAAATAAAGAATAAATTACAACTGTTAGCCTCAATACATGAATAAATTTCAATGCACATCAACACAAGTCGGTCACAACATAGTGAGGACCCAAAAAAAAACCTCCAACCATGCTAAACAATAAAAGATTAATCCTCATGGATCCGCAGCATGCTAACACCATCATGTCGACCAAGAACATGAAAACATGGGCACATGTCAGAAAAATCTCTGATCACAAACACTCCAAACAATGCAGACATACAACAAGGATAGAGCATGATCTAGAATCATCCATGAATGTCACAGGTACACACACAACACATGAAATTACTATAATTTCATCTGCCTCATTCAAGAACACCATCTACAGAAATTAAATAACTATAGGAACACAAACCTTCATAACTTCCACAAATCTTGATGTGAACCTTTGAAACTTTTAGACAACATACTAGAAAGGTTCAGCAACAAACCCTTTGAAGTGCACCTTCAAATCTTCAACATACAAAACTTTCTAAAATTTTGACCTTCTTAGCCTCACTGGCTGCCTGTACTATATTTTTTACAATTTTCTCAATCTACTTGACATATACAACCTTAAGCATCATTAATGCTAATAGTGTTGACATCAATGACAACCACATATCAGAAACACAACCACAACATCCAACAATCTCCCCCTTTTGCATTGATGGAAACACATGATGTGAAAAATAATACCATCAACCCAACTAACTCTTCTCCAACAATCTCCCCCTGAGATTGTGCACTCTTTCCTATTTCTTTCATTGCTCTTCTTTCCCAAATTTTTCACATTATTTCTCTCCCCCTTTGACATAAATGGAAAAGGTACACATCCTCTGATCTCAAATTTGAATCATCTGACTACTTCCCCTGAGTAGCAACCACCACAACATCAATCCAAAATGAGATATGGCTATGAATTCATAGACTAATGCAAATAATTGCATCTTAGTTCTAATCAGAAGGGGAAATCACCCTTAACTTTCCTCTGAGGTACTCAAAAGTATCCTTGGGCAAAAACTTGGTAAAGATATTTGCAATTTTCTCTTTGGTAGGTATGTACTCCAATCTAACTTCTTTGTCACTTAATTTGTCTGTCAAGAAGTGATACTTGATGGATATATGCTTTTTCTTTGAATGCAACACTGGATTCTTGGAAATATTAATGGCACTTGAATTGTCACAAAATATGGCAATGGGTTCTTCATACTCGATTTTAACATCTCTCTACATTTTCTTTATCCACAATACTTGGGTACAATAGTTTGCAACAATGTATTCTGCCTTAGCAGTAGATAATGAAACTGAGTTCTTCTTTTTGCTTAGCCAAGATACCAACTTCTTTCCTAAGAATAATGTACTATTAGTGTAGGTTTTTTATTCCTTATTATAAGGTTTTTCCTACAAATTTATTTAAGCTTGCTTAGGTTAATAAAGCATGTTTAATTAGGTGAGAGGATTATGAGGTGTCACCTTCCTACATATTAGCATCCATTATCTATCTTGGGAAGATACTTTGTTATCTTTAGTCCGATAGATGGTTGCTCCTCATTGGTCGGTGTTGCCACCTCTTCCCTCTCTCTAGTCTATATAAGCATGCTACCTACCTTGTATTTTCATTCGATATTGGAGATAGTTATCTGATGCTATTTTGCCATTCGAGCATTTCACATCAATCTCTTGGTATCGTTGTTATGCTGTTTCAATTGCTTTTGCATTTACAATATATGTTTCTAACTCTTTCAATTGATTTTGGGTTATAATCTGTTTTATGGATTTTAACATGGTATCAGAGCAAGTTTTGTAAGGTTGGATTCTTTGTAGAGATCTTGTAAAATCCTGTATTCTCTTCTCTTGCATTATTTTTGAAGATCTGGAGAATCATAAAGGATTTATGAAGATTCAAAAATCTTGTTTCTATCAATCGGCTTGCATATTTTGTGTTTCAATCAGTATTGCAGGTTGTAGCATACCTTTGCTTATCTTAGGTAGCTGATACATCCTTTGCATGTCGTTTTTTGGTTGCTGGAGTCATTTTTTGTTGCTAAAGGCGACTGATTTACATTAGATCTACATCTTTTGTACCTAGTCAGGAAAAACGCCTTCTGGGTTTTGTTCACTGCATCAAAAAACCATCTGGGTATCTTTTATTTTTTTCATGCAGCTTATATATTTTGTAGAATCGAACTCAGAAAGTTTCAGCCGTACCCCTCTCCATTGGCAGTTTCAGATTTGAAGACAGTTTTCAAAAGCTCCGTTCTTGCTCATACGGACTCCGTTTCTCACGAATTTTTTTTTGATCTTGACTATTTTTTCATGTTCTATGCAATAGTGCAGTCGTTTTTTGATTTGGATGTAGAGAATGTCCAGAAATTACAGATTCTCAGTCGTGACACTGCACAGTCCTCATTTTGGAAACTTCGAAAAGGCATAACTTTTGCATAAAACCTCAGATCGAGGTGATTCTTTTTTTGAAAGTGAATGTTTTTTTGTGTAGCTTGCAGTGGTGTTGTTTATTTTATTGGGTATTGTGCCCAAGTTGTATTTTCAGCATATGCTCCTTTTGAGGATCTGTAATAGCATTGAGATCAAGTCCACTCAGTATTTCTTGCTGATGGTAATTGTAAACGCACTAAATATAAAGTGCCAAATCAAATTTTCTTGGGGGTGTTCTTTGATTGAGTGAAAAAGGGGGGGTGTCTTGTGTGTTCGTGCATCTTTTCTTTCCTCACAAACAACAACAATCTAATTCTGCATTAAAATGGATCAATTAATAGTACTTATACTCACACCCTACAACTACTATGAGTGGAAGTCCAAGATGACTATACAACTTAAGAAGTTAGGATTGTTTCGAGTAACTATGGGTATTGAAACTGAACCATCTCTAATTGCAGAAAAGCCTAAATGGTTTAACAAACTTGATGAAGCTTTTGGAACTCTATGTATGTCTGTATCTCCAGATTTACTTTTTCATATTGAGTCTTCTACAACACCAAATGATGTATGGACTACTTTAGAAAAACTCTTTGGTGAACAAGATGAACTAAGAGGACATTTATTGGAGAATGAGTTGATAGGGTTAAATCCATGTAATTTTGATACAATTCAGGATTTCTTCACAAAACTAAAGGCTTTAAGATTGCAGTTGAAATAGTGTGGGATAGAAAAGAAAGATAGTCAGTTGATTCTTAGCATTCTTTCCAAACTTGGTCCTAACTACTCTATGTTTGTTTCTACATTCTATGCCACAAAAAGTGCCTTGGGAACCACATATAAGATGCCTTCTTTAGATGATTTTGCTAATGAACTCACTAAGGAGCAAGACAAATTGGTTCAAATGGGTACAATTAAGCCCTCTAAATCTCATGCCTTGACTGCAAATTAGGGCACTAAAGATCAGAAGGGGGTTGCTAAGAAAGAGAAGAAACAAAAGAACTAAGAAGAAAAGAAGCAAGAACAAACATCAATTGCTTCTAAAGCAATGAATAATGCCTCTTCTTCAAAAGGCGACAAGCCTAAGAAGGAGAAAATTCAGTGTTCTTATTGCAAGAAACTTGGTCATGATGAACATAAGTGCTTGAAGAAACAGATTGATCACCTGTCACATCTTCTTGAGAAGAACAATATCCAGGTGCCTGATTCTGTCAAACAAGTCTCATCAGAAGGGTCTTCAAAGAACACAGAAAAGAGTAAGGGGAAAGGAAAGGGCAAGGCCTTAGTTGCAAGAGCTTCTCAACCAAATTCTTGGGTAATTGACTCAGGTGCTTCTCACCACATGGCCAATAGAAAGGAAAGCTTCTCATCCTTGGAGTCATGTTCTGTGCCTGATATTCTTATGGGTAATGATACACCAGAAGAAGTTCTTGGGAGAGGGTCTGTTGACGTTGGTGATGGGACATTCCATGATGTTCTTTGTGTGCCTTCTTTGTCAACTAATCTCCTATCTGTCTACCAGATTACCCATATAGGTTCTGGCAAGAGAGTTGAATTTACACTTGATTATGTGGTTATTAGTGATTTGCACAATGGGTCTACAGTTGCTAGAGGAAAAGTTGATAACCATTCTCGGCTCTATCAATTTTCTCATTTTGTTCCTGATTCTCCTTCACTGGCATTGCTCACTCACTCAGATGAGGTGAGTCATTTGTGGCATCAGCGGTTTGGGCACTTGAATTACAGCTACTTGCAGCAGCTTAGTCAGCATGACATGGTTACAAGGTTGCCTTCTATTCGATTCTCTGATGGAGTTTGTCAAGGTTGCATTCTTGGCAAGCATCCTGAAGAAAAATTTGACAAAGGCAAAGCATGGAGAGCCACATAGCTCTTGGAGTTGGTACACAGTGATTTGGCTAGTCCATTTCAGCATCCTTCATTCAGTAGAGCTAGATATGTATTGACCTTCATTGATGATCTTTCCCGATACACCTTTGTATATTTTCTCAAACAAAAGTCTAAAGTCTTTGAGTCCTTTCAAGAATTTAAAGCTTTTGCAGAGAAACAATCTGGGAAGGTTGTCAAGGTTTTGCGCACCGATAATGGCAGGAAATATGTCAACCAAAGGTTTGAGTAGTTTTGTGCCTCAGAGGGTATTAATCTTCAGCACACAGTTCCCTATAGTCCACAACAAAATGGAGTTGCAGAACAAAAGAATCGGTCATTGAAGGAAATGGCCAATTGCATGATCCACTCCAAATCATTGGAACCTCAGTATTGGGCAGAGGCCATCAACTGTGCATGTTATATCTAGAACCGGGTTCCTCACCGAGCTGTGAAGGGGGTAACTCCTTTTCAAGCTTGGACCGGTCGGAAACCCATAGTCAAGCACTTCCGAGTGTTTGGGTCTCCTGCATGGGCCCACATTCCAACAGAGAAATGCAAGGCAATGGATCCGCAGAGTAGGCCTTGCATATTTGTTGGCTATCCAGATGGTATCAAAGGCTACAAGCTACTCCACCCTACCACACATGAGCTCTTCATTGAGAGGAGTGTTCAGTTTGAGGAAGATACTTCTTCTACCACTTCTCCATCCTTCATTCCCATGGAGACACTGCGAATTCATGATGATAGTTCTTTTGAGGATCAAAATCCTCCTGAGGAGTCTTCTTCCTCCACTTTAGATGGTGATGATGAGGGTTCATCTTCCTCCTCTCTTAGTCATCATTCAGAGGATGATGATTCTCCTCCAAATTCTCCTGCCACTAGGCCTCTTTGGGCTCATCAGACTTTGGAGTCAGCAGGTGATTGGATTGGTGATCCTTCAGATGCGAGACGAACAAGGTCATAGTTCGAGTAGGCTCCTCATCTCTTCTTTGCTTCAGCTTCTGATCCACAATTCTTTAGGGAAGCTTTTGGTGTCCCCAAGTGGGATGCTGCTATGCAGGAAGAGTTTGGTTCCTTGGAAAGGAACCATACTTGGGATTTAGTCCCACTTCCTAAGGGAAGAAAACTTGTTCAATGCAAGTGGGTCTATCGAACAAAATTTGCTGCAGATCGGTCAGTTGAAAACCATAAGGCTCGCTTGGTTGCAAAAGGATTCTCCCAAGTTCCTGGGATTGACTACTCTGAGACTTTTGCGCCGGTTGCCAAGATGACTTCAATCCAACTTGTCCTTTCCATTGCTACAGCCCATCGCTGGGATGTTTATCAGATGGATGTGAAGAGTGCCTTTCTTCATGGTGACCTTCAGGAGGAGATATATATGGAGCAGCCACAGGGGTTCATCCAAGATCCTTCACTTGTTTGCTGACTTCGAAAGTCTCTCTATGGTCTTAAACAGGCCCCACGAGCCTGGTATGCCAAGATGGACTCCTTTCTTCTATCAGTTAGGTTCACTCAGTGTCATTCTGATCCGAATGTCTACATTTTGCACCAGGATGATACTCTCACTTTCCTTGTTCTCTATGTTGATGACTTGTTGATTACAGGGAGTTCCTCATCCACCATCAAGGTAGTGAAAACTGCCCTTCATGATCATTTTTTGATGTCTGACTTGGGTCTTCTTCACTATTTCTTGGGCATTGAGATTACACAGTCTTCGGCTGGTATCTTTCTTTCTCAGCCCAAGTATGCTCTTGATATGCTCTCTCGATTTCGCATAGCTGATTGTAAGTTTGCACCAACTCCATTTCTATCAGGGGTCAAACTTGAGGCTTTTTGTGCTTCACCTAAGTTGGTAGATGCTACCTTGTATCGCCAATTGGTTGGGAGTCTCATATACTTGACTCACACGAGGCCTGATATTTCTTATGCAGTGGGCCTGGTCTCCAGGTTCATGCAAGAGCCACATGAGCTGCATTGGAAAGCAGCTAAGTGGATTCTTCACTATGTATAGGGCACTCACAGTTATGGGATTCATTTTGCAGCAAGCATGGATATTGACTTAGTGGGATACACAAATTCAGATGGGGCAGGTGATTCTCAGGATCGCAAGTCTACTTCAGGGTATTTCTTCTCTCTTGGTTCTGGTCCGATTTCTTGGTCGAGCAAGAAGCAGTCTGCTATTGCTCTTTCATCTACAAAGGCTGAGTATTGAGGAGTAGTTAATGCTGCTACTGAGGCCATTTGGCTTCAACACATTCTCACTGAGTTTGGCATTTCCTTTCAGAAGCCTACAATCATCTTTTGTGACAACCAGAGTGCTATTCAGATCTCTCGCAATCCGGTCCATCATCAGCGGACCAAACACATTGAGATTCACATGCACTACATTCGGGAGTTGATTCATGAGTAGGTTCTTGATCTTCAGTATTGTTCAACATCAGATCAGACAGCTGACATCTTCACCAAACCCTTCACTGAGAGCAAGTTCATTCATTTGTGAGCTTTGCTTGGGGTGCGGTAGGTGTCCTCCTTTTAGGGGGCTTCTTAGCTCCTTTCATTCTCTCTCTATTCTGGGGGGAGCATACTCTCTTTTGTGGGGGGGGCCTACTTCTCTTTTGCGGGGGGGATTTCATTGTACATGGGTACCTCATTAGGCTTGATTTGTCAGGACCCATCCTTGTACCCACCTAAGCTATGCTTAAGGGGGGGTGTTAGTGTAGGTTTTTTATTCCTTATTATAAGGTTTTTCCTACACATTTATTTAAGCTTGCTTAGGTTAATAAAGCATGTTTAATTAGGTGAGAGGATTATGAGGTGTCACCTTCCTACATATTAGCATCCATTATCTATCTTGGAAGATACTTTGTTATCTTTAGTCTGATAGATGGTTGCTCCTCATTGGTCAGTGTTGCCACCTCTTCCCTCTCTCTAGTCTATATAAGCATGCTACCTTCCTTGTATTTTCATTCGATATTGGAGATAGTTATCTGATGCTATTTTATGGATTTTAACATGTACCACCATTGGTACTCTTCCTGTCATCTACATCTCCTTCCCAATCAGCATCAGTAAAAGCACTTAGAATAAGATCATCATCCTTAGGATACCAAAGAACAAGATCAACCGTCCCTTTCAGGTATCTGAAAATTCTTTTCACATCAATCAAATGAAATTCTTTAGGATCAACTTGAAATATAGCAACCACACATACAACATTCATTCTATCTAGCTCAGTCTAAGTCAAATAGAGTAATCCACCAATCACTGGCTGGTATCTTGTCTGATTTGCTTTAGGAGAATCATCGTTTTGTGTAAGTTTTCATCCAATCACCATAGGTGTACCAACTGGCTTTGAATCTTCCATGCCAAATATTTTCAATAACTCTTTCACATACTTAGACTAGGATATAAAGATTCCATCATCTAAATGAGTGATTTTGCAATCCTAAAAAGAATTTTAGCTCTCCTATCATTGACATTTCAAATTCACTTTTCATTGACAAAATTCATACACAAATCATCATCACCTTCAAAAATAATGTCATCAACAAAGACTTCAATGATCAATTCTTTGTTCTAATCCAGCTTGAAATACATATTGTTGTCAATAGTATCTTTATTGAATCCAAGTTTCAACAAGTATTTATCCAATCTAGCATACCAAACTCTAGGAGCTTGGTTAAGTCCATATAGATATTTCTTCAATCAACATACCATGTCCTTTTCATTAGTCTACTGAAATCCATCTGATTGTTCAACATAAAATTCTTCTTTTATTTCACCATTTAGAAATGATGACTTTACATCCATCTGATAAACTTTGTAATTCTTGAAAGTAGAAAAGGAAAGAAATAATCTTACAACTTCAATTCTAGCAACAGGAGAAATTTTTTCTTCAAAATCAATACCTTCCATCTGTAAGTATCCTTTGCAAACCAATCTTGCTTTATTTCTGACCACATCTCCATGTTCATTCAACTTATTCCAAAAAACCCACTTGGTTCCAATCACATTTTTGCTCTAAGGTCTAGGAACAAGATCTCATGTATCATTTTTCTATATCTGCTTTAGTTCTTCTTTCATGGCTTCCATCCAATGTTCATCCTTGCATGCTTCACTGATATTTCTATGCTCAATTTTAGAGATTAGACAATACTCTTCCAAAATTCTTCTTCTAGTTTGCACACCTTTTCTTTTGTCTCCTATGATCTGACTATCAAAATGATTTTGCCTTACATACTTAGGAGTTTTTAGATTTTCTCTTACCTCTTGTTCTTGTGTTCTTTCTTCTGTACTTTTGCTAATTTTTTCTTCTTGATTCCCTTGGTTCACTGGAACAATTTGAATTTGATTATGTGCGTGAACATTACTTCCATTGTTAGCATTATCATATTGATCATCTGAATCATAAACACTAGATTTGGATATTTTACCAATATCTTCATCAACTTTGACATTTTCACTTTCAACCATTTTCTTCAACCTTTTATTAAAGCACCAGTAAGCTTTTCTTTTAGTAGAGTATCCTATAAAGATTCCTTCATCACTTCTAGCTTCAAACTTACCTATATCATCATCTCTCTTGATGTAGCATTTGCTTCCAACATTTTTGAAATACTTAACTGTAGGCTTATAACAAAACCATAGATCAAAAGGTGTCTTACAAGAATTACTGTTCACATTCACCCTATTAATGGTGTACACAATAGTAATTACAGCTTCTCTCCAGTAGAAATGACGAACATTTTCTTCCAGCATCATGGTTCTAGCAGTGTCTAGAATGGTTATGTTCTTTCTTTCAACAACTCCATTTTGTTGAGGGGTCCAAGGAGTAGATAGTTGTCTTTGGATTCCATGCTATTCACAAAAAGAATTGAATTCCCATGAAGTTAATTCACCACCTCTATTTGACCTATCTCATTCTCTACCATGGCTTTGAAACCTTTGAACTTTTCTAATGCTTCATGTTTTTCTCTTAAGAAACCAACCCATATCATTATAGAATAATCGTCAATGAGCAACATAAAATACCTTTCACCTTGTAGGCTTTTGATTCTGGATGAACCACATAGATTAGTATGTATCAAATCAAGTACTCTATTAGAGCTATATTGTTTTCTCCCGATAAAATTTATTGTTTTCTTTCCCATCTAACATTCCTTGCACATAGTGTTAGTAGGCTTCACTAACTTAGGCAGATCTACTTGAGTAGAAATTATATTGATAGTGTTGTCAAAGTTCACATGACACAGCCTCCTATGCCATAACTAGCTTACATCAATTTGAGCAATCAAACATCTTTCATTAGCAGTACTCAAATGAAAGATATTACCTTTTGTCTTTGTACCTGAAATAATCATATTTCTAGAACTTCCCTTTATTCTACACTTACCATTCTTGAACTGTAGATTATAACCCTTATCTACCATCTATCCAACACTCAACAAGTTATGCTTTAAGCCCCCTACAAAAAGAACATCATCAGTATTGTGCTTACCATCAAAATAAATAGTGCCTCTATCACAAATCACACCAAAAGTGTTGTCTCCAAATCTTACAACACCACCATCATAGTTTTCCAAAATTACAAACATACTTTTGTCACCAGTCAAATGGTGTGAGTATCCGCTGTCAGTTACCCACTCATCTTTTTCTTCAATTTTTTCTGCAAGATCTTTCTCAACATTCACATTACTAGCAGATTCAATGGACACCTGACCATTTTCTTTGATAGTAATAAATACCCATTCATCTTTATTTCCAGTTTCTTTATCAAATTCTTTGTCAGTTACACCTTCTTTAGCATAATAGCACTTCCTTTGAAATCTAGTGTTCTTAGGTTTGTACTTTGAAACTCTTTCAGGACATCTAGATGCAAAATGACCTATCTTATTGCAAGAAAAAAATTTAATAGGTAACTTTCCTTTTTAGTTACCATGACCTCTTGATTCTCTTTTCACAATCAGTGCTTCTAGTTCTTCCATTTCCTTTTCTTCATCTTCAATCTACTTCATCTCATCTTCATACTTGAATGTTCTCTTGGAACTTTCTCCTCAATCATATCTCTACTTTATTTTCCTAGATACAGTAGCCTTGAAGGCAGATTCAGTCTTAGGAGCAGACTCACCAAATTCACTCAATTCAAATGCAACAAGTTTTCCAATCAATATGTCTCTTGTAATATTTGTCACTGTCCTGAGTTCATCAATAGTATGAGCTTTTCTTTTGTAGGAAGGGGGCATAGATCTAAGTATCTTAGCCACAATTTCATCTTCATCCAAGGTTCCATCAACACATCTAATGTCCATCACTAATTGATTTATGTTTTGCGAGAAGGAAAAGATGTTTTTATCTTCACTCATCTTCATGCTCTCCCATTTTCCTTTTATACTTTGTAGCTTCACACTTTTCACTAGTGCATCTCCTTCATACAATGTTTCAAAATAATTCCAGATCTTGTACGCAGTCTTCAATCCTATCACATTTGTCATTTTCGAGTCTATCAAAGTACTCACCAATGTTTCTACTACCCTGGTATTAGTTTCTGCTTGGTTGATCTCATCTTCAGACGAAGGACCATTCTAAGGAATACTATATGCACTTTGTGTCATCTTCCAAAAGGGTTCACCAGTACACTTCAAGTGACATTCCATCCTGAATTTCTGTAGAGATTATTTTGTACCATCGAATCTAGGACTATCCTTCTTATATGATGCCATCTTGGATCACCCCAAGCTGTTAAGATTCTTTTAGAGGAACTAGCTCTAATACCAATTATTGGAAAAACAAGGATAGACAACTGAGAGGGGGGGTGAATCAATTGTTTCAAAATTCAAACTTATACAACATTAATCAACCTTAGATCACATATATGATAATTAATAGTGCAAGCATTAAATCGAAAACACATCAAAGACACATGAATACCAAGATTTTATATGTGGAAACCCTAATAGGGGTAAAACCATGGTGGATGTTAGTCCACAAAATTATACCCTATTAGAAGTATAATGAAGAATAAAAAGGAATGCACTTGCATTCAGGAAAACTACCTAGAGTACATTTCTCAAAGGGAAGACTCACTGCCTTACATACAGTAATCAGATTAAATCCATCTGATGAAGTTGAACTGAGAAATTAGCTTCTACAAAAGCTAGATTATAGTTTGAGTTAGGTGCACAAGAACTTCTACACACTCTTCCACACTCTTCTCTTCTCTTGAATGATTTGTCCTTTATTCACACATGTACATCACCTATACACTTGAGCACCTACCTCTAAATGAGGAAAACAATCTCATATATATATCTGCTACACGAATTTACATCCACTATTCACTCAACCACAAATAAAGAATAAATTACAACTGTCGGCCTCAATACATGAATAAATTTCAATGCACATCAACACAAGTTGGTCACAACATAGTGAGGACCCAAAAAAAACCTCCAAACATGCTAAACAATAAAATATTAATCCTCATGGATCCGTAGCATGCTAACACCATCATGTGGGCCAAGAACATGAAAACTCAGGCACACATCAGAAAAATCTCCGATCACGAACACTCCAAAAAATACGGATGTATAGCAAGGATAGAGCACAATCTACACTCATCCATGAACATCAAAGGTACATGCCCAACCCATGAAATTACCAAAATTTCATCCACCTCATTCAAGAACACCATCTACAAAAAATGAATAATTGTAGGAACATAGATCTTCATAACTTCCACAAATCTTGATGTGAACCTCTGAAACTTTCAAAACATACTTGAAAGGTTCATCAGAAAACCCTTTGAAGCGTACCTTTAGATCTTCAACATACAAAACTTTCTAACATTCTGACCTTCTCACCCTCACTCGTTGCCTACACTATATTTTTTACAATCTCCTCAACATATACAACCTTAAGAATCATTAATGCTAATATTTTTGACATCAATGACAACCATATATCAGCAACACAACCACAAAATCCAATATAATCTTCATCATCATAATCCACTAAGCTAGTGAGCACAATTTTCTATTTTTGCAATGGTGGCTCCTTAGGTGGTACTTTACTAGATGGTGGAGAATCAACATCCATAGTTTCAGACTCTATCAACCTTGGGGAAGGAAAGGGAGACATTTGTTTCACAAGAGAAAGAGTTTCATGTTCCTCATGTTGAGTGGGAGCACAAGGTTCATCATATTTACTTGTTTTACCCTTTCTTATAAAAAACTTTATTTTTGGTTCCTCAGGGGCTTGTGATGTAGACTCCCCTTCAATAGCAAAAATTCCTTCTCCACTTTGTTCTTCAGTAATTGGAGCTTTCCCTTTATCTATACTATTCACCCCTTTAGTTTCAAGATGGCCTACTATTGAATCAATATTTCTTGTAACATGCTCAACCTTTTGAATTATGTCCTCAGTCTCAAGGAGGATTATGAAATCAGTCTCTTCCTACTTTATCTTCCTTTTCATCTTGTTAAATGAAATCTACCTTGCCAACCTCTTTTCTTGCTCCATACTATCAGATATATTCCTTATTACATCCTCTAGATAATGGAAAATATGAGCATACTTGTAGCTTTTGTTTCTATCATTCAACCAAGCCATAAAACCTTCAGGATCATATTTGACCCTCTCAATTGTCCTTTTCATGCGGTATCATTTGAGCACATAAATGATATTGTTCCAACCTTCTTTAGTCATCATAAAATCATAATTTAAATAAGTGTATAAAGGAAATAAATTTCCATTCCCCTGATTTAACAAATGTTCATTCTCAGTGTTCCCTAATTGCCACATAACTTCAAGGAAACCTATTCTTTTAGGCACAAACCTTGGAAACAAATGAGGTGCTACCTTAGAACCATAGACTCTTAAAATAGTAAGATCACAGAGAAAAATAACATCTCCCCAGTTATGCTCAGTGCCTATCTGAGGCTTTATTTCCTTTGGTCTACAAAAATCATGTAAAGCAATAGAAACTTTGGGAAACCTCACAATCAAATCCTTTTTCAATTCAGAAGAAAAAAGATTTTGGAAAGTGACATAATCATATGTCATATCATCCTTGTCCAAAACAGTGGTTCAACATTGCATGGGAAAATCCCAATCACCTGCCTTTCTCTTCAAATCCATATTATGTCCAAAATACACCGCACCCTTGTATAAGAACATATGCATCAACACTGAGTACCAACTACATCCTACCCCAAATTCTCCTTTCTTTAATCTAACCAGCCCATCATGCATTTTATCATAAAGAAATATTACATAATCAAATACTACACAATATTGGGGATGCTAGATTTGGGCAGCCATATACATCCAAGCCATTGGGATTGTAGAAATAGGATCATAACCATTTATTTAACAAATGGAATAGAAAGTCCTCTTGAAATAAGGAACAAAATAATTGATAGGGAAAGGCTCCTTATCATGTCATCCTATCACAATATTTTGTCCTACAATTTCTACTAGGAATCTTTGTAAAATGTGGACCCTAAATGAAGACTTGGTCTTCTCATACTCTTGTCTAAGAGCTTCTTCATTTATCTTATACATTTCATCACTCCATTTAGTGAGTCTGAAAATGAGACCCAATTCATCCTTTGTGATTCTAACCATTTATTTTCCATCAAAGGTCCTGATAGTTTTCGTGACTCGGTCATAGTTAGAAACTATTGCCTTCAACAAGTCAAAATCCATATAAATGTTTGGTACAATTAGCTTTCCCAAATCACAGTTCCAAGGGTTTCCCACCGTGACACCCATATTTATGTTCTTGAACCAACCATAGAACAATTCCCATCCAGAGTAGGGTAATTTAGCATCTTTAATAGAACCTCTTTTGTCAAATAGTCCTTCTGCTATTTGTGCCCCTGTAGGAATCAATTGACCTCTAGGTTTATCGCTAGTTGAATCTGGTAACTGATCCATAAGGTCTTTATTCTGAGGTCTCTTGGGAATAAGAATCTCTTCTTTAAATGAAGATGTTTTTTTCTTTAGGATCCATAATGCAAGGAATATAATCAAATAGGGTTCTTTTGTCTAACAGAGGAAGGCCTATGACTTTTGTAAGGGTTTGGCACAAATTATTCACATGCAGAATTAATGAAATCCCCTTTTATAAACGTCAAACTTAACAGCTGAACCAAGACAAAAACCCTAACAAACTTGAGCTTGAGAAAACACAACCTCATAGTAATGCCAAGAGGAAAGTGATAATTGACTTACTGTTTTGCGTAGGTTGACATCCCTAGTTGCGATGTGAGAAAATGTTGAACAACCATGGTCCTAGCTGTTGGAGTGTATTAAGTTTACTTCCAATACCAAATTATTCCTTTGATGTAAATATTTATAATCATGCAATTCCTTACTTCGGTAGCTCAATTTCCTTTTAGTTATTAAGACTCCCTCACCCAAACTAGAATGGATTGCTTGATATCAAATTTGTTTTGAATGCTGACCATTGATTTATTCAGCCAATTGATTGATCCATGATCCATATTTAATTAACTTATGCTCAAACATCCGACTGTATGCAGTCGAAACAATTACCGAATGACAAGAGGCCATATGGAAATAAATATTCATAACATGTGGGCCCTACCATCTCTTTTTCTTTTCAATTCTTATCCACGTGTCAATCTTCCCTTACCCCTGTGAGCCATAAATCACATGAAAATTTATCAATAGGAGGATGAGGAACAACTGAGATTGAATGTGGAGGAATCATTGTACACAATGCTTAGTTAGCTTCAATTTATTTCTCATATAATACCTAGGGCTCAAATTAAAAGATTTTTAGGCACGCATGATATATGAGCTTTAGTAACACACATGTTACCCTCCACACTATTATGATTTGTTCCACACGGAAAATGCCCGCTTCCTTGTAGAGAAACTAGGGAGCTGAATGGGGCCCACACAAGATGGCGAGGAGTGGTCGAGGTTCATCCATATCAACCGCAATCATCCATCAAATCAAGGTGACATTCAATAATATTAATCCTTGAAATGATCATAGAGAAAATAGATGGAAAATTCCCACTAGCCCGCATGGTTACTTTAATAACCAAGAAAAATAGACGGGTCAGTAGAGAACAACCCAGATGTGGCCACCTAAATCATTACCAACTATTGATCTAGTTGTAGAAAACACTTGCACATATTTTCAATGATATTAGGCCCACCAATAGTTTGTAACATGTGTCCCTCACCTGTGAGCCCGAATGAATAAAAGGATTCAAGATAGAATAGGACGGGAAAGCAGGCGATGGTTCAGATTGTATCCATTGATTGCACAACCTACAAGAACTTTTTGGACCTGCACATGTAAAAAACGTTAACCCTAAAAGGGACCCTTCTTAAGACGATTAGCCCATGGCCATGAAATGAGGACTTGAAAACTTTATTAATGGGAAATACTTAGCTCGACTTAGGATAACCACCAAATAACAACCCAACATGATTAGCAGGTAAAACCAAACCAGAGGGCTGGTTAGTCGATGACTTTTAATGTTTCCAGACATGACTTAAAAGATTGACAACTGATAAAAGGAGTCAATAGCGAAATAGAACAAAGGCCAAGATATAAGATCAAAGGGTTTTTCCAAAATTAGACCAATTAAAACCTAAAACCAATTATATCAGTTGAAGACAGAAACCCACAACCACTTGAAAAAAACACCAAGACCTTGGAAACGAAACTTTATTTTCAGGGGATCCATTAGTGTGAAAGTGTGTTACAAAAATTTACTCTAAATAAGGTAGGATTAGGCTTATTTAGTTCACAAGGGCCCAAGACCTAATGTGAGTGTGTTAAACACATTACAACATTAATTCGAGGCATCACTAAGCTCAATATGATAAGGAGGGCCCAAAAAAGTGTGAAAATGTTACCGATGACAGTTTTTGACACTACAATATATATAATTTTTGTCTTTCAATTTTGAAACGGGAGGGTTAATGTTAAGTGGTATTTGATTTTATGATTTATTTTTAGGTTTTAATTTTGAGTAATCTTTTCAGCTCTGGGAAGTTGAAGAGTTGGGAAGAAATCTATTTTAGAGAGGGGATTCTTTTGCAATTTTACATATTGTTTTTATTATTCCTTGGGAAGAGGGTGTGAGAGAACTGTTGCTTTCTTTGGGATTGGTTGAAAGAGCAAGAGAAAAGGGATCTTGATTGAAAAAAGAGATTGAATACTTGCTTGGGTTTTGGGTTGATCCTAACTTGGATAGCCAAGGTTAGTTTTGTACTTTGATTTGGAATTTTTGTTGTGTTTATTGAATGTTGGATGGATTTCCTTTGTGCTATGAATATTTATGTCATTTCTTGTTTTCGTAGAAACTTGAATGTGTTATGGGGTTTATGGGTGTGTAGAAGGAGCAGATCTCGCTTCAGGGCTAAGAGCCTCCTTTGTGTGGGGTTCAGGAGGTCACGAAGCCTCTCTTAGGGATTGTGAAAAAATGTGTATATATGTGGTAATGGGTGGAATGGGTGATTTATGGTGTATGGAGAGGTTGGTTGTGGAGGTATTTTGAACGAGATAAAATGGTGTTGTGAAAGAGAAGGCTATGTTTTGAAGATGGAATTGAATGTGTATGAAAATTAATAATATGTTTTTCCCCAAGAGGGAAGGGAATCCCCCTTCTCCCCCTTTGCAACAATCATGTATGTGGGTTCTTTATGGGTGTGTTTATGTTTATTGGTTTTCTCTTCTGTCATTTGTATTGTGTATATGAAATTTATCTCCTTCTCAAGGGTGGACTATTAAGTCCTATGGCTAGGAGAAGAGTAGGACTAAGCTGCTCTATTGGGTGCATGTAGGTTTTTGTGAGTGTCTTGATTTTGTAGAAGAAGATTGTATGCTCAAATTCTTATAGTTTTGTTGGTCCAAAAATGTTGAATTGAATTATGTTGTTACATATTGGAAAAAGTTTCTAGAATGCAAGAAAAGGAATTATAGTGAACATATATTTGATTCAAGTAATTGCTCTTCTATTTTTTCATGCTATAACTTGTAAAATAAATGTGTTGGAAAGTAAATTTTAATGTACAAAAGATCTTACTATTACACTACCTTGTGTTAAAAAACTTTATATGCATTCTAGTTGAATTCCATATAGATTTGTATCAATGACAATTTGTTTCTAACAAAAAATTATGCAAATTATGTCATTAATCGATTCTTGGCTTCTTTGTTGTCATTAAATTAATATGAAAATGTTGTGTAAATGCAAATGTATTGCTTCTTTAATATAATGGCTAAACAATCAGTTATAGGAATGTTTTCCTTTACACTTGATGTTCCTTTCAATTCGGTAAATGAATCAATTAGGGGGAAATATAGGTTACCTATAAATTTTCCAAGTAATTTTTCCTTCACAATAAATTATAATTTAGATATGCTGTTAGTAACCTTTAGCTTTTTTCAATAAAAAAATTATTCGGTTGTAGTGGTTAGATCTTTGTTAGATTCTTTATTGCATCCACACGAATAAGGAAGTTTTAAAATCGGGTGTAAGAAGTTTATATTTATCAATATTTCTACCATTATTTTTGGTAATTAAACCTAAATCTTGGAGGGGAATTACAACTAATCACTATGTGTATAATGAGGTTTTTAAGTTATTCTTAATTTGTATAAGTGTTGGGTGCTTGAGCTAGTCATATTGTGTACATTTCATGCATGTACTAGTTATTACATAATTTATATGTGATTTAAGTGTGAATTATTTACACTATGCATGTGTGATGTATTTGTACACTAGTTAGCATGTGTATGAGTAAGATTGGTATGAATTAATTTCCCTATGCATTGATGATGTATACCTAAGATAAATCCTAGGTGTACTTTTGAGGTGCATAAAATATAATCACTTATGTGTACATTGCACAAGTGAGACATAACCATATATATTATAAATTAAGTATGCTTGATCCAATCACTATGATAACATGTGATGGAATGATATAGTCCTTCTATTATTTGGTATGTTTAGTACACCTATGTTGATATGAAACCTATACTTGATTAGAGCATGCTAAAATTATTATTTTGTAAATAGATTAAAGTAAAATCATAAGCTCAATGAAGAGATATGCTTTAAAATTGAGGTTAATGATCACATCCCAAATGTGATTATGTAATTTCTCTATAATGTGAGTGTGACCTATGGTGCCTCTAATACCCAAAAGGGATATGCAAGTAGGCACATAACATTTGATCCATCAAATTTTAGGTATGGTTCTAAGAGTGACACTACCTTGGGGACTTACAACTTCATGGAATAAAGTTTCCACCAATATTGTGGTTGGAAAAGCTATGAAGTCGGAACTTGTGATTTAGTTTAAATATGCTTGGTTGATCATGTTAGGACTAGTTGCAAAAAAATCAATAACTAAGGGGAAATTATTGTGCATTGGTATTAGAGAATGGTTCAAACATTGTACCTATAAATCTCACTAGACTCTAGATAAACTAGATTGTCTTACACTATTATCCCATTATAAATAAGTTATTCACTTGGTATAAATGTAGTTTATTTTAATCTCTTACATGGAATTTTAAGAGTGTGAGAATGGTTTGATATTCATAGGAAAAATTCTCAAATGGGTGCAAAAGAAACTTTTAATATAGGAATTTGAAATAAAAATCAAAGTGTATAGTGGAAGGTTGTGGTATTTGACTATTACAATTCTTCATTATCAAATTGTTGACTTTGAATATGAACATTATTGTGTCATGGCTTCCACTACATATTTATGAGTATTAAGAATCCATCTCATGATATAAGAATGAATTGGTAGAAATATATGTAAATGGTTAGTATGTCCTAAAGGGGTGAACCCACAATGGGAATCCTCAAAAGTTTCAAACACCTTCATTTGAAGGTGCCTTTTCATCATTAAAAAATAAAATTATAGTGTAGGAAAATGTATCCCTTTACATTTTCACACTTGTTTGGGCCCTCCCTACTAAAATTGGGCTTCTTTATACCTTATTTGGTCCTATTTTGCATCCACAAGCCTTATTTAATGCATCTTTCTAAGGATAATCCCAATACATACCTAATAATCAATCATAATTTAATGATTTTGGACTATATGGCCTAGATTTAGTGATCTAGGACTCATATGCCACCTTGGGCATATATGTCCCACCTAAGTTTCAGGGCCTGCTCCTAAATTTAGCATAAAACTAAGCATATCTTGAAATTTATGTCTTGAGCTTAGCCTACTAGTACTCATACGCCCCAACTGGAATATGAGTCCCACTTAGCTTGGAACTATTTTAAATTTGAATTCTTGGTGGGATTTTATTCTCCTATATCTTATGTCGGCTTGTACTATTGTAATTTTGAGAAATTTGGCATAAAAATGTATAGATATAAGGTTATTTCACATAAATTCTCCTCACAAGATCTATAAATTTTCATGAGCAAGTGTGATCTAAGAATTCAAGCATTATAGAAATTCAAGAGCATTCAAGAGTTGATTATCAAGTATCTTGGAGCATTATTCAAGAATCAAGCATCATGTCAAAGTCGTCATGCATCATGTTTGTTTTTAAGGTAACATTTGTGATGTAGGTTCCTATGATTCAAGCAAGCTTTCAAGTGAAGATTCATAACATACAATCAAGTGTCAAGAATCTACATTCATGCTAGCCATCTCATGCAATATTGTAGCATTTATTCCAAGGGTTTGGTGAGTTCCAACATAACATATGTGTTCATTCATATTTCCTTCATTCTATTTGATTTTATTTCAAGGTTTGATTATCAAAATGGGGTTTGACAAAGGCAAACCCCTATCCACTAACAAAACAAAACATTTCCCTATTTTTGATGTTTAATTTGAAGATTTAGGTTGAAGACCCATTGAAGAGCAATATTGGAGAAAATTTGTCAAACTTGGAAAGTTGTCAAAGTCTTCATCTACATTGCAAGATCATAGAAAGTCTCCTACAGAGCAGAATTTGGTGGTTTAGACTCAGAGATTAGAAGGGAGAGAAGCTATAGAAGATCACTAGAGGATTCCAGAGTTTCAATTCAACCCTGATACTGGGACTAGTTGCTACTTGTCGAATATGAGTCCCTGTATACCAAATTTTAAGCATTTTTTGTAGATCCTCGTTCAGTAGTTTTAGATTTTGGATTCGGCCTGAAACCCTAAAGTGGGACTAAATTTCCCCTACTAGTATATGAGTTCCAGTGTGCATGAAAATTCATATTTTTGGGAATTCAGACATTATTTCAAGCCTCTTTAATTTTCCAGGTGCAACTCTATTAATCTCCAGTTTGTTATTCAGATTTAAGTTCATTTTCTAGGTCATTTAGTTAAGTTATGCATGTTACTTTCATTGCTTGTCTTTCTAAGCCTTTGCTTATTGTTGATCCCACTTATTGAATTTAATCACACCCCTAAGACATCTTATTGTAGATCACTTTCCTTAATTCCATCCCTAGATTGAAATCTCTAAGGTTACCTTGAATGAAATATAAGGAAATAGGAGGAAGGTCCTAAACCCTTTCATGTGTTCCATCTCCTAAAAGGTGGAACCACCTATTTCCTTCATTTCATTTTGGTGAACCTAGCCTTTAGGACACCTTATTTCTTATTTGGAGTGCATCATAGTCCTAGATCTAGCTTACATTAAATTTTCATTAGGTCTTGCATGAGTTAAATTGCATCTAGGGTTTATAAATCTTGCACCAATGAAAGTGCATATAGGTTGCGTTTTTGCATCTGGCATCATTAAAACTCAGTTGAAATCTATAGTTGCACATAATCTAGATAACATTCAGAAAACCTAACATTCACTCAAAATTTGGTGAAATTAGTATTAAAACCATCACTTAGGACTCATACACCCCTCTGCGCGATTTAGTCATGGTGTAGGTTATTTTACCTAATTTCTAGGTATTTTGTGTGGAATATTTTGATGCATTTAAATCCCTAAAAAACCATTATTAGGACTCATACGCCCCTCTGGGTGATTTAGTATCGTGCTATATCTGAACCTACATATTTCAACATTGGAAACCTTGTTTCTATATTTTTGTTTGTTGTTGTTAGATCTTTGTTTCAGTTTTCTAAATTTTTATTTCATTCATTCCATTGCATCTAGCTTAATTTAATTTGAATTAGAATTAGAATCTTGTGTTCATTTGATTTATCTTGCATTCATTGGTTGTACAACACTTATATGAGCTTTATAACTTGGTGTCTTTTTTCTAATAATATAGTGAGATGAAGTTTGAGGCTCATGTCATCCCATGATAGCACAATCGTCATGGATCTTGGGTTATCTAACTCTTTCACTCCTATTGTTTACACTAGTTCACTAGGTATGGACCATACCCTTAATAACTCTTTACCTTCAAGTAGTATGCCAAGTGTTGAAATAATGGTTAATAGCATTCCTCAAGAAAACACAATCCAAATCCATGAAGATTTAGAAAACCTACAACATCAACTAAGTACTTAAAACATTTCAACCACTGCTATTCCCACCATAGATAACATATATCGTATGATTGAAAGTGAAGAAGGAATAAAAATTGCACATAACCTAGTTCAGATTTTTGGAAAACATAATAGTTGTTCTCAACCTTTGAACAATGTCCAAAGTCAAGGAGAAACTCAAATTCATACTCCTACAACCATTGCCTCTATTCCTACCTAAACCAACCCTCAAGTTACAACAATGATACAACCTACTATTAATGTCTTTCCTACCTTGGGTATTTCCACTAGCAATCCTAGTACCTTTATGGCATTGCACATGATATCTCCTACCACTTTACCTCCTGTAATAATTCCATTCAATTCTCCTTCAAACACATATACACCTCCCCCATATTCACATCCATCTCAAAATACAAGAAATGGCACCATCTTAAATCAACTTTTGCAAAATGTTTCATCCTTTCAAAAGAAAATTTCCACTATAAACCAAAATTAAAATTTCCAACCTACATACTATATCAAAATCAATCCCTTATCCTTGGAGATATTGAGAATGTCGATACCACAAGGTATACAAATTCCTAGGTTTAAGAAATATGGGGGGAAAGGATATCCTTCCAACCATGTTTCCGCTTATACCACCCTTATGTAGTGATTTTGTTCTTCAGGATAAGCTCTTGGCTAAGTTTTTCCCTAGGTCCTTGAAAGATACCACCTTAGAATGGTTTTCCTCATTATCAAATGACTCAATTTGTTCATTCAATGAACTTGTTGAGGCTAAAGGATGATGAATATTTTATTGACTTTATTTCACAATATCAAATGTTTTATTCCTTAATCGAGGCAAAGATTGCTGATCCTCACCTTCAATGGATGTTCATCGAGAACTTGCAAACTAAGATACAAGATAAGTTTGGCATGATAAAGTTTCCTTCCTTTGTACACTTGTGTATTTCCCTTCATGATTATCAAAACTCGGTTAATCTTGTGTCCTCCCACAAGAACGTTTCATTGAATTGTTTTTGGCCCGAGCCTATGGAACCTATTAAACCTCGTGAGGACTTATTTTTAAAATCATATCAAAAATTTAAAGTGAAATATATAGCCAAACTATCCCTTAGAAACATACCTCAACCCATGATTGAGCCTCCTATCCTTTATGAAACTATGATTAAACTTAAAGACATTCCAAATAACCAAGACCAACCTAAGACAGATACTTTGCCTATCTCCTACAAAAGACCAAGAGACAACAAAAACAATCCCATCACACCTCTTATGATAAAACAAGTTTACAAAGCTAAAGAGAAAGTGGTTGAGAAACCTAGCATGGTTTTTTTTGTTCCTCCCCTTAGGGAAGAAAATAAACTTATGGTGTATAAATGCGCTCCTACACAAACACAACTTGAAAATAATACTAAAAGAAACATAAATTCTAGAGAGCATAGGTGTAGATGTCATGCTCTTGCTCAAAGGTTAAATGATCAAAAAAATAAAGAAAATCAAAATCCAAACTTGATTATTCAAGAAATACACAATGAGTCTCCCTCTTTTCTGCAACATAAAGATCCCATATCACAGTCGCAACAAACACAAAATCCTTCTTCAGACATTATCATTCGACATCCCATTTTGATTAACGATGATGATGATGATGATGATGAGGTTTCTAAAATTGATGAAGAAGTGCATAATTAATCGAACACATTATTTTCCTCTTCAATGAGCTTAAATGATGATTTTCCTAGGAAGAGTGTTGAACTTAGTGATGACCCTAGTACTGCACTCACTATTGTCCATTTGGATAGTTGTTCACCTTCTATATATGATGAACAAGATTGGGATGCTAATGACCTACTATAGGTTGAATTGCATGCACCTTACTAGTATTTTTCATTATTTTCTTTTTAATGTTATATGTTTGATTGCATATGCATAATTTGATCTCTCATACTATTATGTTTGACATAATTCTCTCTTTGTAACATTCCTTTATTTGTACCTACATTCATCTCTATGTGAAATTTTATCTTTTCTTTGTCTTGTGTTTTCCTCTTGGGATGATGTAAGGCATTGAGACATTTAGGTCTCTTCCATTTTGACCCAAAAGGCCTTTCTTTGTTTTTTCTCTTTATGTCATTCTTCCTATTCTATGAGTATTTGGAGAATGACGACAATTTTGAGCTCTATGAAACATTGTAGCAAAGACATACTAACCCCAAATTCATGGATCCCTTATGTGATTTTGGGATTTCATTGTTGGGTCAACCCATTTTCATGACATATCTTCATTTGGAAACATATGACTTGGAATAAGGATTTCCAAATAATCTCTCATACCCTCTTTATTGTTAGCATTTATTATTTTCTACTTTAAAGTAATATCTCATAGTATGGTGTTTAGCAATTTCTTTAAAGTGGGGGCATACATTGGCATTATTCTTTTACAACTCATGTTTCATTGTGTAGTCTTCTTACTTCATGTGATTCATCTTTCACTTTGTGGTGAAATTGGGTATGATGTCCTTCAAGAGCGTAATCTCTCTTAGTATATTATATTCCTCTTATTGGCTTGATGCAACACATTGCAACCCCTGACTTACGAATCTTCTATTCTTCGATTGATCCTCTCTTGGAGGTACATTAGGAATGATTCTCCCTAAGTTGATACCTTACATAAACTAAGAAAATCTTATTTGAACGTACCATACATTGTTTTTTCATTTACAATATCTGTTATATGGCCACCTTGCATAACACACTTTTCTTTCCTGTGGAGCCATCTTGTTTGATCATGGGTGTCAAACATACAAACTTTTGGCTTGCCTCATGAATCTTGTTGTTTATGTTGTGTGGAACCTTATCAAATTTATTAGGAGGTATAGCTTTGGTATGGTTGTACATATGGGATCCAAACTTAGGCGTGACTTTCCCATGGCTGCTTGCTTGTCTATGTGAGCGCATACTAGTTTTGTTTGTATGTGTCTTACTCGAGGATCACCTAGTGGATGCCCTAAGGTTCCACCAGCCCTTGTGAGTGTGTGTTAGTTTGCATAGTGGACATCATGTTCCACTTGTAAACATTCTTGGAAAAACAACTTAGATATAATCCACATCATGTGGGACAAACGGTCAAAGCTTGACCAACCCCTTTTTTTTCTTTCTCTTTGTCTTTGGTAGTGTATGCTTGTGCCTTGTTGTTTCTCCTTACATAATTTTCAAGTGTTTTATTTTTTCCCTATGTTATTTTGTTGTAGTATCTTTATCTTTGGGGCTTGCTCATCCCTATTGATGATTGTCATCCTATATCACTAGCATTAGTACATTTGGACCCCTCTTGATGCGAGTTTGTCTATTTTAGTGTTAGTTTGAAGAAAGCTCATCCTCTCACTAAAGTGGGGGCTAAATGTAGTGTAGGAAAATGTATCCCTTCACGTTTTCACACTTTTTTGGGCCCTCCGTGCTAAAATTGGGCTGCTTTATGCCTTATTTGGTCCTATTTTGCAACCACAAGCCTTTTTTAATGCATCTTTCTGAGGATGATCCCGAAACATACCTAATAACCAATCATAATTTAAGGATTTTGGATTCTATGGCCTAGATTTAGTGATCTGGGACTCATACACCACCTTGGGAATATGGTTCCCACCTATGTTTCAGGGCTTGATCCTAAATTTAGCATAAAACTAAGAATTTATTGAAATTTGTGTCATGAGCTTAGCCTACCAAGACTAATACGCCCTAAATGGAATATGAGTCCCGTTTAGCTTAGACCTATTTTAAATTCAAATTCTTGGTAGGATTTTATTCTCCTAGATCTAATGTCATCTTATAGTGTAATTTCGGGAAATTTGGCATAAACAAGTATAAATATAAGGTTATTTCACATAATTTATCCTAACAAGATCTAACAATTTACATGAGAAAGGGTGATCTAAGAATTCAAGCATTCTATAAATTCAAGACAATTCATGAGCTTATTATCAAGTATCTTGGAGCATTATTGAAGAATCAAGCATCATGTCAAAGTCACCATGCATCATGTTTTTTTTTAGCTAACATTTGTGATGTAGGTTCCTATGAATCAAGAAAGCTTTAAAGTCAAGATCCATAACATACAATCAAGAGTCAAGATCTACATTCATGCTAGTCATCTCATACAAGATTTTAGCCTTTATTCCAAGGTTTGGTGAGTTGAAACATAACATATTTTTTCATTCATCATTCATTCAATTTCATTTCATTTCAAGGTTTGATTACCAAAAGGGGGTTTGACCAAGGCAAACCCCTATCCACTAAAAAAACAAAATTTTCCCCTCTCTTTGATGTTTGATTTGCAGATTTAGGTTGAAGACCCATTGACGAGCAAGATGGGAGAAAAGTTGAAAAAGTTACAAAGTTGTCACAATCATCATCTACATTGCAAGATCATGAAAAGTCACGTATAAAGTAGAATTCAGTGTTTTAGACCCAGAGATCAAAACAGAGAGAAGCTATAGAAGATCACTAGAGGATTCCAGAGTTTTAGGTCAACCCTGATATTAGGACTAAATCACCACTTGTGCCGTATGAGTTCCAATATACCAGATTTCAAGCATTTTTTGTGGATCTTGGTTTAGAAGTCTCAGATTCTAAATTCGGCCTGAAACCCTAACCTGGGACTAAATTTCCCCTACTGGTCTAGAGTCATAGTGTGCATTAAAATTCAAATTTTCAAAAATTTGGACCTTGTTTCAAGCCTCTTCAATTTTCCAAGTGCACCTCTATTTATCTCTAGTTTGTTACTCAGATTTAAGTTCATTTTCTAGGTCATTTAGTTAGGTTCTTCATGTTACTTTCATTACTTGTCTTTTTTAGCCTTTGCTTAGTGGTGAACCCCCTTATTGACTTTAATCAGACCCCTAGGACACCTTATTGAAAATATCTTTCCCTAATTCCATCCCTAGATTGAGATGTCTAAGCTTTCCTTGAATGAAATATAAGGAAATAGGAGGAAGCTCCTAAAAGGTTGAAAATTATTGCTCTATAATTTAGGACATAGAACAACAAGTTTTCCACACTTCTTATTCAAGGAAACCCTAGAGATCTCAATTCAAGGATGGAATGAGGGAAAGATATCTACAATAGGGATGTCCTAGGGTATGATCAAAGGCTAAAAAGGGGTTCACCACCAAGCTAGGGCTTGGAAAGACAAGTAACATGCAAGACCTAATGTCAAAACTGTACAATAGACTAAAATTTGGAATAAGATATCTGTAACTAGAATAAATGATGCTAATCCTAATCTAAATCAAACAACAAAGAATGAATAAGAAAACATAATAAACTAAAAAAATTAATGGAAAGCTCTCACCGAATATGCATTCACTCCTTCAAATTATCTTGATTACTCTTCTCCATTTTTCGTTTTCAGTATTCTTGCCCTTAGATTTTTGTGTTTTATGCAAGCATAACTTTGTCGAATGTCTAAGAAAAATATCTAAGATAACTTTCTTCTCAAAAGGTATATGATTTCGGGAGGAGGAATAATGATAATGATAGGCCATTTTATAGATTTTGGGTTTTTGAACGATCGGCTCAGATTGAAAGAGAGATCAACATACGAGATTGATGAATGCCATGTGATGTGAGTTCTATGTCAGATAGAATGTGAGTTAGAACATGAGTTAGAAAATACTGCAAGATAAAGACTAAGTTAGAATGATAACTTAATCTTGAGTTAAGAATCTTCGAAAATAGAAATAGAATTTGTATGTCAAAGACAAAGTTAGAACTCGAAGAATAATGCATTCGAATGCAAATAGGAGTTAACACTAGTTAATCGACTAGTTATGACAGAGAGTCCTCTCGCAGAGATGATCAGCTGTTGAATTCAAATATAACTGGAGAACTAAAAATAGATCTTGAGTCAGAAGGTGAGTGAATGATTAGTCAACTGATTGACAAAAGAATGTGACATAAATAATTAAATATGAATTAAATGTTAATTTAATTCAACATTCGAAAATAAGAGACTTTAATTAAATAAATAAAGATCATTTATTTAATTTGACTGTTTGAAAAGGATAAATTGAATAATTAAATAATAAATATTTAATTATAGATAAAGGGGTTAAATTGAATAATTAAATAAAGATATTTAATTATAGTTGAAATATGACAAAGGGGGGTAATTAAATAATAAATTATTTAATTAAGAAGGAAGAATTAATTAGTTAGGGACATAATTAAACAAATATGATTTATTTAATTAATCAAGTTGAATAAAGGGTCATTTATGAATTAATGAATTAACTAAAAAAAGGTATTTAATTAATAGAGGAAATATGTGTTAGAAAGGTTAATTAAATAATTAACATTATTTAATCATGACAACGGATTATAGAAAATTATGTCGAATGTGTACTCGCAGGCCTAGACCAATTTTCGGTGTCTATAGTTTGCCCCTTTTTGATACAATGTTTTTTCGGCATTGTTTCAAAGAAAAATATGCCCCGATCGTGCCCCAGTATGAAAATAGGTTAGGGTATGCCCCCTTAGGAAAATTGACAATTTTTTGAAAGTTTCAAAAAAAATAAGGAAATATTCCCGTTAAGTCAATTTGATAGTAAGAAATGCTATGGAGTTGATATAATTGAAATTGGAGTTGATACGGATGTGTACAGGTCATTTGAAGTTGAAAGGTTAAGTGGCCAGTAGAGAAGGGATGAAGAAATGCCATCCAAACCCTAGCTATAAATAAGAATTAGGTCGAAAACCAATTCATTTGCACCCAGAAGAGTTTGAAAAATTGAGAATTTTCTCTGACTAGCGGACGAAGATGGCACCCATTCCCTATGTTGTGCATTAAGGATATCGGATCTGGATGTTCAGGCGGCCAACCGACGTAAGACCACCAATATGTACCCGAAAATGAACTCTTGAAATTCTTTTTTGCATGTTTTTCTAGGCGTTTAAAAATTAATTAGCATATGCGGTTGCATATGTCATCATATTCATCGTAGTTGACTACGAAATGACTAATGTGCAAAAACACGTCTAGGTTAGGTTAGGCATTTTAGGGAATGATTGCATTTGAAGTATAATGCACCGCATATGTAGTTATGCAATGCATCTGCATTAGGGATAAACGCATGTGGGGTAGTGAACCACATATGCATTAGTGAAATGCATATGTAGCAGATAGATAGGCTGTAGAAAATGCACCACATTTGGTTTATTGCACCGAATTTGGTTTATTTCACCGCATTTGTAGTAGGAAGAAATGGGTGTGGGAAATATGCAACACATATGTAATGTGCACCACAAATGAGGCATGCAACGCATTTGTTAAAATGCACTACATCTGTTAAAGTGAGCCACATTTGGCTAGTAAAATTTTCCAAAAAAATTTCCTAAGAAAAACATGAAAATTCTTGACATCATGGTTTAAATGTAGGTTGTATTTGATCCTATATATACGTGGGAGACATGTCCTAACACATTTGATCTGAGAGATCATCTAACTAGTGCAGAGATATGACTTCTATAGAGACTTGGTCTATGTCACTATCTGTTGATGCCCACCATTTGGGCGAACAAGGGGATGCTTACGGCATTGTGTGAGCGATGGCACTCTGAGACATCATCATTTCATTTGCCGACTAGGGAGGCGATTGTCACATTGGAGGATGTGTACAGGATATTGAGACTGCCGATTAGAGGAGAGCGGGTGATGTACGATACCTAGCATGGATTGACCAAGCTAGCGAGATTCTATCAGGTGGATGATATTAGTAGGCTCAGCATCGAGCACTATGAGATCAGATGGCCAGTGTTAGCGGATAGATATGATAGAATTGACTACATATTGTGTACAATGATAGGGCGGATAGTTCTACTAGACCAACGGGGTCATGGATTTTTGGTTGGATGGGGTGCGATGTTGGTTGGTATGCTAGAGAGAGAGACTATGTATGCTTGGGGTCCATGTCTATTGGCTATGTTATATTTTGACTTACACGATATTGCTTATAGAGACGTGCAGTCATTGAGTTGTGGGACTACTCTACTGATGGTGTGGGGTTGGGAGAGGATAGTTGTGTTTTGTCCTCCAGTTACTATAGAGTGATGGGAGAGAGCCCCGTATGTGTTCTAATACATGGGACACATCACCCAGAGTCATGTTGGAGATACCGGGTATTGAAGACATGCGCTTGACATTCTAGATCAGTTTACGTGGAGACCATACATGGATTGTGAGGAGTGGTCGGGTCTAGGATAGACACTTTCAATTCTACAAACAGACATAGTACTTGATTCGGAGGACTGTTTCTAGTGTGCACATCATTGAGAGACACTTACTAGATAGAGTTTTGAGACAGTATGGTGAGGTTCAAGATGAGCCTCAAAGTAGAGTAGAGTTTGCTCATTCATCTAGAGAGGTTCTATATTGGGGGCCGATGATTCTAGTAGGTACTACAGAGGTAGAGATACAAGCATTACAACTAGTATAGTTGGGATGGAGAGATGGAGCAGCAGACCCCAGGACTATAGCTATGTATGAAGCATGGTTTATAGAGCATCGTCCTATTCCATACACGGATCCAGATCAACCGGCACCAATGGAGAGATGAGGCACAGGACCGAGAGGGCGGTGGAGAGGTGGAGGTGCCAGAGTTGGTAGAGTTGGAGGGAGGGGTGATGATGGCAGAGGTGGTAGGCGAGGACAAAGAGGATGAAGAAGGGACCAGGTAGGTGGAATTTCACCTATCCAATAGGTAGTGGCAAAGGATGTACCGATGTTGGACATCGGGGGTGGAGCTGATGTACAAGTTGGGGATGAGCATACTGCTAAGGAGGAAGTTGTAGAGGAGCGAGCAAAGGTAGATATTGGAGGAGAGAAGGCCACAAAGGATGTGGATATGGCTATGGATATAGATGCTCTAGGTATTCTAGTAGGATATGGGGAGAATGATGTGGAGGAGGAGGTACCGATGGAGGAGCAGGAGAGAGAGCTCAAGGATCAGATAGTGGAGGGGAGACGAGAGGATGATGCCCCTAGGGATGGAGATAGGGAGGCCTTGGAGGAGAGATTGAGACTTATGATAGCAGAGCTAGATGCTATGAGGATAGAGAGAGATAATGCTCAGACAGAGAGAGATAGTGTCCATGCAGAGAGAGACAGTGCACTCATGGAGAGGGATCAGTTCATAGCCCGATGACAGGAGATAGAGTAGCAGTTCATAGAGGTCAGACACCTTTGTAGTGGGTCTTCATCTAATGGCATGGTATGGGACTTAGTCAGATCAATTGAGAAAGCTACTTATTATAGGGATTTATATGAGGCAGTGGTGCCAGTAGAGAGATGAGCTCCTAGCTTCTCAGAGGTTCGCAGTCAGAGATCACAAGGCAGGAGTCACACCAGGACACAAAGTAGAGAGGGTGTGGTAGGACCACCAAGGGTAGGTCCATATGAGAGGCCTTCTACCTCATAGAGAGCACCTTGGAGGCTTTTTCCACCACCTTCACCATGTGACAGTAGTGGCAGTGGGACACGATGATAGTTGCTATACATGTAGACATTGTATTTTGATCTGAGAGCTTGCAAGCTCATTTTTATTTATTGATACATCTAGACATTGTACTGTGACACATTATTTTGAGCGATATATATATATGATTTTTGCGGCTTCTATATGATATGCAATTCTATTTTATGATGATGCATTGCTTCTATATTATTATATTTCCTAGATGATGTATGTACATGTGCTATGAATGAATGTTTCTACATGTTCTGAGTTATACATTTTATGATGTTATGGATGTCTTTATTTACTTATGATAACAGATGTAATGAATGTATATGATGTTATTTATATGTGATGATGAGATGTACCTGCAATGTTTTCGTTATTTACCTTATGATGATGAGATGCCTAATATGTAATGATATCGTAGATATGTTCCTATATGTTTGACATGCAATGTAACTATATGAAATGCTTATAGAATGTATGTATATGCACATGTCCTAATGTTTTTGTGTTGTGTCATAGGACTTTATCATTATTTTGGAGAAGAGAAATGTTAGCACGAATGAATTTTAGAATGTTAGTAAGAAATAATGAAGGTTGATTGATTGAGAAAAACATATTATCTTTGATATTTTTCCAAATATGCTATGCTTCCTTGTTATCATCATTGGGTGGGACATGACACAAATGGATAGTACACACTATGATATGAGATAGACCATAGTGTACAAAGTCATCCATCTATGAAAAATAGACAGTCGCAGACAAGGAGTGTCTTAACTCATACTAAGGACAGAATTGCCCCAGTCATTTTGTCAAGATAAACCACAGACAACAGACAAATAAAAGATGGGTCATGAGATGTCATTGCTCCTCTAAATCCTTGATAGGACATCCTTGAGAAAACTAGTAACATGACTCAAAAACCAATGTTAAAAAGACAGTTGACATATAGCAGCCAAAGAAAAAGAGTCCTGTGACATCCTTGAGAAAGCTAGTAATCAGACTAAATTCACAAATCGATAAAAATATAAGACAAAATAAGATATAAAGTCATCAAGCAAAATAAAAATATTCGTCAAACTTGATCTTGTGGGATTGTTTGATTGTTTAATGTTTGACATAGCATAATGTGAGGGATGACACATACTGCAATAAGACGTTGAGTCTGGTTTCGACATGGTGACTATCTATATAAGGCATGACAAAGCTTGGTTTCAGAAAAGACACGTGCCATATAAGACATTGGAGCCTGATGACATTGATGCGACAAGCTACATGAGACTATGACAATTTGATGACATTTGTTGACAAGAAAGACATATCTTCCTAAGACAATAGGTTGATCGTTTGGACAATATGTTTGATATTGACTTGATGACTTTGAGATGTTTGCTTGTTAGTGCATGACTTGTTTTGATTCCTTGACTGATTAAAAATGTGTGCATGCGTATTGACAGTGTATGACTTGAGATGATACCCTAAAGTACTAACCTAATGCAACTAAAGACGTGCATCTAAGTAAATGATATGAAATGTGTGTATAGTAGTGAATTGTGAATGAACCCTATTGGACTAATCTAGTGTGGTGTCGGGAGCTCATCAATTTATTAGCCTTGCCTACATTGTACATGTAGAGACCTTGTAGTTCGACATGACCAATGACTTTGAATGTACAAAGAGTCATGATTTAAATGTGTGTGATACATGAAAAACCTAGATTGACAGACCTAATGCCTTGGGGTCACATCGATTGATGGCCTTGCCTATATCCGAGTCATAGAGGCAACGTACTTTGACTATGTCTATGACTGACTTAACATGACTGACTCGACATGACTGACTTGACTTTGTTTCTGGTATTTTCTAACATGTTTTGATTTTTTTGGATTTTTGAAAGTTTCTAATGTTTTTGGAATTTTTTTCAAGACATTTTCGATGGTGCAATGTTATGTACAAGGTGTCATGGAACAGAACAATGATTTTCCCCCAGTCAGGAATAAGACTTGCGAGATGAAGTGGGGTTTGTGATGGGATAGACATTAGATGTCAATCATTCCAAGCAATGGATAAGACAACCATTTATTATGAGGGATGGTGGAAAAGTCTGATTGGAATGATGGTAGACGAAAGAGCGAGTTTGACTACACATGGTGCCTGTTTGCCAGGTTTTCACCATGGTACTTATCCATAGTGCCACCGAAGTGGTTTTCACTATTGGACAAATTATTTCTCTTTACTTTTTTTTGTTGATTTTCTACTTCTTTTTTTTTTTTTTCTATTACAAAGATGCCTGTTTGCCAGGTTTTCATCAAGGTAACCATTTTTTTTATTTTTTCCAATTTTTTATATTTTCTAGATTAAGACACGGATTCTCAGAATCTAAGCATAGAACCTCTTTAGATGAAGATTGTTGATAGGTGATAAAAGTGGCTCTCCTCCAAGAGTAGAGAGTTGGTATGCTCCTGACCCAAAAGCTTCTATTACAATATAAGGCCCTAACCAGTTAGGTTCAAACTTACCTGGCTTTTCTTGTTCAGATTGATTCTTAGGATTCTCTATTAAAACTAGGTCACCAATGTCAAAGTGTCTATTTAGAAATTTCCTATTATAGCTCCGATGAAGACGATTCTGATATGCTTGCAAATGGTCTAGTGCTTTCTAGCTTCATTCATCAAGTAATTCTAGCTCTTGTAACCTAGATACATAGTATTCTTCATCATCAACGTGACCTTTCAAGGATACCCTCAGGGAAGGTATTTCAACCTCAATAGGTAAGGTAGCTTCGAATCTGAATACGAGGAAGTATGGAGTGGCACCAGTGGGAGTACGAATGCTTGTGCGGTAAGCCCATAAGGCGGGATTAAGCTATAGGTGTCAGTCATGACCAGTGTCATTGACAGTTTTTTTCAAGATTCTAACAATAGTTTTATTAGATGCCTCGGCTTGGCCATTACCTTGTGGGTAATATGGGGTGGAAAAATGATGTTTGATATGGAACTCTTCACATAAATGGTGTACTTCTTGGTTCTTGAATGGGTGTCCATTATCTATGATTATGGATTGGGGTACATCATACTAAAAAATGATATAGTTTAGGATAAAATTAGATAGTTGCGTGCCGGTGATGTAGGTCATGGGAATAGCTTCAATCCATTTGGTGAAGTATTTGGTGGTGGTTATGATGAATATATGGCCATTGGATGATGGAGGGTGTATCTTACCTATGAGGTCAAGCCCCCATTGGGATAAAGGCCATCGTGATGTAATCAGACGAAGCTCCTATGCTGGTGCTCTTATCAAATCGCCATGTATCTGACACTGTCTACATTTCTTTACAAAGATATATGAGTCTTTCTCCATTGTAGGCCAATAATAACCTAACCTCATAATCTTATGGGCTAAAGTAGGACCACTCGAATGGGATCCACATATACCCTCATGCACTACTCACAAAGTTGTTTTTTCTTCTTCAGCATTGAGACATCTTGTTGGGGTGTTATCTAAGGTACGTCTATACAGGGTTTCTCCAATGATGGTGTACTTAGCTGACTTACGGATAAAAGTTCGGCGTTGGTTATTTGACAAGTCTAGAGGTAAAGTTTGGTCAGTTAGATAGTTGAATATGTCTTTATACCAAGGGGACATAGGACCGACAATGGTACACACCATCGCAGTATCAGGGACATCATAGGCAGGGACTAACAGTTGTTCAACCAGAAACTCAAACTTAAGCACGTTACTCGGAATATCCAACAAGGAACCCACAGTTGCCATAGCATCTGTAGCCCTATTCTAAATATGTGGTATTTGTTGAAAGGTAATGTCATTGAATTACTGCTTGAAACTATCAGCCATATGCTTGTAATGGGAAAGATTCTCATCCTTAGTCTCATAATCATCATTTACTTGCTGAATTACTAGCTGAGAATCGCCAAAAACATGTACTCTTAATCTTCCACTAAGCTGCCATTTTTAATCCTGTCACTAAGGATTCATAATCTACTATGTTGTTGGTACAAGGGAAAGTAATCCTGAATGATTTAGGAATGGTATCACCTTGAGGTGTTACAAATAGGATACCTGCTGCTGAACCATGATTTGTATGTGACCCATCAAAGTATAATTTCCATTCGGTTTTAATGTCAATGTTGAATATAAATTCATCAAGAAAATCTACCACTAAAGGATGGTCTACCTTCATAGGTGCATCGGCTAACTGACCTGCAGTCACCTGTCCTTTTATATCCTTCCTCTCGACATATTGGATGTCATACTCACTAAGTATCATAACCCATTTAGCCAATCAGCATGTTAATGCTGCTTTACTTAGGAGGTATTTGAGTGGATCAATCTTTGCAACCAACATTGTTTGTCGATTGAGCATATAGTGAAATTTTTTTGGGTAGCAAAGACTATCGCAAGATAGGCATGTTCTATGTTGCTGTAATTCCATTCATATCCCACTAAGGTATGACTGATGTAGTAGACCACTCTCTCATGACCTTGATCATCATTTTGTGCGAGAAGAGACCCTAATGCCGACTAAGTTACTGAAATGTATAGTATCAAAGGATTTCCATCTGTAGGTGGCATTAAGATTGGTGGAGTGAGAAAATAGTCCTTGATTTATTGGAAAGCATCTTGACATTTAGGTTTCCACACAAATGGTACTCTTTTCTTGAGTAAATGTTGAAATGGGTATATTTAATCTACCAGTTATACAATGAAACACCTGATGGACTGTAATCTCCCCTGTAGGGTTCTTAGTTGACCAATGCTGACTGGAGGAGGCATTTCTATGATAGCTCTTACCTTCTCTAGATCTACTTCAATGCCTCTTCAAGAAATGATATACCCTAACAGTTTCCCTAATTTCACTCCAAAGACACACTTCTTCGGATTTAGCCTGACGTTGTAATTCTCTAGCCTCTGGAATATCTTGTCTAGAACCTTTAAGTGATCTTCCCTTGTTTATGATTTAGCTATAATGTCATCTACATAATATTCCATGAGAGTGTGTACAAAGTCATGGAAAATCATAGTCATTGCCTGTTGATAGGTATCTCCTGCATTCTTAAGCCCAAAAGGCATAAGGTTCCAATAGTATGTGCCCCATGGACATGTGAAAGTCGTCTTGTGTTGGTCTACGATTTTGATTTGGTTATATCCAGAGAAACCATCCATGAGGGATAGCATCTCGTATCCTGTTGTAAGATCTATTATCATGTCTATATTCGGCAAAGGGAAGTCATCCTTAGGACATGCCTTGTTGATGTCTCTAAAGTCTGTGCAAATGCGAATGCCCCCAGTTGGTTTAGTCATAGGCACAAGATTTGATATCCAATCTGCATAGTCTATTGTCTTTATGAATCCTACATCCAAGAGTTTCTTAAGTTCTGCCTTGACCAATAGAGCAATTTGCGGATGCATTTTCCTTAACTTCTATTTGACTGGCTTAATACCTAGCTGCAATGGTAAATGGTGCAATATTAGGTCTGGATCCAGCCCAGGCATGTCAGCGTAGGACCATGCAAAGTTTATCTATCTCTTTTTGAAGAAGTCCTTAAACTCAAGTTTTTCTATCTCTGTTAAAGAAGCTGCAAAATACACTATCTGGGGATTCTCTTCTATACCTATGTTGACTTCAACAGACTCTTCTACTAGCATTGGTGACTTTTCTTGTTCAACGGGGAGAATATTTAAACCTCTATCCTTAGGTGCCTTAGAGAAGTTTTTTCCCCCGGATACATCCTTTATTTTGACTATTTCTTTGTCCAAAGGCACCTTTCAATTTTCACGTAGGGACTCATCATTTTCCTTTTCATTGTCTTTTTTCTTTCTATCTTCATTTTTGTGACTAGAGGTGTAAATAGACTCCCCAAAATATGCTTTGTCGTCCAAGTCTATGGTAAAATCTGCTTTATGATCCCCTCTTGATATGCCTTCTCTAAATCCCATGAACTCCACAATTGCTTCGTCATTCTCAAATGTATCTATGATAGGTGTACCTTGTTGATCCCAGTCGATAAGTTCGGGATATATAAGGGGCATGTCATCATCGGAGTTATTAAAGGTAGCTATTGACAAGGTGAATATAGAGTGGTTGACATGATCATAGAAGTTTTGGACTAACTCCTCCTTGTTCTTCTTCCTATAGGTAGGTATATTCTATTGTGGGACTATAGTAAGGGCTGAGTCATTAGAAGATGGCTCAACAGGTGCCCAAGATGCATGATCAAGGGTTTCCCAATTATAGTGTTTATGCCATTCTTCTTTAGACAAGTGCTTCCTATGACTGGGACTAGTTGGTTGTGGTATAGGTTTTACCTTCAGGTCCAATTCTCTAAAGAGATCATCTATGTTCATGGTACTGGTAGAGGAATATGAATCCCATTCACAATTGCTTGAGTCGAGAGATTCATTGTAAACTGGGGGAAGTGACTCGTGAGACTCATCGTAGACTAGGGGAAGTGGTTTGTGAGATGTCTTGATGCTTGCATAAGCACACTCTTCCTCTTGAAATGGTGACAAAGTAATAGGAAACCCAATTCTAAGTGGCTAAAATCCTAGCCCTAGGTATTTCAATCATGGTGAGACAATGATCGGTTTCATCCTTCCATTTTGATGTAGTCCTAACCCACTGTGTCTGTCATAGCCTTCATTTTACATTATCTTAAAGCCTTTTCCATATTGGTCCTTAGCTATTTGAATAGATGGCAAGGGGTATTCATTGTCTTCTCAGTACAACCAAAAGTTAATATCACCTTGATCCATAATTTCTTCACTTAACTCTCCCCATTTGGTCAATGTCAATGTAGGGGGAACATGGAATGTGACTACTAACTGTCTTCTATCTGTCATGGGTAAGCCATACACCTTAGGTGGAATCAATTGACTAACACAATATGATGCCTTTATGTTATATTCACCACAACCCTTGTCTTGGATCTCAACCTTAGGAGTGTTTCATGGTGGTTTGAATGAAATGGACTTAGTAATACATGATGGGTCAATGTATAGGGATAAAGTGGATGATGAAGCTTTTGGTTAACTGGTACCTATCGTTGTGGGATTTCTCTTAGGCTTGTACAATACTGAAAAAGATTTGGATCACCATCAATCATGATTTTGGTGCCACTATAAGGGAATTTAAGGCATTGGTGATATGTTGAAGGTACAACTTTCATTGCGTGTATCCAAGGTCTACCTAACAACAGGTTGTACAAAAGGGTGAGATCCAAGACTTGGAACCTCGTGTTCATAATTGCTGGGCCGATTCTGATAGGGAGTGTGAAACTCCTTTGGATGATCTTTCATCATCATCGTAAGCCTTGATGACTATACTTTTAGAGATATCTACATAGTCTTCTGAGAATCCTAATGCCCTAACCAATTTTAGGGTACATAGGTTCAAACCTACTCCTCCATCTAGCAAGACTCGTCTGACCTTGGTTTGATGGACTAGGAATTCAAGATGTAATGGGTCATTATGATCAGAATTTTCGGTTGAGTAATCTTGTTGGGAAAATGTGGCATGATGCGAGTTGGTTAAATATCCCACCATTTCTTCGAAACGATTGACATCTAAGTCTGTAGGAATAGTTGTGTTCTATAAAGCTTTGTCAAGAATGGCTTGATGCTCAGGTGATAAAGTCAATAGTCCCAAGATAGATATTTTCTCGGGGGTTTTGCTTAGTTGATCGAGGAGGTTGTACTTAAACTTGGAAGTTTGCGTAGGTGGCTCAGAAGAAGGACCTGGAATAGTAATCTTAGTTCTGCATGTGTTTACATTACATTTTAGATGCTTCTTAATGATGATGGTATTGACATTCTCATTTATGGCTCGAAGGTGATTTATGATCGTTCCTTTACCATAGTCATACTTGGTATTAGTATAATTGGCTGATGGATTATTCTTGGTTCCTGAACTAGAGGCTTTTCCTTTTGTGTGGTCATGTAACGGGTCTGTGAAGACCTTATGATCACTGTTCTTGGTATTTTTCTGCCCATTGAGCTCTATGATTTTGTTTTCAATAAAGTCTTGTATAATATTCTTCAGTTGGCGACATTGTTGTAGTTTGTGTCCTTTCATTTGATGATAGTCACAATAGGATTTTTCATCCCACCATGAAGGTTTAAATTTTCCAGGATCATATTCTCTTGGTTCCAAAGGTTTGATGAGATTATGTTTAATCAATTCTTTGAAAATCGTCTCGATTGGTTGTCCTAAAGGAGTAAATTCACGTGTAGGAAATCTTCTTTAAGGTCGTTGTTGCTGTGAATTTTGGACATAATTGGCTATTTGATCTGGACTATTCATCATGTCTTGATTGGAGTTGTAACCTCTAAGTGTGATAACTGGTCTCGTATGTATGTGTTTAGCATCAACAATACTGTCATTTGTAACATTTTTTTTTCTAGACCAGAATTTGTTTCTATCATTTGGTGTGTTTTGATGTTGGACAACTAGGTTCCTGCTTGGTACTTTTATTTCTCCTTTGTCAATAAGGCCTTTTTCAAGGATGATGCCATTTTGTACCAAGTCTAGGAATGAAGTACAACAATGTACCCTTAAGTCACTTCGTAGTTTTGGATTGATGTTCTCAAGGAATATCGTGACCTTCTATTTTTTTAGTATTTCAACTTGACATCTGCTAGCTACACTTATCCATCTTTGAAAGAAAGTGGTGAAAGTTTCACCATCTTCTTGTGTTGTGTGGCACAATCTTGCTATTGTTACTTCATTTTCTATGTTAAAGGCAAAATGTTTGACAAACTTCTTAGCTAATTCACCCCAAGATCATATACAATATGGTAATTTAGAAAACCATTCCAGTCCTATCCTGATAAGGGTTCGTGGAAATAGTCTCATCAAGTATGTGGGGTCATATGATATGTCCATGCATGTTGTTGAGAATTCTCTAATGTGTTCCAAAGGATTCTTTCTCCAATTATACTCAGGAAAAATTGTTATGATGTATCTATGGGGGAAAGGTGTCATATAAAGTGCTTTGTCAAATGGACATGGACATAGGTCTTGCACTGAGATAGTACGTTTGCTTGACATAGACATGTTGTCCATCTATTGTTGAAGAGATTGCATTTGGTTTTGGAGGACATCTATTTGTGTCATGGACATGTTGTTTGCGTTGTTTGGATCAATGTAGGTGTTCTAAAATGTCATGTTCTGTGACAGGTTGTGATTTGGTGAGGGAATATGTCCCATTAGAATGTTCTAATCTGGTATAGGGATATTACCTATTTGAATGTTTTGATTTGGTATAGGAATATTTCCTATCTGAATGGTCTAATTTGGTATAGGAATATTTCCTGTCTGGATGGTCTGATTTGGTATAGGAATACTTCCAGTTTGTGTGTTCTGATGTGGTATAGGAATCCTCATGCCAACCTTAGATCTCTTACCAGTCATGTTGGTGCCAAAGGGGTTGGAGGAAGTTGCTCCCGCAGTAATTGTAAACCCTATGTTACGTTGAAAGGGATTGTGCTTACAATTGACAATGTTTGAGTAGATACGCTAGTTGGTATCATTGTGGTAATTTGGGGAATAGAAACACTTGATGTCACATTTTGCATTGGTTGAATCAGCAGTGTTTGCAATGTATGAATATAAAATCCTATTGGTAGTTTGGCACCTTCTGCTACCAACTTTGCTAGATATCGTTGGGGATCATTTGCCAAACATTCATCCATAAAGGATGCAAATTTAGGATCTTGTACTACTGCGTCTATGTCTTCAATGTAAATTTGTCCATGTGTGTCTCTAGTGACGTGTTTTTCAAGCAAAGGTCTGTGTGGTCTTTCACTTCCTGATGGTTGATTTCTGAATGGATTGATGAATTCGTTGGGGTCTGTCATTGCTTTTTTTTTCTTTTGAGACATTGTTTCGACCATGAAAATTTGCTCAAAAAGGGGTAATGCAGACTATGTCTAAAAATTGATATGTCCTAGTTCTATGTTTTTTGGATTTTCTGACAATAAATGATGTTGCTAAAAAGATTTCTAGAAAGATGTATACTAAGATGGCATATGGTAGGATAGACAATATGCAAAATTTTGAGTAGAATATGATGATAAATGAGTCTAAGACAAGTATAACCTACCACCTATAGAATAAATGCATGCAAGGATTTGATTTGACAAAGGAACCTAATTGTAGGACAATGACAGTTGAAGAGGTGAATTTTCCAAACTAGACTGTTGAGCTGAAAAGATCCACTAAATGGGACTAAAGTGACAAGGTCCAATGATTGTGACAAACTAGAACATGAACGTATCCAATGACGAGGAAAGTTATCTATTCTGTGATATGCAATTTCCTAGGAAGTATCTATATGCTTGCAACTTAGGATGACTATGACTAAGACGTTGACTATGACTAAGACATATATGACACCTAATGATGCAACGTTTTTGAACAAAATTTATCATTTTTTGTCCAAGGTTGATCTTAAGAAACAAAAGCGAAAATGAGAGTAATGTTTTAGACTCAGTTGGCGATTTTCGAAGTTTTTTGTTGACAGTCAAATGCAATTCACCTAACAGTTGCGGTTCAAATTTTGACAGATGTGGTTTACAATTATGCATGCAGTGATTTGAATAAAACCTCATTTTGGACACTAACATAGTTTGGAATTTTTGATAGATGTGGTTTAGTTTATGACAGATGCGGTTTTTAAATACGCATGCAGTTTTTTTCTGACAGAAGCGGTTTTGTTTTTGACAAATGCGGTTTTAAATATGGACTCTGTAAAACCTAAATTTTTAGACACACACTTGTGGCTTGCATGCACATATGCGACTCAAGATGTTTAAATGGTAACATTTGGTCTACTAGGGATGCTACAAAATGACAGATAGCCTGAATTCTTCATTGTAAAGTATGCAATTGAGAAATATTTCTAGGAGATGCCATGTTAACTATAGCATCAATTTTCTTTGGGTTCACCTCAATTTCTCTATGAGATACTATAAAGCCTAAAATTTTAACACAATCTATGCCAAAGACACACTTTTTTGGATTCAATCTCATGTTATATTTTTGCATTCACTCAAATATTTTTCAAAGAATATTCATATTGTCTTTTCAATTTAAAGATTCAACAAGAATATCATCAACATAATCCTCCAAAATCCTATGTATGTAATCATGAAATATCAATGTCATAGCTCATTGATATGTTGTGCCTACATTCTTCAATCCGAAATGGATGACTACCCAACAAAATGTTCCCCAAACTGTAGTAAATGTTATTTTGTATTGATCTTGAGGGATGCTAAAGATTTGATTGTATCTAGAGAATCCATCCATGAACAACAATAAAGGATGTCCCATAGTCAAATCCACTATCATGTTGATATTAGGAAGGGGAAAACGTCTTTTAAAGATTCTTTATTTAAATCGTGAATGTCTATACACATCCTAATATGATTGTCAGGTTTTGCGATTGCAACAATGTTCGAGATACAAGGAGAATAATCTATAGGTCATATAAAACCAACTTTGAGGAGTTTTTCAATCTAACCCTTAACTAGTAAGGCTATCTTAGGATTCATATTTCTTATCTTAAATTGTCTAACCAGTTAGCATTTTCGACAGGAACTATATTGTGTGTTACTATCTTAGCATCAATTCCTAGCATATTTGAATGAGTCCAAGAAAAATGTTTGGAAAATTCATGAAGTAAAGTTACATGGTCCTCTTTTTCATCTTTGTCAATGCACTTTCCTATCTTAATCACTTTTTCCTCATTGTTAATATTCATTGGTATGTCAATTGTCTCCCAAAGGAAGTGTACCTTATTTTTCGATGGAAAGGTTGCATTTTTCATTGTCTATATCAATCTACTTACTTTCCTTTTCTCTATTTCCTTTCTTAGCACGAATCCCAACACATGTAACCAATTTCTTTTGAGGAGTAAATGGCTTGTCATAAACTCCTAATATTTCTTTTAATGCTTCATCATCGTCAAAGTATTCCATGAAAGAATCTGTGATTGAGATTCCACAAGCCATGGATGATGTTCTGAAGAGAAACCTGTCACACTCAAATGAAAAATTATACAATAGAAGATGTGAAACAATAATGATTATCGATTACTGAATAATTATAATGAAGGATTGAATATCCTTATGAAGAATCAGATGAACTCAACATGTGACCTTGAATGATGGAGTTTTAATTGAGATAGGAGTGAGATAACATAATGCATGAATCAGTTAAGTGACTTTATCTTGTGTGCTACACAAAGAATAAATCACATGACTTATTGAAACTCATAATTAATACAATAACACTCGCAATCAGAACTAGATGACCTTTTCCTAAGTTTGCATTAAGCATTCGAGTAAATATTAATTAATTTACTCCAACACCCTCTAAATGAAAACTGAGGAGAAGAAAAATTTGATGAAGGAAAAGAATGTAATGATGGATGCAAAATGGGTCCTGACATAAGGCTAGATGAGGTACCCATGAACAACATGAAATTTTCTCACAAATAGAGTAAAGGAGAAAACCTCATGGGAACAATACTCCTCTCCAAACGAGAAACAAAAAGAAAGTAAAAATGGAATGTATCAAGAGAATCTCTCAAGAACATATGTAGATATACAATCAGATACCCCCCATAAGAGAGAGTGGAGAATCTAAAGCCCCCCAAAAATGAGAAAAACCTTGTGTCGATGACCAAAATAATGTGTCTCCCTTGAGGAAGAAACCAATCCAACATTGATGATGAGGAAATCCCTAGGTTTGAGGTGAAAATGGAAGTCCTGGATTATGCTCAATGGAGAACTGAATTGAAACATGAGTGTCTGAATGACATGACTCAAGATGATCCTAAAATGGAATTTGCAAAGAATATGGGATAACAGATGTGCTAAATTTGTCATCTAAGAGGAAATGAATATCCTCTTATATGTTCTCAACAACTGCACTAGATGGTTCGATTAATGGAGCTACAATGTTAGTCAAAGATGAAGAGGTATCCTACTGAATAGATGTGATCTCAATAAGAGGTAGAGGTGTAGAATTCTCAACACCGCTCTCATGAACAGAGGAAAGAACACATAAGCTCCAGTGACCAAAATTCACCTTGGATAGAAAATTCTCTCTTAAAGGAAGAGAGTGGTACTCAAACAGTGGAGATGGAGGACCAAAGTGTGTGAATGCATACAATCAGGAATAATGATCAATTGTCCCTATTGCAACAATTTTGCCAGTTTGATTGTCTCTGATGTACACTAAATCGGGTGTGAACTCAATTGTTTTCCCCATCCCACTATGATCAATTTGATAAATAGAGAGAAGGTTAGTTGACAAAGATGGTACACATATTACATCATTGAATGTATCATCATCAATGTCAATATAACCGTTCCCAAAGACACTCATATAAGTATTATTACCCATTAATATGTGTGGTGAGGAGGCAGCCTCAAAAGATGAGAACTTGTCCTGAGAAGATGTCATATGGTGAGAAGCACCTGATTCCAGTAGCCATCTAGAAGAATGTGAACTGGTGGTTTCACATAATGCATGACCCTTTTGCTTGGTATGTCCATCTGCCTGGAATGATGGTGAAAAGGAAGAGCCACCTAATGTAGATGAAGAAGGAAGATTAATATTGTTCTTCATAAGAAGATCTGTCAAATCTGAAACCTATTTTACATATCCATCTATCTTCTTCTCATAGCATTTAGACTCATCATGTCCCTACTTATTACAGTAAGAAAACTTGGGTATTTCTTTCTTTGATGATTCCCCCTTAGGAGAAGGTGAATCACAGGTGTTCTATGAATTTGAATCCTTCTCATACTCTATGGTCTTTGGTTTTTGTTTCTTACCTTTGCTAGTAGAGTCCTTCATGTTGTTTGGATTTTGAGAAACAAGAAGGGAAGATGATTTTGAAGATTTTAGTGTACCCATATGGACTAAATTTGACTATTCTCACATGAGTGATGGGAAAAATTCATCAAGAGAGGGCAGTGTGAATTTGGAGCCCATAGCATCTCTACTAGCATAAAATGTAGAAACAAAGATAGAATAACCAGGACCAATCTTGGCAAGTAGAGAAAGAATCATCTATTCATCTTTCTTCTCAATATCACTCTTCTTTAATTGAAGCCTTAAGTTTTGTGAAGAGGTCTTGGATACTATCAAAATTAGAAGGATTAATACATATAAGCTCATTCTCTAACTAATAACTCATAAGTGTGTCTTTCTTACCAAACATGAGCTCTAGATGGGCCCAAATTTTTTGTGGAGTGTTACAAGACTGAATGTGAAACAAGAGATCAAGAGAGATCAAAATGCAAAGAGTACCAAAAGACTCATCACATATATTGAACCATTTAATCTTTTCTATAGTAGCACTTGGTTCAATCTCTATACCCATGGTGACTTGATACAACCCCAACTTTTTTAAAGTGATCTCCATCTAGGTTTTCCACTCGAGAAAGTTTGAGGGAGTGAGAAGAGTTACATGACTTTTATCCATGATTCTAGAAAAAATATAGACTTGAGAGGAGAAATTACAGTGTAACGCCAAAAAAATAGAACAATATGCCTTCGAGAGCAAAAAAACTATAAATTTCTTTTTTTTTTAAATGTAGAAGTGATTGAGTGGTGGCGAAGATCACTAGATATCTGAAGAGAGTGTAGGGATGCCACCTATGGAAGGTGTGGGATTCCAACTTGCAAATCTAAAAAACCTCTTTGAATATTTCAATCTCCCTTGACCTACAGTTTAGACGTGGTAAATCAAGTCAATCCACCTTACAAAAAGTGAATCATCCTACCACCTTCCAGATCAGTGCCTTAAATGTGGGTCTCAATCTACAATGAATTGCATAGCAAATCATGGCATCCTTTTCAAATAGTGTTTTCTTCTCTTGCATATTTCTACAGTGAAGAGAGAGGTGAGGAAGAGTGCCTCTAGATAGGTGAAAATCTTTACAAAACTCTGCCTTCAAATTACCACGGGGCATGCAAGATTCCAATGCAGCATTCAAACCAAGCAAGGTCACGCCTCCCAAACTCATAAATGTGCCTCCCAAACTTAGAAACATGCCTCCATGTTAGTGAATCACATTCCTTTGAGCTTCTCATTGGGGTTTCCAAAGCACGCCCGCAATCTGTAATTTCACCCTCCCAAATTTTCCTCTCTGGCAATAGACATAGGTATGGTACCTTGATCACATATTTAATAGGTACAATCTGGGCATGCAATATCCATGTGGGATAATATGCAGATTGGGATTTAAATTAAACATAAGACTTCTATCGAGTTTCCTTTTGCATAGAAAACATCCCTCACCCCAAATGAAAAATAAGCTTGATATTGAACTTATTAGATGGGTGTGGGTTTAAGGAATGGGTAGATCACCAGGAAAAGAAATGTCATGATGGAAGGACTCACGCGATGCCATGAAGTTGAAGTGAATCAGTTGGGAAAGGGTACGTGATTCAGAGAGAAAATCATGCCCTTCTAAATCATTGATCTTCAAAACTTCCAATGCAATGAACACAAAGCCAATTCTAATCTACACAATCTTTTCCAATCAAATAATTTCTCAAAAAAATGAAAAAGCATCTTAAGATCTGGAGCTCTAATACCATGAAAGAATCTATGATTGAGAGCCCACAAGCCCTGGATGATGTTTTGAAGAGAAACCTGCCACACTCAAATGGGAATTTACACAATAAAAGATGTGAAACAATAATGATTATTGATTACTAAATAATTACAATGAAGGATTGAATATCCTTATGAAGACTTAGGTGAACTCAACATGTGACCTTGAATGATGGAGTTCTGGTTAAGAGAGGAGTGAGATAATAGAATGCATGAATCAGTTAAGTGACTTTATCTTTTGTGCTACACAATTAATAAAGCACATGATTGATTGAAATGCATATTTAATGCAATAAAACTCACAATCAGAACTAGATGACCTTTTCCTAAGTTTGCATTAAGCACTATAGTAAATAATAATTAATTTGTACTCCAACATTCCAATGAGTCTTCACAAGTTATATCAAGTAATTCAAGATGCTTCAAGGTGAGAGTTATTTTATGTTTACAGATAACGGTGTTGATTTTTAATTATGGTCTTTTGTTTGCTTGCATTATCTTAGAAGGGCAATATCCCAAACCACTTTTCATCTCCTATGTGTTAGGCTCTATAGGAACATGGATGCCCTATTATTTCTTTCCACATCCTCTTCCACTATAACCAAGTTGCTTCATAAGATCATAACCTCTCCCATAAAGTCTTTCCATTTCTTTCAAGTTTTTTGGTTGTTGATAATCTATCTCATCAATTTTTTTTGTATAGATTATGTCTTCTTCTAGAGTAGATGAGGTAGATGCTTGTGAGTTTTCTTCGAAATTTTATGTCGAAATTAACATCAGTTGTTTCTTGGTTGCTTTTTTTGTAATTTTGTATTCTCCCATAAATTTTGGTGTGAACTTTAAGGAAGCCCAATCATCTTCCAATAGTTGTGACACTTTTTCCATCTCTTTTCGTCTTCTTTCATAGGATCTATGTTCAAAGTTGGAATTAATGTGTCAAGTTCACAAAAATGAAAGGTTGAAAATTTTTACTCTATAGATTAGGGCATAGAACAACAAGTTTTCCACACTTCTCATTCAAGAAAACCCTAGAGATCTCAATTCAAGGATGGAATGAGGGAAAGAGATCTGCAATAGGGATGTCCTAGGGTATGATCAAAGGTTAAAAGGGGTTCACCACCAAGCTAGGGCTTGGAAAGACATGTAACATGCAAGAACTAATTTCAAAACCTAATTATACGCAAAAATTCACTAAATGACCTAGAAATGAATGCAAAATAGAATAGTAAATTGACAAATCAAGTTGGGTATATCAGTCCTAGTCTAGGGTTTTTAGGTTGAAAAAAGAATTTGGCAATGTTGAATCATGATCTTCAAAAATCTAGAAAATTTTTTGTACTGGGACTCATATGCCACTTGTGGCATATCAATATTGTCCTAATTTTTTGGAAAGTACTAGTCTAGATCTGCTCTTCAATCTCTGCTCTTTCTTCCCAACTTGATTTCTAGATCTAAACTTTAAAAAAAACTTGCAAAATAGAATATAGTGTTAATTTGCTTATGGCGGGTTAACCTTGATCAAATCCATAGTTTGGTAATTAAACCTTGATAGAAACAATGGATCTTGAAATTAAATGTGAATAAAAACCCTAATCTTATGTGCATGGAAGATTAAGAAATATGAAATGCATTGCAACCCTATTCTAATGTGTTAGAATGAGATGTATGAATGAAGCATGAAGATGATGACTCACTTCAGGAGATGTTTAATCACCCTAAAAAGCAATAATGATCTATGTACCTTCCTTTAGGCTAAAATTAGAGTGATAATGGAGGATGGAATCACTTATGAAACAAGTCATTATGCTTGGTTTGATGGCTAGTTGCATCTCCCCAACCTAGAATCCATCATGATTCACCATAGGCAACCATAATCAATCTTTGAAAATGCTAGATATTGAATGAAAGTGAGCTTGAAGACCTACAAAAAACACAATAATGTTGCTCCAAGACTTCAACTTTGCTTGCTACGTGCTCTTGAATAATCTTATGAAAGAATATTTGAGTACTTGTGAATGCCTAGATCTTGAAATTATTTTTCTAGATGAAAATAATGACTTGAAATCTTGTTTATATAGTCACTACACCTAATTTAACATTTATTAGATCTCAAAAGCCGACATCAACTAAAATTTTGAATTAAAAACTTGAATTTCCCACTGAAACCCTGAAAATGGGACACACCTAGGGGGACTCATACACCCAAGGTGGCATGTGAGTCCCACCCTAGTTTTTTGGGGTGGACCAATGATGGGTTGTTAGAAAATTTAATGCTTTTGTTAATTTTGTTGGGATTTTAGTTGAAATAAGCCTTGAGATTTAAATAAAGGGCCTTAGGGGCCTATTAATCATGGTTTAAAGGGTATTTAATGTAAGGGTGTACTAAAATAGGTCCAAATTAAGTTTAAAATTGTATCATCTTCAAGAGTGTACAATTTTCTATACCACAGGTCCTAAACCCTTTTGTGTGTTTCATCTCCTAAAAGGTGGAACCACCTAATTCCTTCATTTCAAAAATAATGCCTTAATTTGAAGTTGAAGGTGACCTTTCAAACCGTCTTGTTTTATCTATAAAAAATGTTAAAAAAATTATTCATGGAATATTTTATTCCTTCCCATGCCCATCCAAGGTCGTTCATTGAAAGGGACCTTTGATTTTGAAGTTAAAATCCTTCATTTGAAGGTGCTTGGATGGCCTCTTCCCTCATATATCTAAGATTTTTCTTAGAATTTTGACCTTCAAAATGTAGGTTGAACCTTCAAATGGAATTTACCAAAAAAAATATTTTATAGGTTTTTAACACTCAAAGTAAGCTTTCCAATGACTATAATTTACTAAATATCTTTAATTTTATTATTATATTTATTTTATATTTTCTAGTGAAGATAGGTTTCTCAGAAATTGTGAATGTCTCTCTTCCACGCACATGGGAAAATAGTAAAATAGATAAAAATAATTATAAAAAAAACTATCCTTTAGGTATTGATGTTATTGTTTCAACAAAAAAAAAATCAGATGAACATAAAAAATTTATGTGATATCGAATGAACCTATGTTTGAATTATAGCTAATCTTACTTCAAAAAGTTATAAAACTTAAACCATGCAACAAAAAATTAAAGAAAAATACATTTTCCCTAGAAATTTGTGTTGTAAATCTACATTTAAATAATTATAATTTTATCCTTCCTACAAATAAAGTTATGACGTACCAAATAAACATCACTTTTTAAAAATACTCTTAACTATAAAAAAAATAAGTAATTAAAAGTTAATAAAAAATTGCAAATTATTTCTTCAAATTTTTGAAAACATGTATTTATAATCTACAAATTAAATCTCAAAAAATCACTAGTTCACATCATCTTCAAATCTTTACAATTTAATTATTGTAGATGTGAGAAAGTGAAATTTAATGAAAAATGTTGATTTCAATGTCCTACTTTGGCTAAAAAGTGGGACACACTATTGTGAGATAAACCAAGGACAAAGTATCAATAGTATCCTCAAAGATTAGGTTGCAACTACCTTGATACTTATTGATGTAGCCACATTTTTTAATGAGCTGTTCTACGTGTATCTCTAACATATAATTTAGAGCTACATTGTGAGAGAATTCTTATATATGATGCAAAACTATGTTATATTTCTAAATATATGTAGATACATATTCAAGGAACAAAAGGTGGGTGAAGATTGATATGCATTAACTCTTATTCATGACATTGGTAAATAAACATTCTATGATTTTAAAAATGAGCTTGCATTGTCACTGGCATTGTATTAATCCATGTAAATAATAACTTATAAAGAATGTAGAAACTTGTATTTTTTTCTTTAATGACAAAGAATATCTTGAATCAAAAATTTGTTAATGTTTGTTAAATGGAATATTATGGTATATGTTGAAAACCCATGTAGCAAGTGATATGACTATAGCCATGGGACTTAAGTAAAAGTTGATGAAACTAAGATGCATATATAAGGTGAACTAAAATATGAAGGATGGTCTTTGATCCATGGGACTTGAATATATTGTAATGATTAAGTACTTGATGGCATAAATATAGAATTTTCTTATGAAAAGGTAATGTATAAGTTAGAAAATGGAGGATTGCATTGATTGAGAATTCTTCTTCAATGGGATATTTTAAATATATTCTCTTGTTATCTAATAAAAAAATCAATCCTATTTAGCCCTTAAATATAGACCTATCTCATGAAAAGTCAATGCATAATTGAAAACAAATGATTACATCAATAAATAATGTTTATCCAAGGGTGTATGTTCAATATGCACCCTTTTATATTATACAGTTTCCCAACACTAGTTAAATTAGGGATGTACCCTATTTTGGGAAATTAGGAATAACTCATGTAGGTTCAATGTGCTACTATGTATCAATAATTTGACCTCAAGACCTATAGGAGTTGTATAGATTTGTGGATCAATTTATGTGACATATATCTAGGTCCATTTGACTAATAATTACGAACCCTTATGATGTGTGGATTATGTCTACTATTATAAAATATGACTCCATATGTCATAAATGAGTCTAATATAGGTGTAGATAGCTGACTATCAGTATTACTATGTAGATGATTGATCACAAGTTATATCCATCATACTTTAAAGAATATAAATTCTTCACTAGTACTATGGAGGTGCAGGATTTGAAGGGCAATCCATGATATGATGCAAGTATGATTTATTTGTTTGTCACATGTATTATGTAGGTGATAGATTCCAAGAGCTAAATATTATATTAGGATTTAGTCAATTGTCACTAATAACATGGAAGTGATAGATGCCAAGAGCTACCCATAGTATGATAGGGCTTAGCCAACTTCCACTACTACCATGTAGTTGATATATTCTAGAAGTTAACCCATACCAAGTTGGACCAAATTTTATTGATGGCATGGAGGAAATAGATATCAAATTCCACCAAATTGAAAGGTACATTAAGTTGTATAAATCTTATTAAAATGAGCTTATGTGATGTGTGTTGTTATATTTACACCTTATCTAGAGATAATCACTAGTATGGAATGCTTGGCTATCATCGTAGTTGGTGTAGAGAATTACAACAAAATAGGACTCACAATGTAGTATGAGATGCAAAATTTTAGCTTACCTCTGATATCACTTCAAGCTTGAGGTTTTTTGGGCACAACTTAGGGTTGGGTCCAAAGTTTAGAAAACCCCATGTTAAATTTTCTTACTTCTTTGGTGCCTTTGGTTTCCTATTGTCGTGGTGACTTGTTAGGTCGGTCGCCACTTGCCTAAGTATGAACTTGATCCATTTAACTTCATACGGTAACCAGCCCCTTTTGGCCTAGTGTTTGGGTCTTATGAATCTTACTGTTCATCAAATTGTCCCTGAATTTTTTCCCTAAATATTTGTTTTTAGGATATTTAAGTCATATTAGTTTAGGGCTTGATCACCATCGGGTAACTATGGCCCCACTTTAATGCTAACCCTACTTCACTGCAGGCATCGAGATTTGATCATGCAGGTGCGATCTCTACCGTATCTTACCAGCCTCTCATGATATACGTGATGAAAGGATAAGCGTTGCAAGGTCTGTGATATGTTGACACCTAGTTGTGTACGAATGCAGGGCCTGCTTCCCACTAACTGGTTCATCTCATGAAGTCTTTGATCGATAGTGAAGGTTGAGCTGGGAGGGATAATCTTAGTCGTTCCTCCCTCACCTTGCATGACTTGATTAATAATCATAAATATGTTGTGATGTGTGTGAGGTGCTAACGCGTGGTATCTTTGGCTGCGGTACAAGATAGATTTTGTCATGAGGCTTGGGTAATGTGGCATCTAGCTTGAATTGTTTCATTGGTCTGCTTGTAGTGGGCAAGACTTGTGTATTTTCAAAAGTGGTCAATCAGATTAGGGTTATCTGATTTGTCACCTCACCTGGAGATCTACAACCTCTATTCAAAAATTGAGGCATGCATATGGTAGCCCTTTTTCATGTTGTCATGAAGACATTAATGGAATGTGATTCACAGAATGAATTAATTGGCTCTTTGTACATGTGATGGGTTAACTCATAACTATTATACCCTGGAATTTGCAAATTTCCAAGTGCATGGGTTACTAATGATGAAAGAATTGATATGTGTTGTCAATTAATGAGAATTTGCAATAATGGTTGGTGGCCTAAGCTATGTTGCTCGATAAATAGGTGTAAGGTGGATGCAATTTTCATCTTGTTTTTCTAGTGCAAATGCATGATAACTTTAGCAAAGCATATTCATTGGTAGGCTATAGAAGGTGATAAGTATAGAATGAATAAGATGGTAAGGTGATCTATTAGGCTCAGCAAATGGTCACCCTCGGGTGACACTACTTCTAGAAAATTGAGCAAGCAGGGTCTTGAGGAAAAATAGGTCCTCGCTGGTGGAGTAATGGTTGCACCTGCAAGTTGTAGCAAACATTTGCAATTTTCAAAAGGTGGTACGACAACTACTACAATCAAAGGGAAGGAGCCTACACAATGTTTTGCAGGCACTCGATGAAAGGTGAGGTATGGTCAAGGATCATATGGGCGACAACACTCACCAATTTCCATATCAGACGATGAGCCTGATAGCGATATAGAAATTGATTTAGATTATCGTCGTTACCTAAATTTGCTGAAGCATAAGCATTCACTAGAATGCGAGGTGCTTGTAGTTCCACCTATTGCAGCAAAGACTCCCAGTGGACATACTCTTTTTGTGGTTGATGTCAACAAGGATGATGATGGTTCGGTGGCTTCTTTCCCTTCCTTGGCTTGTACGCAGAGTGTTCGTGTGTATCATGGCTCCTACATTGGTTTCCATCCTATGCAACATCTTTTTTCTCATTAGGTGTCTAGTCACTGGTTGTTGGTTTCCTTTTTGGCCTTTTGTGGTGTTTGTGGTTTGACGAGGAACTTGTTGTGCTGTGAACTGGTAGTTTTAGTTCACCACGTGTGGGAATTTTCTTATTGCAATATCTCTTTCTCCCTCCTTTTTGATGGTTTTGTTTTCCCTATGTTGCAATGATTGTAAATGTTACCTTACAGGTAATTAGATGAAATGAAGGAAAATTGAATCTGAGGTGAATTTGTAATGAATTTACCTTTGAGCTTGAAGCTTATTTTTTCTCCTTATAAAAGGAAATTAGGGCTCAGTTGAAAGAGGTCAAAAATTTTGGTACAACTTTGAGTCAAGTTGAAATGTCCACTAAATACAACAATGGGGGCTAATATATGATAGAATAGTACAATTAAGCCCATTTTGGCTTTGAATACAGATGTAACTGGTCTTAAATTAATATATAGAAATTACTGATATCAAAATAAATCTAAAAAATCTTATGCATGAACTCTCCTCTTGTGTTACTATTGAAAATTATGGATAATGTCTCAAGGACGTATTATTCATTGTCAAATGTTAATTTGAACGCATGCTTCCTATTCTTGCCCTCATTCAAAGAATAGGTTAAATAGTTTGAATAGGTTCATGGATTTGTAATAGTATGCTGAGGATATGCGAAGTAGTTGTGCACTAAGAGTAAGGAGCTCTGTAATGTAAGGTATTGTGTGAATAGTCCCTAATTGTCAGACCTTTTAGATTTATGTATGACTCATCATTATATATGTGACTCTGAAGCCCAATTGGACAAACATTGGTCTATTCTCATTTAAGATATGTTGTATATTTACCTGGTTACTGATGTGGGTCAGGATTTTGACATATTTTTGAATTGCATAAATCATATGAGAAATGTGTGAAGTACTTGCACAAACCTTCAATTCATGAAGCATATGTGGCATGATACTTAAATGATAAGCCAATATTTTAAAAATTCATGTGTATTCACATGTTTTATGAGTTTTTTTTGCAAATGAAAGTGTTCTACAGAGTAATGATCTAAATGAACACAAAAGGAACACCCTCCTTGGTTATGTAGGAACTAAAGTGTAGGGGATCTCAGCTTGGAGTTGAATCTCGTTAGTTGGTCGTTCACTATGAGAGGTCTTGGGAATGGGAGATGGCTACTTTGTAGATATTGCTTCGGTGTACTAGAAGAAACACCAACAAAATGCAAACTCTACTGGGGACTAGCTCATAAGTTCAGGTTGTAGACGGTGTTGTTGTAGAGTTATTAGAACCTTAAAATGTTAGTTGTAACAAGAGATTCTGGGGATAAATTTTGAGAAACTTAAATAAAAGGTATCACAGGCATAGATGATAGTATCACAGAGTCAAGTATTTGGTGAATCTGAACAATTGGTTCAGATTGTTTGAAGGTTTTTTGACCTAGAAAGGGTTTTGTTGGAGCTAGCTTTCATAGATTTTGTATGTAACTCCACTAGTGGAGAAGACCTAGAATGAGCTTTACTCTTACAAATAACTTCAAACTCCTTTGAAGTTTGGTCCTTTGTTAAGGAGGTGGTGAATCTGTCTAAGAACCGGTTGAATTGTGAAGAGGCTTCTAGGTGTGCGGAATGTGCAGTCAGGAAGCAAGGATAGTTGTTGTTTCTATGTTTCTAGGTATTCTTATAAAACTAAAAGAAAGCATTATTCTCTTGAAAGGAATTTATAAGAACTATTCAAGGCTTATGTTAGCATGCTTTGCATAGCGAACTGAAATTTGTACTTTGTGCTAAGTGAATATTCAAGGTATACATATTTTAAGTATAGTCACAGTAATTAGTGCATCCCAAAAAACTTAAGATCATAATTGAAATGGGTTTTTATCATTGTATTGTGTAAAAATTTTCATGGGGAAAGAAATGGGTTGTCAGTGTATACCTAATGATGTAGGTGGTGATGTAAACATGCATGGTAAACAACCTCTGCTCCATTAGAAAATATTTGGTATTGAAAGGTACAAGGATTTGGACTTTGTGAATATCTTTGGGTACCCCATTGATGTGCCCTTCAAGATTAGAAAGAACATACCATAGTTCAGTGGGGATAAGTCTGAATCAGCATACAAACGTGTACAAGACTTTTATGATGTCATGGGAGATTATGAGATAAACTTTGAGGATGTGGTGATGAAATTATTTGCTCAATCTTTGAAGGGAGATGCAAGAGATTGGTTCTCTCTTTTGCCTGCATCCTCAGTGCATTCTTGGACTGTTTTTGAGGCAATGTTTATGCAGCAATCTGGTGAGAGGATAAGCCCTATTATGAGCAGAAGGATTTTCCTGGAGATAAACAAAAGTAGGGAAGAATTGGTCCCTCCTTTTAACCTATGATTTTCTAAAGCTGTAAGGGATATCCAGGAATTTTTGAGGCCCAAAAATGCAGAGTGATTGGTTGTATATTTGGGATCTTTTGATAGTAGGATGGGTTTCTTGTTAAGAGACAAGGATCCTATTACTTTATTGTAGGCATACCAAAATTCCATTGACATTGAAAATAACTTGAAATACTCAATGATGAAGGGGTATATGGCAACAAGTCTTGGCAGTTCTTGTGTATCAGGTGCAGTTCTTGTGTATCAGGTGCAGTTGAAGTTAGTAATCCAATCACCGAATGTAGTCCTCACAGTAACAATGCTCCTACAACTATAATTTCCCCACCATTGCAATGTGATAATCATACTAAGTCTCAAGTGGAATACCCTCAAAAATTGAACCACATCTGTTTAACATCTTCATTGAAAAATTGTACGAGTTAAGGAACAGGAAGGAGAATCGCCTTATGATTTATTTTCAAGATTTTTGGATACATTGATAAGCATACCTAGAGATATTAGGCCTAATAATATGATATGTGTTAATCTATTCTATGAAATATACAAACCAGGATTGAGAAACTTGCCAGGTAATTTGAATCCCTATACTCTGAAACAGGTAGTGAATTGGATAGCTATTGTGGAAAATGTTGAAGATGGTTATGCACACCATGATGTTCCTTGCGTTGTAGAGAGCATAAACCATTATAAGGAAAATCAAGGGTTGGATGAATTTGATCAGGATAATGTATTAGAATATAACCCATTGGTTATTGAATGTTGTCTCTTTACAAGCATTTTAGATGGGGATTCATGTAGCAATAATGATGTTGAGGATTTAGGTTGCAAGGATAGCAGGAATTCGTCTTGTACCCTTCATGACAATGTTTTGAATTGCGATCGAGTACCAAGTATGCAATATGAAGGCATGTATAGTATTATGGTCAATAATAGTGTTATTCATGTTCATCAAATCATAGTACATGTGGTAAATCAAGAGGACAATGTTGAGCCTAGTCAACTTTCTCCAGAGTGTGACCCCTTATATGAGGTGGAGGTTGAATCCAATGCTTCCAATGGAGGTTATGTGAATAGCCTGGGAGGGTTATATTTCTTTGGAAGTAAATAATTCTCTTCTTGTGATGAATTGTCTGAGTATGGGTCTATTGCTTTAGGTATGTCTAATGGGGATGGTGATGAAGATATCTCTCCTTGTTTTGTTGATGATTGTTTTGGTCCTGAAAGCATTAAGCAATAGGACTCCCATGATATTAAGGAAATAGTTTCCTTACCAACTGTGAAAATGTGGCATAACCCATTGTTTGATGAGCCTATAGAAGAGTGCATGATTATACATGGTAATTCTTACTGGTGTAGGAATAACCCATTGTTTGAAGAGGACTCAGAGGAGTCTAGGAATTTCTTGTCAAGGAGGAGATGAGATGTCATAATTGTAGGGTATGTGCAAGATCATCATGGAAAAGCCAGGCCCTTAAGTGGCAATAAAATTCAAAAAATTCAGAGTTAGGCTACTTGACGCAAAAATTTGAATAAGTTATTTGTATTATTTCAAAAATATGTAACAATAGAATTTATAGAAAATTGAATGTAATTTCTAAACTACTAGGTTTATTTAGGAAAAAAAATCTATTTGGTGAAAATTTAAAATTTCAATGTAGTAGTAATTAAATTTTAGGGAAAAATAAGAAGTAGGTGTCTGTCTGACTACCCTAACAACAATAAAATGATAATATTTTTTTATAATATTTTAGATATAAGTAAAGGACTCATGTCTCGATGTGATGCATATATTTTTGTAATTTTTTTCCAAGTAAATAATTAATTATGAATTTTTTATTACAACTTTTAAAAAATATAAAAACTCGTACGTCTAACCACCTTAACTTGGTCAAAACTTCATGAAATTCACTTTTTTTTAATCCTATAGTATGCAAAGCATAGAATGTGACACATGTTTTAGATTCAAGAAATGTGATACTATTTGAAAGCTATAGATTTTTTTCAATCAGCCTATCAATCAAGACTTTACTTGTAATTCAAATAAAAATGAATAATAATTATTTGTTAAATTCAAAATAAAGCATAATTTATATTGGTGGAAAGCTGAGAATCTCCTTTAAAAACCCTTTCCATTTCATCAATTTTGGGTAAAAAAAAAATCGCCAGCCACATGGGCCATCATATCACTTACATATTGCCACTTTTTGGCCCATCATGATCCTGCACATACCTGGTAATCATAAGGATGATACTGACAATAGAAGGTGCCAAGGGTTAAAGGGTGAATTGATTTATCAAGCTGAAAAAAATGACCCTAAGGAAATTCTATTTTGTGTTGATGAGAAAGAATCAACTGATGAATCTGTGGAGTTGGACAATGATATAGAGATATTGGTTCCTTGTGATGAGTATTCCAAATATGTGGTTAGCTAAGGATATGAAGCTATGTTTGAGTTCTTTGCAAATTCTTCTTATCTTATGGATTTGATCACAACACTTTTGTCACCCCAAGAAAATAGAGTTCAATGTAGCCATATAAGGGAAATTTTCTTCCCTGACTTTGCTTTAAACATATCCAATTTGCCTCAAAGTGTTGTTAAGAGTTCCCAGCCTGATGAAAAGGTTGCAATGAATGTTATAACATATGGGGAAATGGAATATGAGTGCTTTATTTTCCCTATATAGGATGGAGAGGCAAGTGAATGGGGTAGAAATGAAATGATAATGATACATGATGCAAGATGTGTGGAGTTGCATAATACACAAGGTGATCCATTTTATGCACAACAAGATAAGGTCTTTGATAGAGGGAAAGGCATTCATGAAGTTTTGGGGCCTGGGGCCTCCAATATAATGGTCGAAGCCAAATGGAAAACACAGGCTTCTGAAAGTATTCTCTTTTATATAGTGTATATATGTTCCCTGTTTGGTTTTTGTTGTGTCTACTTGCCTTGTCTGGGTAAGCTCCTAGTTTTGGTTCTGTTAGCCTCAATCTGTTTCAACCTGAGATTCAAATTCTTGCCATACCCACGGGGGGTATGCATCCCGAGCATGAGCCACTGGTGGAGTCTTCCCCCAAATTTTTGCAAATTTGAGCTTACCTCTGATATCACTTCAAGCTTGAGGTTTTTTGGGCACAACTCAGGGTTGGGTCCAAAGTTTAGAAAACACCATTTTAATTTTTTTTACTTCTTTGGTGCCTTTGGTTTTATATTGTCATGGTGACTTGTCAGGTCGGTCGCCACTTTCCTAAGTATGAACTTGAGCCATTGAACCTCATCCGATAACCGGCCCCTTTTGGCCTAGTGTTTAGGTCTTATGAATCTTACTGCTCATCAAATTGTCCACTAATGTTTTCCCTAAATATTTATTTTTAGGATATTTAAGTCATATTAGTTCAGGGGTTTATCACCATCGGCCTAACTATGGCCCTGCTTTAATGCTAACCCTACTTCACTATAGGCATCGAGATTTGATCATGCAGGTGTGATCTCTACCGTATCTAGCTAGCCTCATGCGATATAAGTGACGATAGGATAAGCTTTCTGAGGTCTGCAATATGTTGACGCCTAGTTGTGTATGAATGTGGGGTTTTCTTCCCACTAACTGGTTCATCTGCCGGAGTGTTTGATCGATGGTGAAGGTTGAGCTGGGAGGGATAATCTTAGTCGTTCCTTGCTCCCCTTGCACGAATTGATTAATACTCATAAATATGTTGCGAGGTGTGCGAGGTGCTAACACGTGGTGTCTTTGGTTGTGGTACAAGGTAGATTTTGTCACGAGGTTAGGGTAATGTGGTGTCTAGCTGGAACTATTTCATTGGTCCACTTGTAGTGGGCAAGCCTTGTGTATTTTGAAAAGTGGTCAATCATATTTGGGTCATCTGATGTGCCATCTCACCTGGAGATCTATGATAGCTATTCAAAACTTGAGGCATGCATATGGTAGCCATTTTTCATGTTGTTGTGAAGACATTAATGGCATGTGATTTTCAGAATGAATCAACTATCTCTTTGTACATGTGATGGGTTAACTCATAACTATTATACCTTGCAATTCACAAATTTCCAAGTGCATGGGTTACTAATGATGAAAGAATTGATATGTGCTGCCAATTAATGAGAATTTTCAATAATGGTTGGCGGCCTAAGTAGAGTTGCTCAATAAATAGGTGTAAGGTGGATGTAGTTTTCATCTTGTTTTTCTAGTTTCAATGTGTGATAACTTTTAGCAAAGCATATTCATGGGTAGGCTATAGAAGGTGATATGTATAGAATGAATAAGATGGTAAGGTGATCTATTAGGCTCAACAAACAGTCACCCCCGAGTGACACTACTTTTGGTAAATTGAGCAAGTAGGGTCTTGAGGAAAAAGAGGTCCTTGCTGGTGGAGTAATGGCTGCACCTGCAAGGTGTAGCAAGAGTTTGGAATTTTTGAAAGGTGGTGCAATAAATATTATAGTCAAAGGGAAGGAGCCTACACAATGTTTCATAAAAACTCGATGAAAGGTGAGGTATGGTCGAGGATCATATGGGTGACAACACTCGCCAATTTCCATATTAGACGATGAGCCTGATAGCGATATGAAAATTAATTCAGATTATCGCCATTACCTAAATTTTTTGAAGCAAAAGCATTCACTAGAATGCGAGGTGCTTGTAGTTCCACCTATTGTAGCAAAGACTCCTAGTGGGCATACTCTTCCTATGGCTGATGTCAACAAGGATGATGATAGGTCGGTGGCTTCTTTCCCTTCCTTGGGTTATACTTGGAATGGTCGTGTGTATCGTGGCTCCTACGTTGGTTGTCATCCTGTGCAACATATTTTCTCTTGTTTGGTGTTTAGTCCCTAGTTTCTAGTTTCCTTTTTGGCCTTTTATGGTGTTGGCGGTTTGACGAGAAACTTGTTGTTGTGGTGCAAACTGGCAGTTTTAGTTCACCGGGTATGGGAATTTTTTGAATACAGTATCTTGTTCTCCCTCCTTTTTGATGGTTTTGTTTTCCCTACGCTACAATGATTGTAAATGTTACCTTACGAGTAATTTTATGAAATGATGGAAAATTGAATTCGAGGTGAATTTGTAATGAATTTACCTTTGAGCTTGAAGCTTGTTTTTTCTCCTTATAAAATGAAACCAGGGCTCAGTTGAAAGAGGTCAAAAATTCTGGTACAACTTTGAGTCAGGTTGACATGTACGATAAATACAATAGTGGGGGCTAATATATGAAAAAATAGTATAGTTAAGCCTGTTTTGGCTTTGAATACAGATGTAACTAGTCTTAAATGAATATATAGAAATTACTGATATCGAAACAAATCTAAAAAATCTTATGCATGAACTCTCCTCTTGTGTCACTGATGCAAATTATGGATAATGTATCAAGGATGTATTATTCATTTTCATGCATTAATTTGAACGCATGCTTCTTGTTCTTGCCCTGATTCAAAGAATCGGTTAAATAGTTTGAGTAGGTTCATGGATTTGTAATAGTATGCTGAGGATGTGTGAAGTAGTTGTGCACTAAGAGTAAGGAGCTTTGTAATGTAAGGCATTGTGTGAGTAGTCCCTAATTGTCAGACCTTTTAGATTTATGTATGTCTGGTCATTATTTATGTGACTTCGAAGCCCAATTTGACAAACACTGGTGTATTCTCATTTGAGATATGTTGTCTATTTACCTAGTTACTGATGTGGGTCAGGATTTTGACATATTTTTGAATTGCATAAATCATATGAGAAATGTGTGAAGTACTTGCACAAACCTTCAATTCATGAAGCATAGGCGGCATGATACTTGAATGATAAGCCAATCTTTTAACAATTCATGTGTATTCACCTGTTTTATGAGTTTGTCTACAAATGAAAGTGTTCTACAAATCAATGATCTAAATGAACACAAAAGGAACACCCTCCTTGGTTGTGCAAGACCTAAAGTGTAGGGGATCTCAGCTTGGAGCTGAATCTCATTAGTTGGTCGGTCACTGTGAGGGGTCTTAGGAATGGGAGATGGCTACTTCCTAGAGATTCCTTCGGTGTACTAGAAAAAAAACCAACATATTCCTTTCTCTTCTTAGGACACACTTAAAGAAGTGTTAGTGAACTAGATAGTTAGAAAATGCATGCAAAATCATCACATCCCCTTCCTATTGCTCATTTTTTTGTATATATGTATGAATTAATGATTGCATAATTGTATAAAAATTGCCCTAGGTATTGTGCATGTTGTTATATTTATGCCCTTACCAATAATCATCACAAGTAGTATGAGATGCACCAACAATCCTTTTCAAGATTGAATGTACTTACAAGCTTATGTTTTTGTGAACTAGGAAAATGAAAAGATGATTGTGATAAAGTTGCAAGTAATTGTGTTTTAGTAGTTAGTCGTGTTATGTGTATTTGCGAGATTGTTAATTTATTCTCATTGTACATAGGTGTTGGATGCTTGAGCTATTCACACTATGTATATGTAATGCATGCACCAAATATAACATGATATATATGTGATGTAACTATAAACTATTCACACTATGTTAGTCACTGTACATACTTGTGAGATGGGTATTTGCTAGTCACCCTACGTGTATGTGACATATGTTGTAGCTAATGCTCATGTGTACCTATGAGGTGTATATGATCTAATCACCTATATGTGCAAGATAAAATTAAGAGCTAGCCATGTGGTGTATAGATGATAAATGCTTGAGCTAATCATTGAGAGAACATGTGATATTCAAATGATATAGTCTTTATGTGAATTGATGTGTGTTTGTAGATCAATGTTGCATGGAACCAACACCATATTAGAATGTGTTGAATGTATAAGCTCAATGAATAGTTGTGGTTTAAAGGAAAGCTTAGAGATCTCATCCTTGATGTGAATATGTAATTTCTCTATTATGAGAGTATGAACAACAAATCCTATGATTTTCAAAAAGGATATGTAGACACAAACATTACAAATGAATCCTTGAGGTTTAGGTATGGGTCTCAAGAAGACATTGGCAATGGATGCTTACCACTTAGTGGTGTACAGTTGTCGTTAAGATTGTGGTTAGAAAACCTATGAATTTAAGAGTTCTAATTAAATTGGAAAATGTTTTGTCGATTATGTTAAAACTAATTGTGAAAAAAATATAAAAATAACTAAAAAATAGTTATTACAGTTTTAAATTTAAAATGATTTATCACATACTTTAAATTATATTTGTATATTTAATTATTATACTACACTTATTTGTCAACATCTCAATATGTACATGTTTTATTGAAAATGAAATCTAACTTTGATTAAGTTTACCATTTACATTTGATTGGCATTGTAGGAGGAAAATCATGACAGTTCGATGAAAACATATTGCAACTTTAACTTGGATGTATTGTGTAGTTATTTGGAGAAGTTGATGAATTTAATCTAGGTCAATGAAGGCTTCTTGGTATAGGATTCCGATTCCATGGTGTCTAATTAGCGAGTAGAGTTTCCTATTCGCCTTCAGTTTATGCCAAATCATTGCTTGTTGCCGGTGGATTCGTCAATGGAACGCTCTTCCTTTATTTTATAAATTGAGAGTAAAATCCTCTTAAAAGAGTTCGTTATGCAACAAATCGTAAAGGAAGGCCCCTGAAGATCCTATTGAATTAAATGTTGCCATGCTACCAAAAAATCCTTGATCGTATTGACTGAAAAATCTAGTCTTGCTTCCAATTAATTTTGTATTAAGGGGTCATTGAACATTGACTGTGTTCACCAACCAACCATTGCATGTAGAATTTAAGAGGGAATTTTATTGTCTTTTAAGTGTGGGATATATATATATATATATATATACTCTGGGTTGTCTACCATTTAGAAGCATATATGCGCAGAGGTGACTCTACTCTTCACCCCTGTTTTCTTGTATACAATTCAAATTGAAAATTCAATTAAAAATCTATCAAAAATTTAGTTTAGCTGAGAAGTAAAACTAATAAACTTAGAATAATGGAACAGTTTCCTCAAAACACATTTGCTTTTGGACATCAGATTTTACATGGAAGAAGACACCCTTCTATATTGTCGTTATAATGATTCAAATTTAATTTGTAGGACTCAAGGAGTATAATAAATAATGAAAAACATAGAGCTTCTTCCATGGAAAAAAACTCATTGATTAACATTTTCAAGTATAAACTCACAAGTTTCCAGTAAACCAACCGACAACCAGGGAACCCAAAGTTAACCTGAAACCCTGCACATGTACTACTTTCATCCCGACGTTACAATTTCAATTTCTTCTTCTTCCTGTCCAAGACTAATATGGTTGTGGGCGCTGCTCACCATCGAAGTGAGTTCTGTGAGAACAAGACCCATATCAGGTCGCCCGGCCTTATCAGGGTGAGCACATCTCAGGGCTATGTTTGCAACAGCAAAGGCTTCTTCTAGTCCAAAGATGTCCCACCCATCCTGTTTAAGTTTAGCGTCTACAGCTTCTTCAAAACGATTGTTCTCTACCATGTGCCTTACATATCCTGGAATGTGGAACTGACTGGAACCTCTTGCCTGATCAGCATGTCTCTGACCTGTTATCATCTCTAACACAACAATTCCAAAGCTATAAACATCATGTTTATAAGAGAGCTTGTTATTCCAGCAATACTCTGGAGCCCAATAGCCTTTAGTACCTATTATTTTATCAGTTGATCTGTCTGTGCCCTCCCAATCTACATGCCTAGAAAACCCAAAATCAACAAGCTTCGCCTCATTATCAGTAGTGTCCACCATAATATTCTGAGGCTTGATATCAACATGAATGATTTTATTCAGGTGTAAGAATTCAATTCCCTTGGCTATACCCATTATCAATCTGAAGGTCTGCTTCCAACTGTAGGCAAACCCTATACAATTCCCTCTCAAATAGTCATCCAAAGTACATCCATCTATATACATGTAGGCCAAGTAGGACATTTTTGCATCTATATACCAAGCATACAGCTTGCTTATGTTTATGTGCTCCTCCCTGCAGAAGTTCAACTTCATTCTCCACCCATATTTTGGTGTCCGGGGATTTATGTTCTATTTCCTTTATAGCCAAATCTTTACCTTGGAATATCCCCCTATGAACTCGTGCAAAGCTCCCTTCCCCAATTTGATAAGATTCATGGCAATAGCTTTTGATGCAAACTATTTGATCTAGTGTCAGGTTTGTATAAATTTGCTGATGCACCAGTTCCTCGTTTTTAGGAATAGCAGGTGTTGTAAAAGGCACCATTGGCACGTTGGAGGATGAACCCAAATCAGGATGTTGTTGAACATCAGTTATCATGTATATCTTGTACAAGGAGGAGAATATAAACAATAACGCAAACAAAATAGCTGCACCAGAGAAAAATAAAAATATAATAAAATAATGTTATTGCAAAATGCTCCTATAGCTCACATGGCAGTCATTTGCTTCAGCAATAACAATCAATGTTAGTAAATTTGGAAAGTTACGATTACTTACCAATTACGATATAAAATGCTCTAGATGAGTTTGAAGAATTGGTCATTGCGTCTGATGAAAAGGAATGTAAATGCCATTAGTCAATAATTATATGGAATAGAAGAAAAATATAGGATTTTATATTTTCCTAAGAATCATCAGATTTTACCCTGGGAAAAAGAAAAAGGAGACGGAGGCGGTAGCAAATCCCATGAAATAGGAGGCAGAGGGAAAAAAGGGTCCGGAGGCGGTTGAAAACCCAAGGTTGCCATCGGCCCTTTTACCTGCTAAAATAAACTCTTACAATGTTTTCAAAATAATACGTACCTTCAACTATTTTATAAAATTAATTATCTTTCTAAATTTGTTTGACTATTGCTCTGCAATAACAATAATCATTTTTCTTATTTCCTCCCTCTCTCCTCTGATCACTTTTGCTGATTTAGAAATGTCCATTATGAATGAACAAACATGTTGGTCAAAACATTTGAGGGATTTATTTTTAATTTTCCATAATATCTTTAAATCAATGATTCATCATTTATGATTAAAATGTTACTTATTTTTTCAACCTTATAAAATCAATCAAATAAAATTCATCTTTAGAATATAATTTAAATAAACAATTTTATTTATGAAAATATACATATATTTAATATATTAAAAAAATATTTTATTATTAAATCATTTTTTTATTCCCAAAAGCATTCAAATCAATTCTCTTAAAGATTAGTTTGACACATCTATGTTTATCCTCTAACCCTTCTTAAACTTAATATCAGTGGGAATTCAATGACCCTATGACGATTTCCTTGTCTTATTACATCATTTTTTTTTACGTAAGCCACAATCATCCAACAATATAAAGTTATACGAAGCAACTGACAGTTGTAGAAGATCCTAATCAAATCATAAAAGTTTCAGTCACTGCAATCATTAGATAAAGAAAGAAAAACTAAATTATAAATCTCTTGAGCACTTAAAAATGATGTCCAAAACATAAAAAGAAAGAGCAATTCAATGATACGTAAGGATTGAATAATCTAAATTTTCAAACCTTGAAATATCATATCTATTTTCTTTCTCTTTTTTGAAGTAGATGGCTTTCTCTTCTTCACGTCAAAAAAGAAGTGCGTACATAGGCAGTTTCTTAACATTGTAAATGGCTCAGCAAGTATAATGAAAACTTTTGGTTCAGCAATTTAGGGTTGGAAAACTCACTGTCAACAATTTACGGTAAGAAAATTTATTGCTATAACAAATTCATTTCAAGAAAAGTCATCATCAGCAATTTATGGCATTAACATTTTTAATATATATTTTCAAGACTTTGAAAAAAAATTACAAAAGAATAATAGAAATCTGTATTTTTATTATTAATACCATGAATCATAGTAGAAGAATCATATTCTGATTTTCTTGGCTATTTCTCAAGGGCAGTATCATAGTAGAAGAATCATCCTCTGATTTTCTTGGCTATTTCTCAAGGGCAGTCCAAGCAAAATAATGGAACTGAGGTAGAATAGGTTAAAAATGTTAAGTGTGTGAAGTCCAACGGTCATTAACTGTTACTCTTCTCCCTGCCTCTTTGTTTACTTGTTTCTACATATTTGGAGATTGAAAAACATTTGTAATGATTACGATAAGATTTGTATCTGCTGCAACAAAACAAGTAATAAAAAGACATTGCCCTTTTTTTCTCATGGATGTAACCATATATGGGTGAACCTCAGTTTACACTTTTGTGTGTGTGTTATGCTATTTCTTGATCATTGTTTCTTTTGTTGTTTGAAATTGCTTCACAATTGATAGCAGAGCTGGAGGTGGGGGGGAGGAGCCTAGTTCGATTGGCTAAAGCATCCTGTTGCAAGCAAGAGGTCACAAGGTCTAGTCTCCCTCCAAACCCGTGGTACTGGAAGGTGTGTCACACCAGCACCACTGGTCACGTGAAAAAAGTTTACCAAGCGCACCGCAGTTTACAGGGAGATGGATACCCAACCGATTCCTACAGTCTATTAAAAAAGAAAAAAATGATAACAGAGCTGAGTGAATTTGAGAAGAGATGGAGGATGCAAATAAGAAAAATTTGATAACAGAACTGAGTGAATTTGAGAAGAGATGAAAGATGCAAATAAGTGAGAGATCGAAAAATTCTCGAACTAGAATTTTGAAATATGGAAGTTGCAATTGGAAGCGTTGTTGATTCAGATCTCTCAATCATGCTGAAAGGCAAAGCTAAGGAACTATAATAAATTGTTACCAATTTAGTACCCATCTTACACGCATATTCTAGTTTGCTATTTTTTTAGTTTAAATAAATTAACCTTACAAAGTAAACGAATTCCTATAAGGGTAAAATGCAATAATACAATGCTGTTGAAAGCATCTAAGAGATCTAAAAAATTATAGATCCTTTAAATTGATTGTCATAGTTAACGCCAATTTTTGTGTAGCGTAAATCCCAATTGTAAAGTTATACAGGGCAACTAAGCGAATTACACATCTCTAATCCAAACAACAAAGTTTAAGCCGCTGTAACCATTAGATAAACAAAGAAAAAAAAAATTATAGATCATTTAAACTTCTGAAATGGTGAATTCTAAAAAAAGAAGTCCAAAAAATCATAAGAAAGCATAGTTAAATCTTTTGAATGGATTGAATTGCCTAATTTTCATACCTTAAAAATATAGATCTGACAGTGTGGGAGAGTGAGAACCTTATTATTTGAACTGGGTGCCTCTCTTTCTAAAACTGGGAAAAACTATGTAGGTACTCAGCTTTTTAACGTTGCAAATGGTGTAAAAGAGATTCAGGCCAACAGAAATAAAGCATTTTTACCATCCACAGACGTCAATTGGATTCAAAAGAAGATATCTTCACAATATGTGAATCCCTTTTTTTTCCTCCACAATAGTAGAAACGAAATAATGGTGAGGACTTGAATTGGACAAAAAAACGTTATCATGTTGAAGGCAAATGCGTTGCACTTTCCTTCCAGAATAGATACAAACATATAAAGCCAATTCAAAATTAAATATACATACCAAGCAATTAATTCTATATGTTATGTTATTTGTTTGAATTATTGTAATTGTGAAATTGTATACTTATGTTATTTTATTTTATTTTGATTTATTTTTAATGGAATGTCTTAATATGATTACATGGTTATATGTGATACATTTCTTTGTTATGTTTGATTTTTCTTTTCGATCTTTATCTATTATTGTTATTTCTTTTAACTTATTTGCATTCATATTATTTTATCCTTGTTCTATTTGCACCTATCACAATCTATTATTGTTATTTCTTTTAACTTATTTGCATTCATATTATTTTATCATTTGCAATCAAATACATTTGTCTCATTAATAATGCATTTCTCAAGCATCTAATTGCTTCCTTGAGATTCTAAATCCCCTACACTAGTGTCAATCTTATAATAGACAAGAGTGATTCTACATAACATAAATTTGACTCAAAATTCAACCTTATAAAACTTTTAATCACTCACACCTAATTTTCTTATAAATCATTAGGATCCAATGTAACTACTCTTTGTGTCTTGGTTTTCAAAGACATTCATATGAGCATGTAAAATCAACCAAGCTATCCTAGATCATCCACATTACAAGGAGCATTTATTCACAATGATATCTTGTCTTGGAGAACTAAATGAATAAAAAATTGCATCAAAGTCATCAAGGGCATTGTTCACTTAAGCTTCTTGTCTTTGATCACTTACTGAAGGTCATAAAGATGGTACACCAAGGGGTTGATTAGGGATAATGTGAACCATTCCAATCTAGAAACTAGTTAGTTGTAGAAATGAATACTCATACAACATATATATTTAAGTCTATCTACAAGCATATCCTCCATATTAAATTTTCATAGCTAGAAGTTAGCTTTGGTGAACCTCTTTATTTATATCCTTGATGTGCTTGTCATTTTCTTACAACATTATTTTTATGCAACCTCTCATTCAAATTAAGATTGGAGTAAAAATATTCTTCCTAAAACCTATGACCAGAGGTGGTCAAGGTTTACTACCAAATGAAAGGAAGCATAGGTGTAAAGTACACTTCTTACATTAATATATGGGAGTATGTATCAATTAAATAATTTAATCATATACTTATAAAAATAAAATAAAATAAATTTATCATAAATAATGATTTATGTGGGGAAATCTCTTTTGGGAGAATAAAACCCATACTCTAGATCAACACAATATATTATTAATTAATCAATGATTACATTACACCTCCAAACTCTAAGTTTTTCAACGAGTAAGCTAAAAAAATATTTGAAGAAATTAGGTTAGCATAAGAATACTTACAAAACTCATTATAAATCCTCCGTCATGATTTTCATCTTGCTCACTTGGGTGTTATAACTCTCAATTTATTTTGTATAGATAATTGGAGTCTCTCTAGCATATTTTTACTTGTGTTCCAAAAATTAAGAAGCTTGGAGTTAGATACATGATTTTTGAAACATTTTAGAATTGACCCTTTCAAATGACATATGATGTTGTCAGGTGATTGGCCTTGCCCCCCATTAAAATTTATCCAAATTTGAAATGTTTTCAAGGTGAAAATTCTCTTGATTATTTGTGAAGATGAAAATTCAGCTTTATTTTTTAGGTATGTTTTTTTATGTTCACTTCTCTTTATACACCAAAGCTATAATTTGATATAATTTTCTTGTGTAGATTGAGGTGAAATATTAGAAATCTACATTAGAAGTTGCACATCTCCAAGAGCTTCTTAAACGCTAGTCTAATGCTCCCTACATAGTTGCAAGAGTGCCAAATTACTTCCTCCTAATGTTAAGAACAGAGTAATGATCATGGCCAATCTTCTAGATAAGATCATGGATCTCAATCTCAAGACTCTAAGTTATAATTTTATACAAGATTTACTACATGTGGATGGTTTCAACCATATAATCCACCTTATATATGTTCTCATGGGTATGGTTCTCTTGGTCAACCATATTCTAGAAGGTTCCTTTAACCTAGAGCTAACAAGTTTGTCTATTCATGCTTGACAACCTATAAAATATCAAGATAAGGCTTCTCTTATTAGCTAGGAGCCTTTTGATGATGGAAATATCCATATTGATTTATTGGGTAAATTTTATGATCATGACCCCCCTTCAACCAGTCTTTCTCTTGCCAATTAGTAATTTTATCTATGTTTATTATTGATCAAACTATGAACTTTATTTGTTTTCATATATTGTTTGCACATATTCCTATCTAGATTTTGAGGGTATGCATTTTTACCACCCACCTTTTATTTGAAAAAAAATATATTATTATATTTTTATTAATAAAAGTTAGTATATGTCTTATTAAAAAAAAATGTACCTTAAAATATTTAATAGAATTAACTATCTAAAATTGTTTGAATATTGATTGATAATAATATTTTTTTTCTAATTTCATTACACTCTCCTCTCATCATTTTTATTTATTTAGAAGTACCCATTTAACCATCATTGTGAATAAACATGTTTGTCAAAAACTTTAATGAATGAAAATAGACCCAAGCTAATATAAATATCTTTAAATGATTACTATTGACCCATGTTATATAATACATTGAATTATAATCAATACAAACAAAAAAAATCCATCATCAACTAAGTTAAGGTTTTTTACCTTTATTGAAACTTATCATTAAGTTACCTTAATCATTAAATCAACAAATTAAATCATCAACAAGTTACCTTACTCAAATCAAACTCATCATCAACTCACTTAAGATGCTTGGCCTTCAATAAAATATACCATCAATTTGACAATCCAACATCAAATCCTTCTCAACAATCAAAATTTCACATCCTTGCCAGTTGCACCAATGGTGGATGATGGAGAGAATAAAATAAAGAAATTATAAAAGTAAACAAAAAGACAATAGTTAATGTCAAATTAATGAGATGTGGTCTAGGATATTGGCCTATGGTGAGGGAATTGAATTGGAGAGGAATCAGTGGAGGGACACAAAACTACAATGTAAGTATGATGATTCTTAAATGTCATTAAGAAGGAATGGGCACAACTGATCAAGGAGGGATCTATGCCTTTAATATGGTATGGTGACCCTTTAATTGGCATAAAAATGGTAGGTCACATGGGAGAAAAAAAGTGGAGGAAGAATTTAAATCCTCATGACCCCCTTTAGGTTCTTTGAAAGTTTGGGTTGGAGTATAGAGAGACAATAATAACGCATGGAGAAGGAATGCATAGAGAATGTAGGAGATAGCTCGAGAGAATGAAAAAATTGTATAAGAAAGAGAGGATTTTTGTGAGAAGAATAGATGGAATCAAAATTGTGGAAGGAGAGAATGGCATGAGGGAGAGAGCAGAGGAAGAATTTGCAACTACAAATGAAGAGGCATAAAGTCATTAAGACAAAGAAAGAGGGAGTACAGATGGTAGGAAAACACCTTAGGGAAATGGGATTTCATAGACTATAATAAAGACTAAGAATTGTGTGAAGCACATTTTTTTAAATGACTTAAGAACTTTCAAGCAAATGAGATTGTCAAATTTAAAGCCAAATTCCATAATTGATGCCAACACCCTCCCTATCTATGAGGAAATGGGATAAGGCTAAAATTGGAAGAAAGAAAGGTATGGAATTCCATCGAAGCATAAAGAATAGAGGAAGTTCATGAGGCAAAGGGAGTGTTTGGGACATAAGAAGAGCGTGTAAAGGTAAATCAACAAGAGTAAAAAATTAAAGAATACGAGCATCAAGCTATGAATTCAAGTAACTCCATGTAGAAGAGATATTACATAGGTAATTAAATCATCCTTGAATTCTATTAATAATATTCAAATATTATTTTTTGCTTCCTTTGTTTGGAGTTCCTCATTTGTTTTCTTTGACTAGACTTAACCAATACACTCTAAGTGAACATGACCGCTTAGGTGGTAGATGTGGGCCCTCTAAACCTTCCATTTCTTTAATTTATTTTTTTGTTGTGTTCCTTTTGTCTCTTGTTTGACTCTTCACAGTGATAATTAATACTACAGTTAAGTTTGAATTCAATTTTTAATCTCTCCCACCCAATCCATTAAAAAGAAGCCCACACATTTCTACTACAATATAATGTTTGCTCATGTCCTAGTGTCTTGTGATGCATATGGATTAGGGCTAATAGATCATAACTTGGCATGAAATTATAAAAAGATAGTGTGGTATTTTCTTTCCCTCACAAATTCTTTGGCACTGCATGGAACAGGTTCTACTTCCACTTCATCAAAGTGGCTATCTACTAACCAAATTCTTCACAATTTATCGAGTTAATCTAGAATTCAGAAGAATATCTCTAGTGCAAGAAGGATAATCATTACCATGCAGTAGAAGGGAATGCTTTCATCTACACACCTGATCTATCTAATGATTTCTCCAATCTCTACTTCGACTAATATTTAAGCTTATTATTTTCTCCCTCTCATTAAATAGTTCCAACAAAATTGGTTGAGAGCTTAATATTGTAATGTTGGTGTTGTAACTCTACCTGTGCATAGGAAGAGATATGTTCAAAGTTTCCTATGGTCTCCTATTGTGAAAATTTGGTAGAACAAATTTTTGATATCTGAAAAATGACATAAAATATTACTGATTAAAAATATTACAAATGCAATACATGAAATCCATTGGTGATATTTCTTTTCATGAAAATTATATTTTGAAAACCAAGTTCTATTGGGGTTTAATTGGAAACGTCTTATATATCAGAAAAATTTGAAAAATAATAGTTCTATGGTGATGGAAAGAGAAATAAATTTTAATGTAGGGAAAAAACAATTCAAAATGAGAAAGCAGCGCACATATTCAATCCAAATATCTTGGATTGCATGTCCACCATCCTGTAAATTTATTTTACATCAAAATTGTGTAACTTAAAGGGATTTTTGAAACTTTCCTAGATACCAACTATCTAAAAAAATTGGTGTCTAAAGGAAATGATATAACACAAATCTAATTTTACTCTCAAATACAAAGTTTCATTACTTTTAATTTCTTTTTGTATTTAAGAATATTAAAAAACATGCCCAGTTTACATTTTTTTTAGAGTGCTCTTCTTTTAGTGCACGGGGACAGCATAATCGACACACTCTAAGTGTTGATCACTTAGTTGGCCAAGTCATGTGGGCCCCTCTTATTCTGTACCTTTCCCATTTTCATAGATTGATTTTGAATTTGTTGTTGTCATTCCATTTCTATACGCATCCACCGTTTAGTAGGATTTTATTTTCCATTTACACTATTACACTATCATGAGAGCTATAAGTGTTGGAAAATCAGCTAGTGTATCTCAAAATTTCTTTCATGACTATGGTAGAAAGAATGGTTTAAAGAACATATAGAAGTGAGTTTCAATATCCTCTTCACAAAATCTTTGCAATGCAGAAGCGAGCTCCTCAATGTTGGCCTGCTATGTGAAGGAGAAAATATGGTTTGATTGAAAGGGTTCTTTTTTTACATACATTTGACTGAAAGGGTTGTTAATCCCACATGCTTCGGGCGAGGAAAATATAATGTAGAAAGGGATTATATGTCGAGGGTTAAGATACTTACTATCACGTAAAGAAAATTGAAGATATGTTTGTAAGTTCCCAGTTCAATAGATCTAATTGTAAAATTCAAATTTTATTAAGTGACCTAAGTCATTTTTAAATTTTGAATTTATTTTTAATAATTTCAATAATTTTATATTTTATTTTGTCTTTATTTTAAGTTATTTTAACAATTTTATTTTTTATATAATTGTAAGATGAAAAATAATTATCTTTAATTATTTCAACATTTTAATTGTAAGATTGTGAAGGTGATGTGGCTTTTGTTGGATGGTGCTTGCATCCCTTGAAAGCCTAAAGGGCACAACCAGAAAGATATGGGGAGGTTTCTAAAAGATGAGGAAAAGGTTAACAGACTTCAAAACAAATACGAAAGGGCTGACCTTCTTGGGGTGTGGAGTGAAATTTTTAAGCTGTTGATGAGGTACATCACATTAGAGGGTTGTTTCCATTGTTTTTATGCCCATCTCTTTCCCATTCTTAACCATTTCCTCCATAATTGCAAAATGAATTTCACTTTCTATAGTTTTTCATCACTTGAACAATCCATTAAGAATGTCAAAGGTAAAGGTAAAAATTTCCCCATTCACTAGGATTTAATTTTATGTGTTTACCATCACCACGCCACTTTGTTACCCTCCTTGACCATTGTCCAAAGGAACACTTTGGTCATTCACAACCCCAACAACTCCCTTGAGGTTCCTAGTCCCACTTTCACTCTAGATGAAACCCCACCTACCACTTGTCACATTACCTGTGCTCAAGAAAAAACCCTTGCTAATGTTGAAACCCCTCCCAACCCCATTAAAAGTGTGTCCTTCCTTGTGGCTACTCGTATTTCCACTTTTGGCTATGATAATTCAGACAACTTAGATGATGAGTCTTGGAATCCTACCCCTAGAAATTCCCCCATGTATTCCCATGTTCATGAAAAGGTGTCTGATGTCCCCAACACCCCTCCTGTCATTAACCCTTCTAGCCCCGAGAATTCCCCTAAACTATGCATTAATCTGGATGGGACCTCTGCTAACCCCGATGTGGGTAATAATAATTGTACTTCTTGTGAATCCCTCAAAAAAAAAAAAATTTGGTGACTATAACTATCTAGAATGACATCCTCAAGTGGCTTATGGGTTAGATTATTACTGCTAAGGAAAAAATCTAAGTGTTTTACCAATAGGCTATGTGGTTGGGTGAGGTTGGGGATAGTGGGCATTGGGATATTTTGTCCTCCCTTATGAAGTCATTTGATCATTGGGACAATTGGGACAAGGAGGCAGATGAGCTCATAGCTCTAGTGAACACATAGGAGGAGAAAATGAAATTGAAGGAGGAGGTTGCTACTATTCATAGCAACTAGGACAAAACTATATAATGTCTCCAAGAGATTACTGATTATAGAAAGGAAATTGTGAAGAATACTACTCTAACCATCCAGGTTTTTCAAGAAGAAATTAGGAACAGTCATGGTAAAAGGGTGGTTGAGGATGATATTGATAATAACCATGTGCAGAAAAAAGGTAAGGTGGTGGGCAGTGCATCCTAGGACACTACCATGGAAACCTAGGCTATTTAGAAGGGACCCCTATCATTCAAGGAGAATCTCCACTTCCTGGCTAAGGAATGGAAGTAAATTAGTGGTATTAGGCTTTTGGGAGACCAATAACTATTTTGGTCGCTTGTTAGTTTGTTCTATCTACTATTTGTGTTGTTTTTGCTAGTCGATTAGTGTCGTTTCTTTTGTTTTTTTCTTTTTGGGTGTTTCACTTCTCATGAGCCCCTTGTTTAGCCTTGATGGTTGTTTTGTAAAAGGGTATGGGCCCTTCCCATTTTAATCTAATCAAAACATTTTAATTGTAAGAATTAAAAATGACTCATTTATCTATATATAATTATAAGGGTGAAAAATGTACTATAACTTTTTTTAATTTTGTGTTTATTTTTTATGTCTTGGTAAATATGCATTATGATAAATTCCATACTCTAATTATAAAGTCGGAAACATTTACATATATTTTACCTCATCTTTATCTACACAAGATCTTATGTTTATCAACACCACACTTCATGTTCCCATACACTTGATCAATCCATCTAATTATATCCATAATAATATATGCATTGATTCTTAAACTCTATGTTTATCATGATCTATTTCATGTATTTTATCCTAGGTCAAGTCCACAATCATGGGGTTATTGTTATAACTATAAATTCAACTTTCCTAAATACAAATTGGCCTATTAACACCCTTTATCTTTCTCACATTAATTTGTGCACGTGTGTGTATTTGCATATTGGGGTTTTATGTAATTTATTATGTATTAGTATAAAAAGATAAATTTCCATTTAGAATAGGCAACACACACATTAAATTAGAATTATTATAGGAGGATTTAAAAGATCAATAAATATTAATGCATCTAGATTTGGTTCTTAAAATTGAGTGACAAGTCTAATTTCTAAGAAAATTATCTATTACAAGTCATTAAATTAACATCTTTACTTGGCTTGACATAACAAAAAAAAGCAACACTCCATCAATTTCGAGGTTTTTTCAAGGGATAAATGGTTAAAAAGGAAAAGTAAAACCATTTAAGAATGTATATGAAAGAGAAATTTCAAAAAAAAAATTGGAAAAACTTTCTTAAACGTAAATTATATGATTGTTTATCAAGTATATTATCTTGCTCAAAAATAAAATTCATTTTTTAAAAAATATGATTATGTAGACACTTCAAATTATCTTGATCGATATTACGCATCTAAATTTGATTTTAACACCATTTCCTCCTAAATCACCTCTTTTCTAACTATTTAATTAAATGATCCAAATTGTTTAATTAAATTTATTACTTTCTCCTATTAATCAAATAATTAATTTTATTGGATTAACTCACCCCACTTTCTACTAATTTTAATCCCATTTAATTAGATAATCCAAATTATTTAATTAAAACTCTTATGTCTTCCCATCTGATTAAATAACTCTAATTATTTAATTAAATGTCACATTCTCCTAAAATCCCCTAAACTCACCTAAGTTAATTAATCCTTGATTAAATAATCTTATCCACTTGCTAATCCTCATTATTCCATTCTCCTACATTTAACTCCATCCTAGATAAATAAACCCATGGTTTATTAACTCCAACTTGCACAACTAATTAATTTTCTCAAACTAATTAAAATGCTATTTTCCCCTCACACTTGCATGAGAATATTCCCTTAGAATATTCTTTCCTCATTTTCTCCCTTCATTGACTTCTCACCCAAGCCTTTATAGCTCTTACACAAACCATCTTGTCTCCCACCCAAGCCTTAATGACTCTTACATGGCTCTTACATAAACCATCTTGTCCCTTACACATTCCTTTACTCCTCTTACATGGCCTTAATATCTTTCACCCACATTCCTTTAATTCTTCACCCATATGTCTTTACTCCCTCTTACATGCCCTCTTCCCAAAATGTGCACACACATGTGTGGGCACATATCCCCTTACATCTCTTAGCCTTGTGACACTTGTCACAAGGCTAATCATTCCTTCAAATCCTTGGACTAATTTTCAACCCTTGATTGCAAAAATGAATCTCAACCCTTGATTCATCATTTTTCCCTATAAATAGAGCCCACCTCTATGAGAAAGGGATCTAGTTTTGAAAGAAAAGTTATGCTATTCAATTCTATACCCATCATTCACTCATTTTCACCATTGGAGCTCATATCTTACATCAACTTCATCAATCTTCATCCATTGCAACAATATTGAAGCTTGTTCATCAAAGGGATTGAGAAAGGACCAATATTCCTCATCAATATAGCACTGGAATCCCCCTATGTGATGAGATTTGGGGTATTTAGCAAGGTTTCATTCATGCATGTATTGTTATTTCATATTTTTGTATTGATTGTTTCCTTTGTTTTGTGCTTTCAAGAATTTCATAGGGAGCTTGGTTTAAGTTAGCTAATGTGACTAATTTCCTTGTTTTTTTATCAAGTTGGCTTAGGTATAGATCATGCTCACATATTATAATGTGTATTATTTCATCATGCATTTATATATTTATTGAACATGTATTTATATGTCCTCTTTTTATAAGTTTATTTTCTTGTATCTTTTTTACATAGCTTCTTGATATAAATGTAGTTTTTGTGATCTCTTAAGTTTTCTATTATATTTTCAATACTCTCAAATTAATCAATATATACTTCTTTTATTAACATTCTTCATCAAGGGAACCTTTAGATGTGGTGCCTATTTGGGTACGATTTCGCTATCTTCCCTTACAGTTTTCATGCCCCTCTGCCTATGAGGGCATTGGTAATGCTATTGGTAGATTTTTGAAAGTGAATAAGGCTTCTAATAATTTTACTCATACCTCCTTTGCTAGGATTCTGGTGGAGGTTGATATGTTGAAGGCTTTACCCGATGAGGTTGTGATGTCGATTAATGGTTGGTCTTGGTCTCATCTTGTGGATTACGAGGGTCTTTTTTTTGTTGTAGATGTTGTTTTTTTGTTGGTCACTTGGCTCGTGACTATTCTAGAGGCTTCCGAGGTGATCCCACAAAACTAGTTTACAATTCCATTGAGGAAGGAAAATTGCAAAAAATGCCCCCATGAAGAAACTTTTTGGTTTTGGGGGATTCGAGTGAACTTAGGGTCCACTCGAACCCAAAGGGGGTTCTCAAACTCCCCTTCAAGAAAACCCTCTTGAATGATGGGTCCCACATTTTGCATGTTGCCCAAATTGAAAACAAGGGAATTTTTTTTAAAAAGGAGGGTTCGCTCAAACCCCCCTTCACTCGAAAGGTCAAGGGGGTTCAATCAAAGGGGGATTCGAGCAAACCCCCCCTTTTCCTCCTTCTCCCCCTCTTGCACCAAATTTCTACAAAAAATTTCCCTTCAAATCTCAGTTTGAGGATGAAAATGGAGGAGACTTCATACACCCAACTGAATGATGGTAGTCCTTGGAATGAGCTATCCATTGAATATAATTTTAATATGTTTTGGTTTTATTATGTATTTTTTTTTATAGTTTCATTAAACATAGGTTTTTCATCGACAATCAAGCTCTATGTTCTGCACATGTGTGGAAAAATAGTAAATTATCAAAATAAAATTATGAAAAATATGTTCAGGCTAGTTATTGATGTCCTTGATCCAGTAAAAAAAATTGAATTTCAATACATACAAATTTTTTTATGTTGTGCCTATGTCTTAATTGTAATTAGTTTGACTCCAAAACTTAATTAAGGAAAAAATATTCAATAAAGCAATGTGAATCCAAATGAACTTGTTAGATATCATAGTTACAAATCTAAATTCGAAAAAATTAGAATTTTATCCTTCATAGAAAAAATTGTGTTGTATACAGTGAGCATCACTCCTTAAAAATGGTGTTTACTGATAAAAACTAGTTTTTGAAGGAGATGGAAAAATAAATGCAATCTGATTCAAAAAAATTAAAAAAATATATATTTAGAATCTACAGACAAAATGCCACAAATCACTAGTTTGCATCATCTTCAAATTCTTCATGGTTTAGTCGCTATAGGTGCCTGAAAGTTAAGATTTAGTTAAAAGAAATCAGTTCAGTGTCTAGTTTGGCCAAAAATTGTAAACCAATATTGTGGGATCACCCGGGCGCCCTATTTATTCCTCTACCTGGTGGAAGAATTCACTTCATTAACACTTAATAGTTCACCCTACTATCGACTCTACTTATTTAGATGATGATTCTAGGCCTCCTCCATTTGTGAGGTTTAATATGAGTGTTGAGGTGGTTGTTGCTCCTTCAATGCAAGTTCATTCCACTCCACTTGATTCGATTGTGGTTACTACTCCTCATGTGGATCTTGTTGTGTGGTCTCTAATTATGGTTGTTCCTAATGTTGTTTCTTCTGCCTCCCCTGAGGCCCTTGTTTTGGAAAATACTATTGTAAATCTTGCTTCTTCAGGCTTGGTTTCGGATGCTTCACCTGAAGTATTAGTTGTTCTTCTTGTCTACTACTTTGGAGGGGATTCTTCCCTTCTGATAAAAAATTATCAATTTTAGTTTATGATTCTCCTTGGACAACGGTTCATAGAAAGAAGAAACATTTTTCTAAGAAGGTCATAGTTTTGTTTAACATGCCCTCAGAGGCTTTGTTGGGTTCAAGCTTTGTTTCTTGAACAATTTCTCATTGTATGTTGTTTCTGAGTGATATTTTGTTGGTAGCTCCTTATTTACTACTGGTTGGTTTTGTAGTTCTTATCTTGTTGTTTTTCTCTTATTGGCTATGTTTGGCCAGTTTATTTTGTTGAGTTGTTTGGCTTTGTTTTTTATTTTGTAAGGGATCAGGGCCCTTCCCTACTTATCTTATCAAAAAAATTCTTCATCAAATTCATTATTTTTCAATTCATGCATAGCTAAATTATTAAAATAAATTAAATCGTGTACATTACTAAAGTATTTAGTATACAAATCACTCAAGTTTTACATGTCAAACTATAATATTCTTTATAAGTTACACTTTTTCTATACTTTTTTGACATACATCATAAATACTTAATGACCCATTTAGTGCACAACACCCATTAATAATCTACCATTACAAACCACCTCAATATTTTCCATTACACAATAAAAAATTTAGCCACCTTGGACTAGATTGTTTTGTGTGACATTGTCTACAAAACTTAAATTAACCTTTTTTCGCCCAACACTCAAACCTTTCACAAAATATTCATTATCAAAATGGACCTCATTCCATATATTTTTAATTAAAGACTATGGACATGTATTTATGGAAATTTCCTATGACATGAATCTATCTACCAGTTGATCACAAAATATAAATCTTTTTTTTTTTTAAATCATTTGAAATTTAATTATTTTTACTACACCAGTCCACTAGTTCACTAGCATATCATATTTTGCATTCACAAACCTTTTTTGGCATTCTTGTGACACCTTATTATTTTTGTGTGCTTGAATTTCATCAATGATAGCTAAGAAATCATCTTGAAATAAGTCTTACCATACCTCTAAGCATGACCAGAAATCAAAAGAAGTATGAAAGATGGAGGTAAGTGAGTTTTGAGGACTTACATCAACAAAGGACCAAGCCACAAAGTGACCTTCAACTCTAAGATTTAGTTTCCTTATTACAAAAATATTTTTCATTTGATACCTTTTTTTCTCCAAATTCTTCTCTTTCATGCCTTGAATAGATGCTTCATGATTTCATTCAATTAAAAAAAATGATGTCTTCATCTATGGTTTTCAATTTATTACTTTCACAAAGTTGCCTCATTCATTCTATTTTCTTCATATTCTTGACTTCATGCTCCTCTGATGTTTATATTTGGTCATTTCCTTAGCATGATGTTGAATTCTAAATCAATCATGAATAATACGTGGAGATTAGATGAACCATGGTACATGATAAAGCATAAAACCACAACCAAACAAAAAGGTAATGAATAATTAAAACCACAAATAGAGCCACCATAAGATCACATCAATCAACTAAGAAGATGTATATGAACATTAAATCACCTACATTCACAACATGAGATATAAGAAATATTCTCAATATAAGCACACTCAAACGAGTACCACGAATAGAAAGATGATTGTCACAATCATAAAACATGGATCACAAAGGTATAATTTCTTCACACAAAGCTCAACTAGCTCTAGCATAAGATGTACTCACTTAGGAAGAACATAATTGAGTTTAAAAGTCCAAAAAAACTTAGGGTTATATAAGTTAGATATAGGAGGGATAACTCTTGTTGTGGTTGTTTTATTGAAGCTGAAATTTTAAATGTTGTAGGGTTTGGAAGAGAATTTGGAGGTTGGAATTTTGTCAAGAGTAGGTTAACAATAGGGGTCTAGGTTATCCTAAAAAATCCTCTAAATGAAATGTGTTCTTCTATTACATTCTTCATTCCCTTTCAATGTAGACATCAAATATGTGGGGGAGGGAAATCTTCCTCTAGAGGCCATAGATTTAAATGTTTCTAGGGCCTAATCTAGGGAGTACAATGCCCATTTTCTGTCAACCACAACCACTTGAGGCTACAAGCATAATAAAATTATACACATGTGTATATAAAAATAAATATACATATACATATATGTATCATATGCAAAGAAAAAATGCAAAGAATTTTGTTACATCAAAATGCATATTTATTCTTCATTAAAATAATAATAAACTCTATAGTAATTCATCATACTATTGGCAATCATACATGGGAATGGGTTTATGACCTAACCTATATTTTCTCTTGAATTTGGCCTTGTTTATCCAAAATATACACTTTCATAGCAAGTAAAGTATTCCTATCGATGATTTTTCTTACTTCTCTCCTCCTTGTCTTACTAATTTCTCCAATTTACCACAAAAATATTTCCTTATTCCTATCTATCACACCTTCCTATCCTTAATATTTCTTCTCTTAATTCCCATGTTATATATTATCTCTTCAAATGCATGAAGATTAAATATAATCACATTGGAGAGAATAAAATCCTATATCTGAAGTCTCTTCTTCTTGCTAATTATTTTTCTCCCACACAGTAATTGGAAATATCCAACAACCTTATGTTGACTCTATTATTGGATAGAGAATTAGCTCCCCTTTTATGATATCTTCCTTTATTTCCTTGTGTCACTATTTTTATTTTTATTTTTTTTCCATGTCTTAATATTGTCTCCTCTATCATGTAGCCTTCTCTCTCTCTTTCGTTTTTGTGATTATCCTAACTTAGGTACCTATATTACTTATTGAGTTCCTAATCTCTCAAACATGCACATACCTTTGTATTATATCTTATTTTATGTGCACCCTTACTTTCTTCTATATTCTTTTCTCTTTCAAATTGTTCCCAAAAATGTTGCTCAAAATATATTCTAATGGATAGGACCACATATATAGCCTAAATGTGTTTAACAAATTCATGTAGATAAACTATCCTCAATCATAGTCTTAATTTATAAAATTTGAATCAAATATATCAATTAACTTACAATACATTTTAATAATACATCAAGAAAGAATAAATGTATAAATAATTAAAAAATAAGTTTTACATAATACTAACTAATAATTAAATGTAAATTGGTAGAATATTAATTTATAACATCTATAAAAATTTAAATAAAATATAAATATATATATATATAAGATTTTTTTATTTAGATAGTGTAATGATAGAAATTAAATTCCCTTAAAATAGACCTAATGTTGCCTTGATCTAATGTTGCAATGTGCTTTCCACATTCACATTGGATTTAGGTCACTTTTAAGCTAAATTGACCTAACTTTGCCTTAATTTAATGTTGTAAAGTGTATTTATTTGCACCTTCACATTAATTTTTGGGCCCTTGTAAACTAAATGAACTTAATTATGCCTTATTTTGGGTGTTGTAAAGTGTATCCTAACATTTTCACACTAATATAGGGTTTTAATTATTAATTGGGATTCTTTATGCTTTAATTAGCCTTATTTTGCATCCATAAGCCTTAATTAATGCATCCTTTCGAGGATAATCCCGACACAAACCAACATCCAATCATAATTTTGGGGTTTTAGGTTGTGTGGCCTAGATTTAGTGATCTAGGACTCATACACCACCTTGGGCGTATGAGTCCCACCTAAGTTTTGGGGCCCCGATCCTGATTTTGCATCATTCTAAGCATTTTTGAAAAATGTTTCCCATAGTTAAGCCTAATGGGACTCATACTCCACTTCTAGCATATGAATCCCATGTGGCCCAAAATAAAATTTAATTCAAATTCTTGGCAGGATTGTATTCTCCTATATTTTGTTTCGGCTTGTAGTGTTGTAATTTTAGAAAATTTTGCATAAAAAAGTATAAATACAAGGTTATTTCACTCATTTTCACCTAAGACTTTCAAGAGAGTATTCCTAATAGCAAGATTATGATTACAAGAGCATTCAAGAGCATTTCTAAGGCATTCAAGGGTCAATTTCTTCATCATTTGTTGTAGAAATTCAATATCTATCATCATGTCAAAGGCATAATGCATCAAGCATGTGGTTTGGAGCTAATATTGTGATGTATTGTTCAAGATCAATTTAAGTATTATCCTTCATCAAGAATCATGATCTACATCTGTGTGGTGTAAAATAGTGGTAATTAGTAAAATTGAACACACATATCCATGAAATGTCTTATGTGGATATTTAATATACCCCATGCTCCCTTCAGGTTGTTTTTGATATTTTGCTCGACTTCTGACCACGCCCGATGATTTTAAAGCCTCCATGCCAAATTTTCAAAAATATTGACTCACTACCACCATGTGTCACCCAATCGCTCATCAAAAGGGAACTTCCCTTCCCTTCTTTACCGAGCCTCGTTCTGCCTCCACGTGTCAATGGATCGGGCGTGTTGAGCCTACTTTCATATAACTCTTTCAGGCCTCGACCGCATGCCGCCTAGCCTCCACCCGTGTAAGATTTTGGCGGGCCCCTCAAATGGTGTTGATACTGCCACATGTCTTTGCATCACAAGATTTCATCAAAGGATGAGGAGGATGAACCATGGACTGTGAAATGTTGCCACGTGTCCCTTCAATGAGTCTTCATTAAATGAAGGAGTAGCACGAATGCCAAGCTATCGCGTATTGCCACATGTTCTTACTGCCTTCATTGGGAGGCAAAACTTGTTTGCACAGGGTAAGCCAAGACCACTTTCATCATTTGCAAAGAATGCAACTGGCTCATGAGTGATTGGGTTCATGCTCAGGAATATTTTTGTTACAACAGTCGTGGTGAGTCATTGCTATGAGCATTATCATTCATGATGGGGAATCATTTATGTTACAAGCTTTCAAGTAGTGGAAGCCTTTGGCTATATATATTGCTCCTTTCAAAGGAGCAAAGAGTTCGAAAATACCAAAAGAAGAATTAGGAAGACACTAGGCCTTTTTTTTTGTAATTTGGCCTCTTTGTTTCTTCACTATTTGAAAACATTACATTGTGTTGTTTCTGAATAGTTTGTTTGCAACTTCAATAATTTGAATAGAATTCTGATTTAGAACCATGTCTCTAACTCTTTCTTTCAGTAAAAATCTATGTGAATTGTTTTATGTTATCAAATGAACTACCCAGGTCTTTCTCATTCATGTTTTTTTTTATTTTGGGACATAGCAGATTATTAAATGGGCCCTTAGATCGCATCTACAAGATATATTTATCATTCCTTACATCTAAGATCTTGGTGCATCGCCCTAGTTAGATCCTTTTATTTTATATATGCCTACTTTTCCCATTGAAAACCCTAGTTATAGAAGAATATGGCTTCTTTAAAATCTGGAGGTTACTCAGTTTGGCGCAATAGATCCCCCCCTTTAACTGAGTTTCCCACAAAGGGCTATTACCTTGCAAATTTTTGGCATCAACAGTTTTTATTTTTCCTGGCACACCCAGTGGGACCTTCTAAATGTGCTCAAGCTTTGATCAAGTATATGACCCATCGACCTATCACAAGATCCCAAACAACAAATAACCCTGTTTTGTTGGTACCACCGCTAGGAACAATACAAGCTAGAACTCATCGTGTGAACATTCTGGTTCCTCCACCAACCATGTTACCTATCACTAACCAAAAGTATGTGGCTTGGGACATCGAGAGTCCCCTTGTTGCCCCAGTAGCACCTGTCATTTGGGCCCCTATTCCAGTCTCTATCCTCAAGTCTATTCCTAAATTTACTAGAGACAGCTCAAGAACACCATCCAAACATCTGCAAGATGTGGTAGATGTATGTTTGGTACATGGGGTTACAGACCAAAACATAGCACTAAGGTCGCTCGTAGCTTCTTTTAGAGGAAAAGCATCAGACTGGTATCGCACTCTACTGGCTAACTTTATCGACACGTGGGATCTACTCAGATATCCTTTTTATGAAAGATTCTTGAATGAGGGAGATAGGTCTTCCTAGTATCACCAGCTAGAGATCATCAAGCAGGCTCCATATGAGGCCCTAATAGACTTCAACACATAGTTCCATATCACTTGGCTAAGAATTCAGGCTACAATCTACCCACCGCCCGACTTGGCTTTCATGTTCTACCTAAAGTCCATCAATTTCCATATCTCAATGATGATCCAATCACTTGATGGAACCACTCTACTAGATGCATATAGCGTCGCAATTAAAGCAGAGAAAAATATAATTGATGCTAGAAAATCTTCGCCCCGTCCCTTCATGCCTATGTTCCTTGAGATATCAGTTCTTGCCCAGGTGATGCCACCTACCATCACGTCGGCTCCTCCCCAATCCATGTACACATATGCAAGCATACCGTAGAGCAGTTCTCCCACATCTGGTTCCTCGAAGGATGAGATGAGAGACATAAAAGAAATGTTGTGTGCTATGGCCAATGAGATAATTGTCATCAAGCGCAACTAGGCCACTCCTCCAAAGCTAACTTATCAGAACTATTAGGATAGAAGGTATTCTTACCAATAGAAATAGTTCCAAGGAGGTGCTCACACAAATCCTCAGGCACAAACAACAAGTCAAGCAGTATCGGTACACACTCCATTGCAGAGTTCCAACCTAAGCTCTAATAGAGAGCTAACTTCGGGGAAAATAAATTGGTCAACAATGGAAAACCCTAGTGTTTCCCTTGCGGTGATTCACATATGCCCCAAAACTGCCCACATGACAATTTACAACAGAAGGTGGTAGAGCAGCATAGCCAGGGCACAACACTGGATAATGGGGGTTATGTATATACCTCTGTGCAAATAGAAAACATGGTACTCATCAGTCAAATGTAGGGGATGTCTCTGGAACAAGAGAATGATATAGCTCCCAACCATGCCCTCTTCTCATGGATGGAAGGAGAGGAAGTGATGTTCACATTTGAAGCATCCACTTCAAAAACCCCACAAGTGTAGTCTGATTACAACACTCACTCCAAAGGGAGATTCACGGGTGAAATAGTCATCCCGTAATTAGTTAGTCCATAGCCTAAAAGTTTTCTTGACCACAAACCCTGTACTTCCACAGCAGTGCCACAATATCCGCCACAAAAGGAAATTGTAACAATAAGAGCTAAGGAGCTAAAGCCTCCAAATCCGCCATCGTTCAATGTGGTTAAACAATTGAAAAAATCATCCACTAATGTGTCCCTGTGGGATATATGAGCTATTCCAGTGCAGAAGACAATATTACGGAGGGCTCTCTAAGAGGAACCGATCATAGAAGCAGAGGATAAACCGCTTAAAGAGAAGACTATCGATCAATCACCTCCGGAAAAAGTTCTCGCGAATACTGCAGAGGAGGTCTCTACTAAAGATCAAGAGGAAGAATCCACATGTTGAGAAATTATGTCTCAACTTCCAGCTTGAAGTCCTTATTTTCATGCCTTGGTGATTTTGTGTTGTTTACAAAGTTCTGGCAAAGGCAGAGCTAGGATGGAACTTGGCATTGTTTTGTTTGCCTAAGTTCTGAGTCTCTGGCGAAGGCGGAACCGGGATGGAACTTGGCATTGTTCTGTTTGCCTAAGTTCTGGTTTTCGGTTCTCATTCCTACTCTGACTCCGCTTCCTACCATCAGTTTGTTCTCGCTTCACTTCGCAGGTTTTGGTGGAGGCGGAACCAAATTTGGAAGTTGGCAATGTCCATTTTCCAGGTTCCTGTTTCAGTTCTATATCTGAATCCGAGCCCGACTCCTTCTTTTACGATCTGGTTCTTCTAGATGTTTGGATTCTACTCTGGGTGTTTTCCTCCACCTTGTCCTAGTTTTGGATTGTTGTTTCTTGCAGTTGGCGGAGGTGGAACCGGAACTAGATTGGTTCTTGATCTTGGACTTTTAGTAAAGTCCTGTTTCTATTCCTGTTCCAACCCCGACTCCGACTACGTTCTTTTGTGTTCCGTCTTGGTTTGACCTCGGGTTGACTTTACCCTGTCAGAACTGGTTTTGATGTGTTCCTCTTTACCGTGGGTGAATGCAGAACCAAAATGGTTCCTAAACCTGAAATTTTGGTAGGGTCATGTTTTGACTCTAGTTTCGACTCCGACTCCGACTCTGGCAGTACTATTTATGACTTGAAGTCTTGGTCGCGCCCGATGTCTGTTTGACCATTTTGGTTGCTCTGTCAGCTGTGATTGCTGATGGGTCTTGGATGCATGGCACCTGGTTGAATTATGATTGGATGGATACCAAGATAGTTATTGTGGCAGCTGCATTTTTCAACGAAGGGTGGTGAGCTCAACCATTTTGAGTAATGGCTTTGAATGCAAAGTCAGCTCGTTGCAGGAGATCTGTCAAATTCGACCAGTTGCGTGATTTGAGGATGGACTTCATTGCTCTTTTGAGTTGGTTACATTTGAATGAGAGATGTGTTATTTCTCATAAGTTAGACAAGTTGAGTTGAGTCGTGGGTTGCAGAGTGAGTTGAAGTCGCGTGCTGAAGAACAAGAAGGATGTGAGTTCTTGAAGAGGGTTTTGAACTGTATGCTGTGAAAACATTGTAACAGTGGATCTGAATCTCTCTGGGTGATTATGAGCTGAGCAAAGAAGTATGGATATTGTATATAATCATTTCATTACTGTAATACAATTGATTTGGCTTTGTGTGGTGGGTTTTTTTGCTTGAAAGGGTTTTCCCACGTAAATACTATGTCATCTTTGCTTTCTTATTTTTTTGGCTTCTCATTGCCATGGTTGTATGCATCTCTATAAGTTTTAGAAACTGTTTGTTTTTCATTTTTGCTTCTCTCCCCTGTAGTAAAGGTGTTAAGGGAATGTATTTCGCACTGTTGGGTCATTAGATCCACATTCTTTTCCCTTCAAAGTGGTATCAGAGCTTTGCCAATTCATGTTATCCTTGTTAGGGAAAATTAGTTTTCTGCACTAATACTATTTTAGTGGGAGACTTGCATTGTTAAACTTGTTTCTGTTGTGAGATGGCAGGTACATCTGGTAGAATAGATATTCAGAAATTTAATGGCAGCAACTTTGAGTTATGGAAACTCAAGATAGAAGACTTGCTTGTGGATAGAGACCTTTGGATTGCAGTGTCTGGAACTAAGCCACAAATTATGACCCAAGATGCTTGGGATCTTGCTAATAGAAAAGCAAGAGGATTGATAAGACTGAGTCTAGCCGATTCTGTGCTCTTGAATGTTCATGAGGAGACGTCTGTAGCTGCTTTATGGAAGAAGCTTGGTGATATTTACCGAGAAAAATCTCTGGTAAACAAGTTATTCCTGAGGAAGAAGTTGTACTCCTTGAAGATGGATGAAGGTGCATCTATTGCAGATCATCTGAACTCATTTAATATGAGTGTTACTTAGCTGGCATCTGTAGGTGTAAAGATTGAGGAGGAGGATCATTGCATGCTCCTGTTGTGTTCATTACTCGATAGTTGGGATCATCTTATGATGACTATTGGAAGCACAACCACCGCTTTCAAGATTGATGATGTGGTTGCTTCGTTTCTGTTTGAAGAAATGCGAAGGAAATCTTTTGAGATGGCCAAAGATGCTCTTTTTGTTCGAGGTAGAACAAAGGAGAAAGGCAAGAAGAAAGACAACCAGTCGAAATCCAAGTCTAAAGGGAGATCAAAGTCTCCTGATAAAAAGTCCAAGGTAAAGTGCTAGAACTGTGGGCAACCTGGTCATATCAGGAAGGACTGCAAGGAGAAGAAGAAGAAGAATGCTTCTAACAACAAATCTTCCCAAAGTGATGTAGATGCCTTCATTGTAGCAGCCCTGACAACTCAGGCATCAGATGATGTTTGGTTAGTTGATTCAGGTGCCTCTTTTCACATGACATCCAATAGAGATTGGTTCTCAAAGTATGAGAAGTATGATGGTGGAAAGGTATACTTGGCAAGTGATTCAAAGCTGGAGATTGTTGGAAGAGGAAGGGTCAGAAATTAGTTTCCTGACGGGAGAGTCAAAGGAATTGGTGGTGTTCTTCACATCCCAGGTTTGGCTCGAAATCTTCTTTCTGTTAATAGGTTAAATGATGCTGGTGTAGAAGTTTCTTTTTCTAGTAAGGGATGTAAAATGGCTAGAGGTGCAATGGTGTTAGCTAAGGGTGTTCGTAATGTCACTCTGTACAAGCTAGATGCATGACCTATTCTTTGTAATAGTGCCTCTGTAAAGTCATGTAATTCTGCACCTATAGAGAAAGATGAATACTCTTCACTATCTACAAATGCTTTGGAGGTAAAACTCCTAGCAAAGAAGACTATGTTATGGCATCATAGACTTGGTCACATTGGTGAGAAAGGTTTAAAAACCTTGAAGAACAAAAACCTTGTAGAAGGGCTTGATGATTGTAACCTTGAGTTCGATTTTTGTGAACATTGTATCTATGGAAAGCAACACCGTGTTTCTTTCTCCTCTAGTCCTCACAAATCTTCTGGTATACTAGATTATATTCATTCTGATGTGTTTGGTCCAGTTGATGTTCCTTCATTATCAAAGTCTAGATATTATGTTTCTTTTATTGATGAGTGTTCGAGAAGGGCATTTGTATACTTTCTTAAAAGTAAATCAGAAGTGTTCAGTTGGTTTAAAGAGTTCAAATCTTTGGTAGAAAATCAAACTGGAAGGAAAATAAAGTGTTTAAGGGCAGACAATGGAGGTGAGTTTTGTTCTATAGATTTTGAAAGGTACTGCACAGATCATGGAATTAAAAGGCATAAGACAACCCCCTACACTCCACAGCAAAATGGAGTTGCTGAAAGGTTGAACAGGACACTGATGGAAAAGGCAAGGAGTATGTTGAGTGGTGCTGGTCTGGAGTAGAAGTTTTGGGCTGAGGCTGTTGCTACAACATGTTATTTGATAAATAGATCTCCTTGTTCAACTCTTGTTGACATGACACCTTTGGAAGCATGGTCAGGTAAGAAACCCTCATTAAGGCATGTTCGGGTCTTTGGCTGTGAGGCATATGTTCATGTGCCAAATGAAAAGAGATCAAAGTTGGATAACAAGACTGTGAAATGTATTCTCATTGGCTATGGAGTTGGTGTGAAAGGATACAAGCTTTGGAACCCTGTTACTGAGAAGGTTTTGTATAGAAGAAGCATGATATTTCGTGAGTTGAAACCTTTAGTAAGTGATCAACAACTTGAGACAAATCAGAGTGATAAGAAGAAGGATGCAGTTGAGATTCCCCAAACTCCAAAAAGGGAAGAGCTGCATGGTGTACCTGAGATTGAGGAGAGCTCAAGCAACTCTGGAAGTTCTGATGATGAAGAACAACCTCAACCTCTAATGAGATCTACATGAGAAAGAAGGCAACCAGAAAGGTATGGTTTCTATATGTTAGATTCAAATTGTGCATATGCCTTAATTACCAGCACTGATGAGCCTAGGACTGTGAAAGAAGCAATCAACATGGTTGATTCAAAGTCTTGGCTAGAAGCCATGAATGAGGAGTTGGATTCCTTGAAAAAGAATGATACCTGGACGTTGGTACCACTGCCTAAAGGGTGAAAGCCTATTGGTTGCAAGTGGATATTCAAAAGGAAGATAGGCCTTGATGGTAGTTTGGAGAAGTATAAGGCATGACTAGTTGCAAAGGGATTTTCCCAAGTTGAGGGAATTGATTATGGAGATATCTTTTCCCCTATAGCAAAGCTAATGTCCATCAGATTTTTTTGTCATTGGCAGTTGTGTATGACTATGAAATTGAGCAGATGGATGTGAAGACATCGTTTCTCCATGGTGAGCTGGAAGAAGAAATCTACACGTCCCAGCCTGAGCATTTTGTTGATAGAGGCAAACAAAATCTAGTTTGCAAGCTAAATAAACCTCTCTATGGTCTAAAGCAATCTCCTAGAATGTGGTACCAGAAATTTGACACATTTGTGTTGTCAATTGGGTTTGTTAGATCAAAATCTGATCATTGCATCTATTATAAATGTGAGAATGATCGTGTGCTTGTTATTACTTTGTATGTGGATGACATGTTATTCATTGGTAATAGCAAGGCGATGATTTCTGATCTTAAAACTCATTTGTCTGCTAAGTTCGAAATGAAAGATCTTGGAGCAGCAAGGTACATTCTTGGGATGGAGATAACCAGGGATAGAACAAGCAGAAAGCTTTGGCTCAGTCAAAGTAAGTATGTGAAAACCGTTCTAGAGAGGTTTAGCATGACTGATTGCAAGCAGCTAGTTGTTCCAATCATGCAAGGATTGAAACTATCTGCTAAAGACTGTCCAAAGTTTGCTACTGAGATGGAGGAGATGACTAGTGTGCCTTATGCAAGTACAGTAGGTAGTTTGATGTATGCTATGGTCTGCACAAGACTAGACATTGCCCAAGCAGTGGGAGTTCTAAGCCGTTTCATGGCAAATCCAGGGAGATCACATTGGGATGTTGTAAAGAGAGTGTTCATGTATTTGAAGGGTACTTCAGATTATGCTTTGTGTTACCATGGCAATATGGTTGCATCACAAAGGACTCTTAGCATTCAAGGATATGTTGATTCTGATTGGGTAGGGGACATTGACAGCAGAAGATCCACTAGTGGATACACTTTCATGCTTAATGGTGGAGCAATCAGTTGAATGAGCAAGTGATAAGTTGTAGTTGCTTTATCCAGGATAGAAGCAAAGTACATGGTATCAACTCATGCTTGCAAGGAGGTGGTGTGGTTGAGGCATTTGTGTTTAGACATTGGATTTAATGCTGAGCAGATTTCAATCTGCTGTGACAGTCAAAGTGCCATTTCTTTGGCAAAGAATCTGACCTTTCATGCCAGGACCAAGCACATAGATGTGCAATATCACTTCATGAGGGATATGGTTGAAGATGGCAAGGTTAGTATGGATAAGGTTGACACCTTGAAGAATGTTGCAGATGCCTTGAGAAAGCCGATTAGCATAAACAAGTTCAGATGGTGCAAAAAATTGATGGGCCTTGGGGCCTATGATAGACAGTAAGGTATGATGTTTTGAGGAAGTTGGAAGTATTCACCAAGTGGGAGATTGTTGAGAAATTATGTCTCAACTTCCAGCTTGAAGTCCTCATTTTCATGCCTTGGTGATTTTGTGTTGTTTACAAATTTTTGGCAGAGGCGGAGCCAGGATGAAACTTGGCATTATTCTATTTGCCTAAGTTTCGAGTCTTTGGTGGAGGCGGAATCGGGATGGAACCTAGCATTGTTCTGTTTGCCTAAGTTTTGGGTTTCGGTTCTCGTTCCTGCTCCGACTCCGCTTCCTACCATCAGTTTGTTCTTGCTTCGCTTCACAGGTTCTGGCGGAGGCGGAACCAGATTTGAAAGTTGGCAATGTTCATTTTCTAGGTGCCTGTTTCAGTTCCAGTTCTGACTCTGAGCCCGATTCTTGCTTTTATGATCTGGTTCTTCTAGATGTTTGGATTCTACTCAGGGTGTTTTCCTCTGCCTTGTCCTGGTTTTGGATTGTTGTTTCTTGTAGTTGGTGGAGGCGGAACCCGAACCGGATTGGTTCCTAATCTTGGACTTTTGGTAAAGTCCTGTTTCTGTTCCTATTCCAACTCCAACTCCGACTATGGTCTTTTGTGTTCCATCTTGGTTTGACCCCCGGTTGACTTTACCTGGTTAGAACTGGTTCCGATGTGTTCCTGTTTACTGTGGGCAGATGCGGAACCGAAATGGTTCCTAAACCTGAAATTTTAGTAGGGTCATGTTTTGACTCCAGTTCCAACTCTGACTCCGACTTCGACTTCGAAAGTGTGTATTTTCGGTGGAGTCCTGTTTTGACTCCTGTTCTGACTCTGACTTTGACTCCGGCAGTGCTATTTATGACTTGAAGTCTTTATCGCACCCGATGTCTGTTTAACCTTTTTGGTTGCTCTATCAACTGCGATTGCTGATGGGTCTTCGATGAGTGGTACCTAGTTAAATTGTGATTGGACGGATACCAGATAGTTATTGTGGTAGTTGCATTTGTCAACGAAGGGTGGCGAGCTCAACCATTTTGAGTAATGGCTTTGAATGCAAAGTTGGCTCATTGCAGGAGATCTGTCAGATCCGACCAATTACGTGATTTGAGGATGGACTTCATTGCTCTTCTAATTCAGTTACATTTGAATGAGAGATGTGTTATTTCTCATAAGTTAGACAAGTTGATTTGAGTCATGGGTTGCAGAGCGATTTGAAGTCACGTGCTGAAGAACAAGAAGAACGTGAGTTCTTGAAGAGGGTTTTGAACTATATGTTGTGAAAACATTGTAACAGTGGATCTGAATCTCTCTGGGTGATTGTGAGCTAAGCAAAGAAGTCTGGATATTGTATGTAATCATTTCATTACTGTAATACAATTGATTTGGCTTTGTGTGGTGGGATTTTTTGCTTGAAAGGGTTTTCCCACGTAAATACTATGTCATCTTTGCTTGCTTATTTTTTTGGTTTGTCATTGCCATGGTTCTATGCATCTCTATAAGTTTTAGAAACTGTTAGTTTTTCATTTTTGCTTCTCTCCCCTGTAGTAAAGGTGTTAAGGGAATGTATTCTGCACTGTTGGGTCATTAGATCTGCATTCTTTTCCCTTCACCACAACCAAATTCGGTGAAGGAAAACGAAACCGAAGCATTTTTTCCTAACCCTTATTGTGGGTAATAAATTGTTGCATAACTCCATGATTGACTCTAGTGCCAGCACCACAGTCATGCCTAAGCAAATAGCTAAAGCCTTAAGACTAAGCTATGAACCATTAAATAAAGGAGTTATGCAATTAGATGAAAATATGGTCAATACTATGGGGATCATTAAGGACCTTTCATTAAGTCTATTTTCCTACCCTAGTATCATAGTCAAGCAGGATACCATGATCATTGATATTTCTCCAATATTCAGTTTGGAATTCACTTCTAAATTAGGTGGATAAATTTCCTTAGATTGGTCACCCCTACTTATAAGGACCAAACACAAATCCAAAATGAAGCTAGTGTCTAAACCTTTGCATTTGAACCATGTTGCAGATGAAGGAGATGTACTACACTGAGCTTCTAGAAGATGAGGAAATCATCGGAGATCAGACCGATTAAGAGGAGGTTCTCCTAAGCGAGTTCATTGATAAAGACCATTTCGGAAATTATCATGCCATTGGACTAGGGACTTATGTCATTTATGATGAAGACCAAGCCATCACAAAGGTGAAACAAGAGCCCGAAGGTGTTTCGACCAAAGAGTTGTGGTCACTGCATTTCAATGGTGCTAAATGTAAGGCCGACATCGAAGTTGGGATATGCCTAACTTCCCCAAGTGATGAGAAGATGGTCAAATATTCTCGATTCCAATTTTTCTATTCCGGCAACGAGGCTAAATATGAAGGCCTTGTACTAGGTTTAAGCCTAGAAGAGAAAATGGGCATCAAGTAAATCATTCTGTTTGAGGTTTTCAAGCTAATTTTCAATCAAGTTCGGGGTATCGATATAGTAGAGGATGTTCGTATGAGATCCTATAGAGACAGATTCTTGGACTTGATTGAGAGTTTAAAGGTCTGCAATATTCAAACTGTTCCTCGAAAACAAAATGCTAATGTGAATCACATGGTCGTAGTTGGATCCCAATTCAAACTAGCCTCTGACCCAATGCGTAATTGATGCTCTATGTGAATTATATTCCAACCAGAGATTCCAGATGATGGTCAGAGCTAGCAAGTATTTAACAACGGTGAACACATCACCTCATTCAGTTCACAGTCAAGAGGATTTGTTGACCAACTCCAATCAAGGGTCGCCAAAATGAACAATGGACAAGACATTCAACAAGGATTCCATAAGCTTCCGAAGAGTTTGGTCACTCTCAAAAATCCTTTTGATTTTGACAATGTAAGAAACAAAAAGAGGAAGTTTATAGAAAATGGAGGCAAATATGCAAATTTTTAGATCAAAGATGCAAGAAAGCTCAAGGTCAGAAAGGACAACCTGAATCAAGGTAAAGAAAGGCTCATCTACTTTTTAAAAGAGAATGATGAGGGGATGATGGCCTGGCCATATGATAACCTTAGAGGATATGATCTTGGCATCATTCAACCTTTGATAGAACCGAAAAGAGAGGTTGAATCAGCTTACCCAAAATAGATGCCAACGAGTCCCAACAGTGAAGCACTAATGGCACAAAGGTTAACAAAGCTAGTTTAGTCATAGGTTGTCTTCTCAGATGGGCCTAACACATGAGTGTTCAGCCTAATCTCGGTCCATAAGAAGAATGAAGATATCTGCCTATCTATCAATTTCCTAAACCAAGCATTACTAAGAATTCGTTACCCACTACTCGCCATGGGATCAATCATGCACAATGTAGCAGGTTCAGGTGTGTTTTTTCTATTAGACAAAATTTTGGACCAAAGCTTCTATGGTAAGAACCTAATGTTAAATTTCAATGAGCATACAACAAGACCCAGTCAGCACAAGAAACCTAACAACCTGTGGGAGGGTTTGTTCATGATAATTCAGTATGGGAAATATGGAGCATCTAAATCAGAAAGCATAGAGGGTAAAGTGATAGGGTTTCTTGCTAGGGGAATCAACTTTAAAATTTCTATGGAGCTCAATTAAACAATCCTACCATGTAAATATGTAATTATTGTAGTTTTTTCTCTTTGTGTTCTTTTGTTTGTTCGGTCGATCTTCCTAAATCACTGATGCAAGAGAAATATACATTATGATACAAAGAATAACACATATGCCAAAAGGGACAAGAAATATATAGCAAAGCAATTTTTTAAAAAATATAAGTCATATATTCATCATATTTATATACTTCAATAAGTATAGTATCAAAATGGCTCTCAAGCCACACTTTTAAAAGTATATACTTATATATTTATTTTTTTATGAGGCCTTTTCCAAGCTATATACAAAAAGGATAATGAGTTTTAGTCTTAGGCATGAAAAGAGAGGAAATTTTCAGTCATGGGAGCAAGTAGCAGGAACAGCAACGTTCAAAGCCATATCATCCTCAGCAGCAACAACTAGTCTAGTGACACCATCCAAAGAAGTAGTGGTAGGTGGTGGAGGGAACACCAGGTTCCTGAAGTCAGTATACCAATCAATGTTATAGAAAGGCACCACATTGTAGATTCAGAAGAGAAAGTGACAGCCACAGGTAACCTTTTGGTGATGTACTTCCTACGACTGGAGGCAGAAGCCACTTAGGAATGAAAACCATGGGATGAATGTGTCTTCTTCAATGAACCTACGAAGGTCGATCGCAGTCAGGATTCCTCTACCAAATGTAGCATTTTCCATCACCTCCTTGAGGCCGTTCAGATACTTCTTAAAAAAAAAATTGTTACCAGATAGATGATAAGTGGCTTGGGGATTTGAATGTCAAACATCGACACCACAAAGTGGGAGCACACATTAGTGTTCACTCTGTACTTGTCCTCATAATCGAGGTAGTCTTGTCCAAGGACCCATTTCATAGCTATGATTATCAAAGAATGCTTATTCTTTGTCATCCTCTTTAAGCGTCTAGTTGAAATCTTTCCCAAAAAGGTCGTCTAAGATTTGTGGGAGGTTAGCCTAATTGGGATGTCCATAGCATCAACTCTATATGACTATCAGACAACATCCCTATGCAAATACTATGTAGACTGCAAATACCAAACACTAAGCTAATCACCTAGTGCTAATTCTGCTAAAACTTGCTAAGTATGATTTTACTACTACCTAGGCACCTATTTTTAGAGTTATGCAAGGATAGGCATGGTGATTTGCACACCATAAGCATGAGGTTAACTAGGTACCACCTCGAACACTGCACCAAGGCTTGGTCGAAACTCTCACCCAGTTGTGACTATAGGTACGAGTTATTGCGTACTTAATTAAGGCAAGCTGATTAATTAGCACAAGCCGGTGGCAGTATCTAAAGATAGTCCATTCAGTCGGATGCTGAGGTGTCATCTTGTAGGTGTTCCTCAAACTCCAAGAAAGTATGCATATCTATTTGATGCTTATCGCATACTTTGGCATAATCATTCCATTCAGGGTATTAATTACCACGACATACGACGCCTAGTCTGCCTTCAAATCAATAGCTCAATTTCCAAGAAAAATCATGCCATGGGTGGAGGGTACCTAGGGTCATTATGAGTCCTTGTCATTTTAAAATGGCAAGTAGTTCACTTCGCACAAACCAAAAGGCTGGTGATACATGTCGAATTTAATGTAGAAAAAGCTACCATCTACCACTCGAAGGAGGGAATAAAAAGCTAAGTATTGCATTCAGTGGTTTTAACAAAGAAAATAGAGCTTTTTGAATGCATAGTTAGTGCAGAGAATTTTCAAAGTGCAGAATCGCTAAGGGATGCACAGAAAATTTCAAAAGTTTGAGGAAAAATGGAATCCACTGCTCCTGGAGTAGTCTAGAATCCATAGATGAAGGAGCCAGGGGAAATGTCTCAAAGCTTGGGTAATGCAATTCTCACAACACCCATGGTCAATATTTTTAGGAGGATGAGTCCTACGCTACGCCTGGGATCCCAAATAAGCCAGAATGGTTTCACACATGAACAACCAAGAAGGGGACTTTCAGGGATGCAAGTTTAGTAAAGGAAGAGTTGAATTACATTTATGACCCCATCCTCTAGACTAACCCTAAGGGCTTGAGGGAAGCTATTTTCACCAGAATGAAGAAAGCCTTCGAAAACCAATTATCATACAAGCAATAGCTCTTCAGAATCTCACAATATATGGTCCCTTATGTACACCACTTCCAAGAAATAATTCATGAAAGTATTCGGTGTTTCAATTCAATGACTGGCGCTATTGAGGGAAGAAGTTTGAGAGTCGTGATAACTCCGAAGGCTCTTAGGAACATTTTGTGTGTTCCCAGGAATAGCACTAGAGCACTGCCAATGGAGCCCTTCAACCAAATAAAGGGTTAGAATTCTGGAAGGGCAGAAGGAATGCCCTCGACTTTTATAATGTGGAGACCAGAAGGCCTCGAGATTTCTAGCAGCCGTTAAAAAATCCGAATCATCATGTTGACATCGTCCATGCAGACTTGCAAGATGCCTTCTCCATGATGGCCTTTGTGTTTGGCTTGGACAATGATGTGATCATTTCTAAATCTCAGTTGGGCCTAGGTTTTCAACTCAGAAGGTAGAAAGACCCTTTCTGGTATGATTACATAGAAATGATCATCATAGATATGTGGAAGTAGATTGTTGAGTTTGAAACTGTTGGTAAGTTTAGATATCCTTCTCTTCTTTCCTATATGTTTCTACATCAGAACCTTGATTTCTTCAAGGAAAAATGGAATTGTTAATATTTGATGATAAGAAGCATCAGAATCCAGTTTCGTTATGGACTCCCATCGTCTCTTCCACCTATGATTATTATGCCTTCTTAAAAAAATTGTTGATTCCAATTTTGTGCGACTTAAGCAAAGATGGTGACTACTATCACCTATCGAGCGACCAAACCAGTTGGATGCAATCCCTATTCCCCAAGTGTGATTGGTTCCTCGGAGATGAATTCACATGCATTTGAGTGTGGATTTTATGAAGAGACAATTCAACTCCCCGCATCTATCACTGATCGAGTATTAGCCCTTGAGGTGTTCCAACAACTGGCTATTATGGACTATAACTTTTTCTCCAACCCAAAGAGGAAGAAGAGGGGATTTTTTGAATGCCCTATGAGCTACAAAACAATGGTCATGGTAAAGAAGAAATCAGCGGAGCTACTAGAGGCAAAGATAGAACACCTCGAGTTAATTTTCATCTACAATAGGTGGGACTACAACCTTGAGGATGATTTGGGTGACACATTTATTAAGGTAAAAAATAACCCTCGGCCTTATTGGGAAGCACGGAAAAATCCTCTAGATGATATTAGTAGGTTCTGGGTGGACTTGGTGCTCATGTCAATGAATAATCAAAGGCCATCATGGCTTGGCTTATATCTCCCTATAGGGAAGGTAGACAAAAATTGCCACATGAGTACTACCCTCTGAAATAGCTTGGTAAGGGAACAGGGTTGGAAGCCAGAGAAGATCAATGATTTCTGGATTTATCACCAGGAGATCAAGAGCCCCATCGCCCCGTTCCAACACCCATCAATTTTTGACACTGATGATTGATTTTATACCCTCTGGAATAGAGAACATATAGACTCTGATGCAAGTGATGTAGAGGAGCCTGACTCTGAGGATGTTGCACCATGCTCTGACAAGGGGAAGCAAAAACAAAAAATAGTGATATAGCCTAGCACATCTGTTAGGAGTGTTGGAATGAATATTTCATGATCGGAGTCCTCACAATCTCAAACCTAGGCTGTAGGAAATCCTAGAGGGACGCAACAATCAACAAAAGTAGTAGATGTGGAAAACCCTCCACCAAGAAAAAGACAACTCACTCATGCTACTTCAGGAGGTGGTTCATAGGAGGTTGCAATTGGCCAAGTGTTAGAGATGGAGTCCGTTGCTCAAGTATCTTTCTCTCCCTCTCTTCTTGGCCCCCAGTCTCTTGTTTCTTCCACAATCGCTATTGTGCCCACCACTCCAAGTGTTAGTCTATCTTTCTTTATTCCTGCTACAATGGTTGCGGGAGTTTTCTCTCACTTTTCTCATATCGAACAGATGGCTTTCACTTCCCTGCAAGTTATTCCATCTTTTGTCAAAACCCTGTCAGCATCCACATTTGTTGCCCTATCCACATCTATGGCTACCACCCCCTTGATATCTGAATTTTTTGCCCCTTTTTTCCCTCCTGAGTCGACTCCTACCCAACCTTCACAGCAAACGGAGCCAATTGCATCTCCATTGCCACCCTCATTCCCCATGATCCCTTCCATGCCTTCGTCACTTAGGATTTGGAATATTCCACCTTTCTCACCACTCATGGTTGCCCTTCCAAAAAAGAAAACATCTTAGGTCACCTACCTCTCATTCCCTTTTGTTGTCCCTCTCGGTGCACCCTTTGCAGGAAAACACATCAAATCGTTGGCTTAATTTTTTGTCATAGAGTGATACAACGAAGCAATCTCAAGCTCTTTGACCCCAAAAGCAAAAGGAAAAGGATGCCAAGAAGCCAGTAGAGTCTAGAGTTCAAACAATTTATAATGAGGCTCAACAATCGTTGCCTTTTGCAACCATGCATCCCAATGTTACCAAACTACAGGGAGAAATGCAACCCAATGATTATGACATCCATGCCATCGGGCTGGACTTACGTGTTTCCCGACTGCAAGATAAAGTTGAGCTAATGGAGGAGACACAACGAGTGGTGACCATTGACTTTCTTAAGTCTGGTCGCAAGTTGAAAAAGATGGAGGATGAGCTCAAAGCCATCAAGGGAAGAATTGAGGTTCTATTGGCAAAGGATAAAGCGCAAGAGGTAGAAAGGGCATGCTTTGCACAAAATGTACAAACAGAGTAGGCTAGCCTGCAAAGGGAGCTCGAGAGATTCCAATCCTAGGAATCAAATCAGGTAGCTAAGCTATGGCAAATGAACTAGGAATTATTAGAAAGTTTTCCCAATCGGGGGGAGAATTTTGGCACAAGAATGAAGAATTGCAGTGACTGTGCATTCAGTTGGAGAAAATAGTACAAGAAAAAGAGGCAAATCAAATGAACGTCCAGGCTCAATTTCAAGAAGACCTCCAAAAGATCAAGCTTTCCCTAGAGGA
>CM021108.1:155597686-155676176 GCA_007115665.2 Sequoiadendron giganteum
ACATAGAGAGACCTGCAGGATAAACTCTCCTCCACCATAGAACAAATTGCAGGGCTAACACAAGAGATTAGGATGAAGGATGTAGAGATTAATCTATTGAAGAAGATTGTTCAAACTCCTACTCCGCAGTTGGACCTTCGCTTAATATCCCAACAACTGTATACTTCCTATTGGGACAGATTCAAGGCTTTATGTCCAACTCTCCAGCCCACACTTCAGTTCATGGAAGAGGCAACAAATTTATGCAAGGACATTTGTGGCATAATGTAACAATTCCCACAATTCATTGGAGAAAAGGTTCCTGAGGCAGAAGAGTTGCTAGGCAAGCTATACACCATGCCAAGCGAGGATATAGTACAAGTGGCAATTGAAAATCAAAGGTCAGCCACTAGGATTGTGAAAGAGTTTATCCATTTCCATGAGGCCACCCTTCATGCTCAGTGATGCTCAATCACATTGGGGCGAACTATGGATAGCGTGTAGGCAAGGTTTTCCCAACTAACCCAGATGGGCTTGCCCTCTCCATTTCTTTTTGATGAATCGGTGACTATCATGAAGCAAATTGCAACCAAAATTTAGGAGACAAAGTAGGACTTATCTATTTTTTCAAAACTTCAGCCAACCTCCTACCACCAAAGACATCGAAGGTGTAACTCATCAAATCACATGACTAGCTCGAGGTCAGGTCCGAAATATTTGTGATGCTGCCTTTTAAAGAAGTGATTGATCTATACGAGGCACATGAGAACCTGTGTACCATATCAATGCCTTCCGAGGCCGACTGGCTACCCTTGCAGATCGCTATTTCTAAGATCTGACTCCAATTTTCAATGAATAAGGCCATGGTCACAAAATAAGAGATTTTTGGGTTCGTCGTTTCGTAGGAAAAATGCCCCTAATAGTCATCAAAAGTTGTGGATATTTAATATACCTCATGATCTTTGGGTTGTTTTCGATATTTTGCTCAACTTTCGACCACGCCCGATGATTTTAAAGTCTCCATGCTAGCTTTTCGGTGGTCTCTACTCACTGCCGCCATGTGTCACCCAATCACTCATCAAAAGAGAACTTCCCTTCCCTTCTTTGATGAGCCTTGTTTTTCCTCCACATGTCAATGGATCGAGCGTATTTAGCTTGCTTTCATATAACTCTTTTTGGGGCCCTTACCATATACCACATAGCCTTCGTCTGTGCAAAATTTTGGTGGGCCCCTCAAGTAGTTCCAATACTACCACATGTCTTTGCATCACAAGCTTTCATCAAAGGATGTGTAGGATGAACCACGAACTGTGAAATGTTGCCACATGTCCCTTCGATGGATCTTCATTAAATGATGGAGTAGCACAAACGCCAAGCTGCCATGTATTGCCACATGTTCTAACTACCTTCACTAGGAGGTGACACTTGTTTGCATAGGGTAAGCTAGGACCACTTCCATCATTTACAAATAACGCATCTAGCTCACGAGTGATTGGGTTCATGCTCAGGAATCTTTCTGTTACAACAGCCATCGTGAGTGATCACTATGAGCATTATCATTCATGATGGGGAATCATTTATGTTACAAGATTTCAAGCGTTGGAAGCCTTTGGCTATATATACTTCTCCTTTCAAAGGAGCAAAGAGTTTGAAAATATCGAAAGAAGCATTAGGAAGACACTAGGCCTTTTTTTGTTAGATGATTGTAAAGCCTCATAGACTACGCCCTTGTAATTTGGCCTCTCTATTTCTTAACTATTTGAAAACAATATACTATGTTTTTTCTAAATAGTTTGTTTGCAACTTCAATATTTTGAATAGAATGCTGATTTAGATCCATGTCTCTGACTCTTTTGTTCAGTAAAACTCTATGCGAAATATTTTAAGTTATGAAATGAACTACCTAGGTCTTTCTCTTTGATGTTTGTTATTTTGGGACATAGCAGATTGTTGAACGGGCCCTTAGATTGCATCTACAAGATAGATCTATCATGCCTTACATCTAAGATCTTAGCGCATCACCCTAGTTAGATCCTTTTATTTTAAATCTGCCTCCTTAGGCCATTCAAAACCCCAGTTATAGAAGAAGTTGGCTTCTTTCAAATCCAAAGGTTAATCAATTTGGTGCAATAGGTCCCCTCCTTTAACTGAGTTTCCCACAAAGGGTTGTTCTTGCCAATTTTTGGCATCAACATCTTACATAAAAGGAAATTGAAATAATAGAATCAAATTGCTACTGCTATCCTTTCAAATCATTCTATGGTTTTCTAGTCTTAACGACCTTTGAATTAATGCTCTCATATCTAGTTAAGTGTTGCACATGAATCTACAAAGATGACAACCTAAGAAATGAGAAGATGGTTGTGCAATGCAAAATACATGCCTACATCACTATATTTTTGTATTTTTGAAGTTTAAATGTGGAATGGAAGATAAAAGTGTTGCTATGTTCAAAATGATGCTAAGATTAATGATGCAATTCTAATGTAATGCTATGAAAAATAATGAAATCTATTGCAATGCTAAACTAATCCAAAGTAAAAGTGCCATGATAACTATGCTATATGAAAATGTAAACTCCTAATTTCTCTCAATTGCTCTCAATTTCTCCATCATAAGTTTATCTTAATTGCCTCTTGAAAAGTTGTAGAATGAGCCCCTTTTTATATATTTTTCCAAGCCTGGGATGAGGTGGCAAAGATAGACGGTCAAGATCGTGATCTTGGGACATCAATGGTAGAGCAAAAGGAGGATGGAGGAATTCATGGAGGCTGCTCCATTTGGAAGGGAAAATCATCCAAGTGTCAAAGAGCATCAATTAGGAGAGAGATCCATGTGTTCCCAAAGAGGTTAGGAGGTTGAGAAGTTGGAGTGAATATTCCAAATTTAAAAATTAGGAATAAATGAAATTGTGTGACATGTGATGAGGTGGAGGATGAGTTGGAGGAAGTTAGAGAAATATGGAGACATGTGCCAAATTTGAATTAAAAATTCAAATTTAAATGAAGAAGGGAAATTAACCAAATGACAAATTATCTAATTTGTGCATTTAATGAATTTAAGAGAGAAAATGATTTTTTAAATAGAAGAATTAAGGGATGAACCATATAAATAAATTTATCAATTTATTTATATTAGTAGAAGAATTAGGATTTATTAATTAAATATCAAGTATTTAATCAATTGTGCTCTAGACCATTTTTATGTGTACAAATTTTTCCCCTCTTTGAAGTGATGTGCATAGACGCATTGCTTCAAAGAAAAAAAATTTGATATGCATCGAACATTGATTTTTTAACTGGTGATGAATGGATGCCCCCTCGGGAGAGTTTCAAATTTTATAATGGTAACCTAATTTATCTCCCGAAAATTGTAAGTGAACCTGCCACATTGGTGATTAGTTGATTAAAGGCCCATTTTGAAAAATAAAATAAATGCCACCAAATTAGTATTTTTCACATGTACATATCGATGATATGTATAGATGAATGAATGAAAAATGGTTTTATTATGGAATGAAAATATATTATTTAATGTTGTGATACATGATTTATGATTTCTAATGCCTGATAAATGAATGGACATATGATAATGCCTAGACGTATGATGAATGCAAATATATGGATGAGTTTAGTTTATACCCTGATGTGATATGGATTATGCTTTTATATGCGATGAATGTTATTATATCAATAGAATGAAATGCACTTTTCTTTATTTTTGGTATTTTTCTAATGCACATATATGAATTAGATGTATGAATGTGAATAACTTATGATGATGTGCAAATTATATGTTATTATGGATGATGATCTATTTTTGGATATGATATGTGGATGGATTATGAAAATGCATTATTTGTGTATCTATTCAATGTAATGAAAATGCGTGATCGATGTGAATGTATGATGATCACATGGATTATGATAATGTCCTATTTTTGGATTTTTCATGGTACAAATATTATGATGGATGAATGTATGAATGGCTTGTGATTTTGGATTTTTTGAATGCAAGTATATGATAAATGTATAATAAAAAAATGATAAATGCATGGATGGATGTATGACAATGCTTCCTAATGAAACGATATGGAAATGTTAATGCAAATGAATGATTTTTATTTTTTTGTTGCTATTTTAAGTGTACTCAATCTTTTAATGAGAGATAAGTTCATGTTGAGAGTCGCCAGCCTTGGAAAAATCTATAATGCAAATGCAGACTAATATGAATACAATCCTAGCTTAGCCATGCAAACCTAACTATGCAATGTTTTCATCTGATTCATTGTTCTTGGTATCATCATTGAGTGTTTCAAAATGTTGAAAGTTAGTACAAACATCGATGGTATAATTGGACCATGATGACCTGAGTACAACTTCCCTACAACTTTCGTAGAGTTTGATAGTGCAAGATAACACAAGCATCTAGGTATAATTGGACCGAGATAACCTGAGCATCACTTGTGTAAACATACAAGAGTTAATCATTTTCCCATGCAAATTTGAAGTGTCGTCAATGATACTTTGTAGAGCATGTCCTGCAACAATTTGCACAATAGTAATGATTGACTCACAGACAACAGACAAAGAAAACATCATTCTCCTTCCTATCTCCTCTAGTTTGTAACACCATCGAGGTACTCTAGAGAAAAGGATAACAACAATCAAGATATAACAATTGAACATACATGCTAAAGTGATCCAACCATGATTCAGAAGGTGATCATCCAATGAGAATTGATTTGATTTTTTTGATGTTTGATTAGGATGGTTGATTGTTTGATTGATTGATGTTTCGATGTTCAATTTGATGGTTAGAGTGATTGTCATTTTCTCCAAGATCTTTTTTGTTTATTTTCTTGTTGATTTAAGCTCAACGGCTATTTTCCCCTAGTGAGTTCAAGATTTTGCCCCCAATGAGAAAAAAACCAATTAATATGGATATGCACAATGATAACCAAGCCAAGGTCGGACATGACCGCAACAACTGGATATGGACATGAAGCTTGTTGTACAATAGGTGTGAATGCACAATGATAGTAAAAGTGGACGGTCAACACACGCTTAAATAGATGGAGAAGCTGACTTATCACAAATAGCACCTATTTCCCAGGTTTTCACCATTTGTTTTTATTGCACTTTTTCAATTTTTATGATTTTTTTTTGTTGTTACTAAGATGCCTATTCACTAGGTTTTCATCAAGGCAATAGTTTTTTTTCACTTTTTTGTATTTTTTGTATTTTTGTATTTTTTTGTATTTTTTGATTTTCGATTTTTTGTATTTTTGTATTTTTGTACTTTTTGTTGTCACCAAGATACCTGTTTGCTAGGTTTTCATCAGGGCGACCATTTTTTTAGGACATTTTCTTATTTTAATGATTTTCTCAGGACTTTTAAGCATGCACCAGATGCATTATGTGTAGAACTTCTTCAAATGAAGGTTGTTAATTGGTTCTTCAAATAGATTCCCTTCTGGTGTAGACAACTGATATTCCCCTGCTCCAAACACTAATACAAGAAGAAAAGGGCCTAGCCAATTTGGCTCCTCAAATTTTCCTTTCTTTTCTCGATCCTGTTGATTACAAGGATTTTCCTTCTGTACTAAATCACCTACCTGAAATTTCCTAGGTTTGACCTTATGATTGTAGCTTCTCGACATTCTCTATTGGTATTCTTTCAGCTGATCCACTTCTAGTTGATGATGTTCATCCAACAATTCCAACTCTTGTAGTCTAGAAACTCAGTAATCTTCCTTCGAAATGAGAGCTTTTAGAGACACATGGAGTGATGGTATCTCAACCTTGATAGGCAAGATAGCTTCAGATCCATATACAAGTGCATATGGGGTGGCACCTAAGGGAGTGCGGATGCTTGTACGATAGGCCCACAAAGTAGGGTTCAACTAGGTATGCTAATCACACCTAGCATTGTTGATAGTTTTCTTCATAATCTTCAGGATAGTTTTGTTTGAGGCCTCTACATGGCCATTTCCTTGAGAGTAATATGGCATAGAAAACCGATGCTTAATATGGAACCTTTCACAAAGTTCTTGTACATCCTGATTCTTGAAAGGTCTACCATTTTTGGTGACAATGGATTGATGAATACCATACCTATAGATGGTGTAGTTTAGGATGAACGATGAGATCTTCTTTCATGTGATTGTAGTTAAAGGCACAACCTCGACCCACTTTGTAAAGTATTATCTGGCTGTAATGATAAACTTGTGTCCATTGGATGATGGCGGGTGAATTTTACATACAAGATCCAATTCCCCCTGACAAAATGACCATGTTGATGTGAAAAGCTGCAACTCTTGTGTTGGTGCATGGATAAGATTATCGTGGATTTGACATTTTTGACATTTTTTGACAAATTGGAAGGACTTCTTCTCCATATTCAACCAGTAGTGCCCCAAATGGAGGAGTTTCTTAGCGAGGGTTAGACCACTTGAATGAGTGCCATAGGTACCTTCATGGACTTCTTGTAAGGCCTTTTTCAAACTCATCATGTTCTATACATCATAAGAGAGTTCCATCAAGACCTCATCGATAGAGTACATCCACTATAAGGGTATGTTGAGTGGCTTGGTGGATGAAGTTTCATTTTTGGTTTTGGGAGAGATCGGGAGGAAGGGTATTATCTTTTAGGTAGGTGTAAATCTTCTCATAGATTGAGGTATCAACATCAATTAGGTGGCATATGAGTCAGGACTCGAGGTCGTCATAGGAAAGGGTAAACAATTGTTCCACCATGAACTCATAATGACTTCTTTTTTCTGGAATTTGTAGCAAAGAAGCAATGGTAGCCATAGCATCGGTAGCTTTGTTATCAATCCTTTGGATTTGATCAAATTTAATGTCAACAAAATATTTTGTGAAGCCATCAATCATTCTTTTATAGGGCATCAGTTTGTCATTCTTTGTTTGGTAATCATCGTTGACCTAATTAATGACTATTTGAGAATCCGCGTAGACTTGTAGTGCTATGATTTTCCATTCTATAGCTATCTTGATGTCGATGATAAGTGCATATTCTATCATTTTTTTGGTGTAGGGGAACATCAGGTGATATGATTTCAGGATAGTATGCCCTTGGGGAGTGATGAATAGAATTCCTACTCCTGATCCATGTTGAGTATGTGAGCCATCAAAAAACAATACCCACTACTTTGTTGTTATAGTTAGGACATGCGCATCTAGAACTTCAATGTGTAGAGGATGATCATCATGAATCGGTGCCTCGGCTAGTTGGTCAGCTATGGCATGCCCTTTAATTTCTTTTCTATTGACATATTGGATGTCAAACTCACTGAGTATCATTACCCACTTGGCTAATCTTCCCGTCAAATTTATTTTGGTAAGGAGATATTTTAGTGGAACTATCTTGGCTATGAGTTTGACTGTATCAGTTAGCATATAGTGTCACAACTATTATGTGGTGAACACTACTTCTAAAAAATATTTCTGAATAGATGTATAGTTTATTTCATAACCATTTAAAGTTCTACTGATATAATAGATTGCTCTCTCCTTTCCTATTCAATCCTCATGTGCTAACAAGGCTCTCAATGATCAATCTGTTGTGACTATGTATAATAAGAGTGGTTTTCCTTCTGCTAGTGGTGCTAGGATGGGTGGACTCATTAGGTATTTCTTTAGTTGATTTAAATCTGCCTCACATTTCTCATCCCATCAAAAGGAAACATTTTTATTCAGCAAGTGGGTAAAAGGATGGGTCTTATCAACTAGTTGTGATATGAATTTTTTGATTGACTGAAATCTATGTTGAAGGGACCTTAATTGACTAATAATCATTAGAGGTGGCATCTCCATGATAGCTTTTACTTTTGTGGGGTCCACCTCAATACCTTTTTCTGACACTATGTATCCCAATAGCTTTACCGATGTCACCCCAAATACACATTTCTTTGGATTTAGGCAAACGCTGAACTTCTCTAGTCAAGTGAAGATTTTGTTGGGTATCTCCAAGTGTCCTTCTCTAGTGAAAGATTTAGCCAAAAATTCATCCACATAATCTTCCATAAAGGTATGCATCATGTCGTGAAATATGGTTGTCATGGCTCTCTAATATGTGGCTTTTGCATTCTTTAATTCGAAGGGCATGACATTCTAGCAGAAGGTGCCCCATGGGAAAGTGAAATTTGTTTTATCTTGGTATTCAGGTGCTATATTGATTTGATTGTAGCTAGAAAAACCATCCATGAGTGACAACATGCCATGACCAACTGTTAATTCTACGATGATATCAATGTTTGGAAAGCGAAAATCATCTTTTAGACAAGCTTTGTTGAGGTCTCTGAAGCCTATACAAATCTGTATGCTACCATCAGGATTTGAAATAGGTACAATGTTGGATATCCATGAAATATAATCCATGGGTCTAATAAATCCTACATCCAATAATTTTTTTAGTTCCTCCTTCACCAATAATGCAATGTGGGGATGCATTTTTCTCAACTTTTGCTTGACTGGTTCGACTCCTGGAGGGAGGGATAAGTGGTGCATGATGAGATCCGGGTCTATCCCTAGCATGTATGTGTATGACCAAGCGAAGTTGATTTTTTTTTCCTCAAAGAACTTGACAAAATTAGGCTTCTCTTGTTCTGTCAAGGATTCCACTAGATGGAGAGTTTTTATTGTGTCTGCATTGCCAATATTGATGGATCACATTGGCTCGATCAGAACTTTGGATATTTCTTGGAAGTGCTCTAGGAGAGTGTCAAATTTCCAATCCTTCGGTGCCTTAGAGAGGTTTTCACCATTGGATGCACTCTTTATTTTTATTCTTTCTTGATCTAATATTGCCATGGAATGGTTTTCACCATCAGATCTTTCTTTTGTTTTACTCATTTTGCAGCTGGAAAATTTGACGCTCCCCTATTGGGAAGCTTCATTATGATGTTCAATGGTGGAATATGCTTCAAGATTAACAACATAGAGGAATTTGATGATGGCCTCATCATTTGAAAAGGTGAGGATATCGATAGGTTCAGTTTGGTCCCAATCTATGAGTTCAAGATGTACCAATGGTAGGGAATCATTAGATGGGTTCAAGTCAGAAGTCCTAAGGGTCCTGATGGTGACATCATCATCAAACAACATTATGGAAATTTCAAGGTCTATGATGTCACTCTCCTCTAAACAATCTATCTCGCTAAGGGTTTGATCATCTTCACTTGAGCCATCAATAGGTTGTGATCCAAATTCAAGTTGTCTTAATCCTGGGCTTTGTCCCTCCATGAGTGTGGGGGTACACTTGTGTACCACATCAATTTATTTATCATGACAAAATTCTTCTGATAGTGAATCCCACTCATATTCATTGGAATTAGTTTCATAGTGATCACTAACTTGCAATTTCAGGATCCGTTCAACAAACTTCTGTTTTAGGTCCTCCTTTGTTTCTTCGTCCCTTTGATGCTCCCATGTCTTGTATTTGGATTTGTTATGATGGGTTGGATGGATTCAACAATTCCTTCTCTCCTTTTTCCAATAGGTCCTTGTCCCTCATATCCCATTTTTTCCAGGATTGAGAATCCTTTACCATACTGTGTGGTTTGGACATTAACTGTTGCTTCTTGTGATTCACTTTCATCCTTGTAGAGCCAATTCAGAATATCTTTGTCATTAGCCTCTTCAGCTTGAGTGCTTGCTTTTATGAATCAACCATCAAAAAGTGTGATAGGTTGTGAGGATGGTTGTGATGAGGTTGATGGTTGACCATGGGACTTTGGTAAAGATAACTATGAAAGACATACGGATTTCTCAATGGAATATTCACCCACACCTTTGTCTTTGACTTGGACTTTTTTCTCAAACTATTTGGACAAAACATTAAGTTGGGCTTCATGATTGGTGGGTGTAGAAAGGGTAGCCTTTTCCTCTTTCTCTAGTTTTTTAGATGAGGAACTTGGTTGATCCCCTTCATTTGGGGATGTGGCAAGTATTTTTGACAAGGGATTGGATTGACTTCAATTGTTGGGGATATCAGATGTGGAGGCAAGGGCTTCTTTGTTGTGGGCCACAAAGAGGTCTTGGACTGACAAGGGTATTGAAATATTGGGGACTATTAGAATCATAAGGAATGGTAATCTCTTACCCATTGCACAGAAATTTGAAACATTGATGGTACATTGAGGGGATTTCCTACATTTCATGGATCCAAGGACAACCCAAGAGTATATTATATTTTAAGTCTTTATCTAGAACTTGGAAAATCACATCCTTTTGGATTGGCCCTACCCGAATTAGCAATACAATTAATCCCTTTGAAGCTCTCTCCTCATCATCATAGGCTTTGATGGTGATATATTTCCTTGCATCTATTACATTTTTCAGAGAATCCTAGTGCATGAACAAGCTTTAAAGTACATATATTAAGACCGACTCCTCCATCTATTAGGACGTGCTTGATGTGACTCTTGTGTATTAGGACCTCAATATGAAGGGTTGTGTTATGAGGATGGGTGAGAGATATGTCATCATTTTCCAAAAAGGATAAGCAATGAGGCACAACCAGATGGCCCACCATGGCTTGGAAAGTGAAAACTTCCAAATTATTTGGTACTACTATATCAACTAGGGCCTTTTCCAAAATTTCCTTGTGGATAGGTGAGATCTTGAGAAGCTCCAATATTGATATTTGCACTGGATTATTTTGGAGCTGATCAACAATGTTATATTTGTGTGATGGTGCAATGGGTGTTTTGGAGGTGCTTCCTTTTAAAACATATTTGGTTTATGCCCTTGTGGTCAAATTTATGGGCACACTGTCTTGTTTTCCTTTGATTTTTATGACATTAATTTGATTATTTGTTGCAGCCATGTCTTGTTGGATATTATGGACTTGATTAGAGGGGATATTTGTGTCATTAATTAGTTTTTTGGCTATGATGGTATCTTTTCCATATTGAATTGGAGGATTATTAATTGGATTGTCTTCTGCAACAACTTCTTGTGTGTTATTGGTCTCAATATCATTTGTCTGGTCTTCAATGGTTGAAACATTATAGATGGTGGTGTCATGAACATAGTTTACACTTTCTCCTTTTTTGTTCATGGTAGAAGATTCCCCTTTGTCATAATTTGGTAGGGGGTTCTTGAATACCCCATGATCAATGTTTGTTTGGGGACCTTCTATTTGTATGATATTATTATCAATCAAGTCTTGTATCTTGTGTTTGAATTGCATGTAACTATTCATTAGGTGACCTTTGCATTGATGAAATTCAAAATAGTGGGCCTCGTTCCACCACAATGATTTCACCTTTGGTTCAAAATCTCAGGTGTCGGGTAGAGTGATAAGATTTTATGCAAGAAGTTCTTTCAATGTGGATTTGTATGATTGGCCCAAAGGTGTGAACTTCCTGCAGCTGTTCGATGTTTGGTATAGTAGTCTAGATGGAGGATTATTTTATTTATTATTCTAATTGTTGTTCTAATTCATGTTCTGGTTGGTGTTATTTTTATTGGGGGTTTGGTTTGTCTTGGGTGTGATTCCTGATGGATTGAAGACTAGTTTGGCATTATGTGTTTCAGCTGAAGTATCATTGCCATTATTCTTGTATTTTTGCCAAAACTTTGGTTTGTCATTATTGGAGGAATTGGCTGAATTGTTTTCATTGTAAATTTTCAAGATTCCTTGCTTGACCAAAGCTTCTTCAATTTTTATCCCATTTTCAATTAATTTTTCAAAAGTTGGAGGACATTGTAATTCAAGTCTATAGCTCATATCATCATTTAAGTTGTCAATGAATACCTCCATCTTTTCCTTTTCTAGTATAACATGAGGATACCTTGCAAATAATCATCTCCACCTTTGTAAGAATACTAGGAATGATTCCCCCTTCTTCTATTTCACATTGCAAAGGTCCTTCATTGTGATTTCATGTTGAATGTTATAGGAATATTGGGTGACAAATTTGTTGACTAACTCCTCAAAAGATTTGATCCCTGGAGGTAATTGTGAGAACCATTGCATGCATTTACCTCCCAAACTATGTGGGAATAATCTCATCAAGTATGTTTCCTCATGGTAAAATTCAAGGCTCATGGTTCGGAATTCCCTTACGTGATCTATAGGATCTATTTTTCCATTGTATTTATCATATTTAGGGAATTCACAATGTTTGCGAAATGGTATCATGTTCACACTTTCATCAAAAGGGTAGGGGCATATGTCTTCTATGGAGTATCTCTTTGTAGTTCCCTTTTGCATGTCAAGAAGTTGTTGTTGGAGGCTTTGCTTTTTATTGGTTAAGGCAATCACTTGATCTACATTTGGGGGATAGTTTCGATCTTTTTGGATTCTCTTTTCAATTGATTAATGTCAAAGTCATCAGAAAATTTAACACCTTTTTTGGCCAACATTAAAAGGTATTTTTCTCCATCTTTTTAAAAAACCTTTTCTAGGAATTTGTGAAAATTTGGGTCTTGTTGTGATCTACATTTGGGGGGCTAGTTTCAATCTTTTTGGATTCTCTTTTTAGCTGATTAATGTTAAAGTCATTGGGAAATTTAACACCTCTTTTGGCCAACATTAAAAGGTATTTTTCTCCATCTTTTTCAAAAACCTTTTCTAGGAATTTGTGGAAATTTGGGTCTTGTTGAGCTTGTTGGAAATCGTCCTCATTTATCTCCTTAGTTTCAAGTGTGTGGAATTTATGGAAAGGTTTTTCCTCAGCTTCAGTCATGGTATCTTGAGTTGTGAGTTCCTTTTCTTTTAGTTTCTACTTTTGGTATCTTGTTTAGACGAGCATACAAGTGATGGAAATGTACTAAAATTTATACTAAAGTTTGGGAGTGTCAAAAGGACTAAGTTAAATTCGATTATGCAACATTTGTTTCTAGATGAAGGATGATGAATCCTAACATTGAAACTTATATGATAAATCAGATTTGGGTTTGGTGGTTAAGCACTTTAAGATGTTTGATCAAGGTTCAGCTAAGAATTTTCACTTGTAAATGTTGGTTTTAACAAGTTAAAAGCAGTTTTGGGACAAGGAATGAATGTTGTTTGAGAAGGAATATCCAAATTGTGAAGCAATATCTTCACGTAGCATAGAAAATCATCATTTGGGCTTTAAAACTGAACATTGTTTGTTTTGATTGGATGGTGATAGGCCTATGCTTTCCCCTTAACTGGGTGATCAAAATTCCAAACTCATCTTTTAATTTCATGCACTTTATGCTTTGTTAAAACCTTTAGCATGTCTGTTAAGTGGGAATGCCTAAAAATAAAGATTCCAACCCACTATAATCAAAAGCAATTTGTTGATGAAAATCCACTCGATGGTAGTGTGCAAGATAACCATCCCCAAAGCCTTTGTTCTAAAGGTTGGGAGGTCTCCTGAGGGAGTTTATCATTTATTGCACCAAACAAAAACCCTTATTATGAGCCTTAGTGTAGAAGCTAACCAGGTCAGTAGCCAAAAATTATAATACTCATAGTGCAAGAGGAGGGAAGAATCTACCTCCAAGATACTCACCATATAATTTCCAAGGACTGTTTGCTCAAGGGATTGAGAAATCTAACTTTGAGTACACACTTGGAAAAGACAAAAACACGGGTGCTCTCTAGGGGGTGACATGGCTATGTGAGTTGACGCAATTTTAAGATGTGGGTTGTGATGATTATAGTGACCTTTTTGACCATTAAGAGTGATTCTACTTGAAGTGTTTGTTTTGTTCAAAAACCCGTGGAAATTTCAGAGAACATACACTTATTTCTTAGATTCTAGGACTTAAAAACAACTATTTTAGAAATGCTTATTGTGTTTTCAAAACATTAATTCAGATAAGATCATCCAAAAAACACAAGAACTTGACAAATCAAGCTGTGACATTTATTTTAAGGGATTGGAAATCAAAAACCTTTGTCGATAAATTCCTTGTTAAGAGAATCAAGAAACCGAAGAAGCCACTTAGCTGCAAGAATCTTTTGAAAAGGAGACACTTTTTATACCAGAGTAGAAAAGTCTTGCTTGAACATTGAACTTTCATCCATAGATATCATGACTTTGCTAGGGTATTTACTGATTATTTTGCTTTAGATCCTTTATATTCACAAGCTTATTATCAACAAAGAGCTCTTTCACAAAGGCATAATCATAGTCAGCCCACTCGTCATTCTTACATTCCACAACCAGCAATACAATATTCCAACCATCCAAATCAGTTCTTACAATAGAGAAAAACTTGGAAACATTGGGCTTTTTGCAAAAATCATCATTTTTCAAGCTAAGATCAAAAAATCTTAAAGTGCATCAATTTCAAATCAATTTCTGATTTTTAGTTTAATTCCCATAACAGGATCTATCATCCTTCATCCAAGGAATCATAATCTAAAAATTAGAAATTCCTTAGTCATATCAATAGGATCCATCATTCTATGTGGCTAAGGCATCAATTATCCAACAAATTGCACTCCCATTTGTAATCTAAGTTTAGTAAAAAATTGATTCAAGCATATTCCTGTTGTCGCAAGGTCCCAGAAAAGAGAAGAAGATGAAAGAGAGAATCCACTTTGCAACATGTATAATAGTGAAGAAAATCCTTTTCATAAGCTTCATGGAAATAGTTCAAATGATGAAATAACTGATTAAATACTCTAAGAAGTGGAACAAGATTCACAGTTTCACCTAGCCATGGAAAAGATCTTAGAGAAAAATAAAGAAAGATACTTTCTTTTATTGGAAAACCAAGGTGCTAAATTTCCCTCTGACTATGATACGGAGAAAATTAAAGGAGATCCTGAAAATACTGAAACTCCCTTAAACAATCTTAGTGCTCTTACCCAACAAATAAGAGCACTACAAGGGAAAATCAAGGCAATACAAGGGGGCACAACTAAGAAGTGTGGTTTGGAGGATATCTGTCCATATCCTTTCAATAGAAATCTCAACATGATCCCATTTCCAAAGGATTTTGAAATTCCAAAATTTGATAGATACAATGGGGAAACAAATCCTATTGACCACGTGAGAGAATTTAGAAACACGAGCCTTGAATTTGCACATGAAGACACGTACTAGATGAGATTGTTCCCATGAAGTTTAGATAGGCAATCCATGGAATGGCTTTCTGAAATCACTTCACCCATCAAGACATTTGAGGAGATGATCAACAAATTTATATCCCAATACTCCTACAACATTCAACATCAAATAACTATGCTTGGTCTATGCAAAGCAAAGCAAAAGACTAGAGAACCCTTCATCACATTCCTACAAAGATGGAGAAGATTATTCACACATAGGTGCATTTGATAAAAATATGAGTTGTCTATTAAGAGACAAAGAGCCCACAACATTGCATCAAGTGCATCAAATTGCTATAGATATTGAGAATAACTTGAAATACTCAATAATGAAAAGATATTCAGCTACCAATATTGGTCATCCTAATACATTTCATGAAAAAAGAACCAATGGATCACTCAATAGGGATATATGTAAGGAGAATAAGATTTCTAATGTTCTAATTTCTTCACTGCCACAGTATGATGACCATACTAGATTCCAAGCTGAACTCCCACAAGATCCAAGTAAGCTTGGCCATGTCTCTTTTGTTAAAAGATTGTATTAAATGAAAAATAATCAAGGTGAATCACCTTATGACTTGTTCCCTATATTTGTGGATGCTTTTTTGGAGATATCCTAGAATTTCAGCCTTGAGGAGTCATTGTGCATTGACTTGTTTTGTGAAATATGCCAATCAGGACTGATTACCTTTCCAAAGGAATTGAAACCTCAAAGCTTGAACCAAGTAATTGATTGGATAAATATCATAGAGAGAGTTGGGAATGATTATGCACAACATGAGATGCTCCTAAATGATAGTGGTCACGGTCCTGCTGAGAAAGATCAAGAAACAATGCAAAGAAGTGAAGAAAGTGTATCAAAATATGAATATCCATCTTATTATAATTATTGTAATCAATTCACTAATGACACATTGGCTAATCATTACAACAATGATGAAGATGAAGACCTACATCATGATAGTAGGAGTGATGTGTTTGACTTGAGTTCTTAGGAGGTCTTTAAGGATGAAAAGTTGGAAGAGGTATGAGAGGTTATCCCATCAAGAGATTTAATTAAGATTAGTAGTGCTAATTTTAATGGTGCTCTATCACCTACTAATGATCAAGATATTGAAAGTGAAAGTTATGACATTCAATCCAAAGAACCTGAGTGCAATCTTAGTATTGGTGGGTTTTCATGTTGTGGTAGTTATGAGGAAACTGAATCATATCATTCCTTTGTTGAATGTAATTATCCTTATAAAATAAAGGTTGAATCCTTTTCAAGTGGTTACGAGGATTTTGATTGTGATGATGAGTTACAAATTTTGCATCCTCATGCAAAGGAGGTAGAAGCTTCCATGGTAGAAATAAAAGTAATAGATAATCCTCTATTTGATGAGCCTTTGTCCTTATTAGTTGACAAAAGTGAGGCCCTCTACTGGTGTAGAGATAATCCACTTTTTGAGGATCCTGATGATGCATTGGATGCATGGTCAAGGTATGGTTGTGAACAAGCTAAGCAGTACACTAGCAAGTCTTGTGAAAAAGTGCTTATGAATCTTTCACATTCGAGACTAATGATCGTGAGGAGATCAAAGTTTTTGAGTGTTTCTCTCAGGAATGTAGTTGCCTTTATGAGGATGATCACGAAATATTTCAGCCACATGAGGCAAAGCATGATGAATATGAGAGTGATGAAGAATATGAAGGAAAGAGTGTCACTATTCAGTGTGTGGATATTGAATCTAATTGCAAGTGCTTGGAGGATGATGTGTACATAGATGGGGGAGGAGTTTCAGTATTGAATGAACAAATTATAAATCTTAATGCATATGTAGATCATGGGTTAACACTAGGGCTCATAAATAATGAAGGACATTTTGGTCTCTATGCATGGCAGCCAGGTGATGCATGTGATAGGGGGAATGATGTTAATGAATATGAATGTGTAGCTGAATTCTTTGTTGATGTTCCCCATCTTCTTAGCATAATTATGAATATTCTCTTTTCTAATAAGGAAAACATTTCTATAAAAGAGGACCATGATCTGAGTGCAATGGTTGATGAAAAACTTTTAAATCATGGAGATCTAGGTATGCACCCACGTTATGCAGACCTATATAGAGATATCCTTGAATATGCATATTTTGTTTTTAAAATATTTGGGAATGAAGGTTGGCCTAGTGCACCATAGGATTTTTATGAAGGTTTCCTATTGGATGTACAATTTGAATGTGTTGTCAATATTCATGATCACGTGGAATATGAGAGTTTCACCCTTCCATTTCAATCAGGTAAGCGCACACTGGAACAAGCTAGTGGACATGGTAGTTTTGCAAAATGCTGGGTTGGTCGTGATAATCATAATAGGGTAGACTATGTAAGAATGCTTAATACACATATTGATCCATTCCAATCAGCACAAGGTAAAGTCTTTGACAGAGGGAAGGATTTATCCCTGATTTGTTGGGCATCATGGGCTTCCACTTCGAGGATTGAAGCCTTTGAAATGAGTACAGCTTCTTGAGGAAGAAGTATTGTACTGTATATTATTGTATACATTGTATATAAATTGTGTTCTTTGGTTTTGGTTCTGCTTGCTTTCCTTGTCCAATTAGGCTCACTGGTTTGCTTCAACTTAAGATTTGAATTCTCACCATACCCACCAAGGGTATGCATCCCCGAGCATGAGCCACTGGTAGAGCTCCTGAAAATTTTGAAAATTTGAGCTTATTTTTCCTTGTGAGAATCTATTACTTCTGCATCTAGGGATAGGGTGTAGGGTTTTGGTGTATAAACCCCCATTTTAAATTTTTCTTATACTACAACCCTTAGTCATTCTATTCTTGCGTGGACTCTACTGTCGATAAGGAGATGAAGGGTGGGGCCCTCAAGTGAAAAACTTGGCATTTAATCAACATGTTCTCATTGGATGATGGGCTATCAAGTGATGGTCTTGGGAATTCAAACCCGATTGGCTCATTATGGGTTGTTTGATTCACCATCTCATTAGGGAATCAACGACCGATTTTTAAATAAGAAACAAAGGACTAAGGAAGTGGTTGTTTTTCTTGATGTGAGAAAACATTAATGGCACCAGACCTATAGATGATAATCAACTTGATCTTGGTGTGAGTGAATGATTACTCTCCTATAATCATTGAAATTAGTATGCATATTTTCGTGCACCTAGATAATTAAAGGCTTTAATGCGAGTGCCATTAAGAGATCATTTGCTCGCTCATGTGACTTTTAATAACCATTGGTGAGCAACCTGGTCATGTTGCTTGATAAATATGAGGTAATTGTAGTTTTTTTCACCATTGCAGCTGAGATATTAAATTGCTAAGTTCGTAAGAGGAATGTTTTGCATTTGTGAAGTCTTGTCCTGGTAAAATGAGCAAGTCAATGATTCCTTCCTCCTCAATGCGAAAGTCTCCCAGGCTCAATTTGCATGAATCACATAACAACATTCTAGAGGGTGAATTGAACATGCCCATTGTTGCTTCAAATCCAAAGTAGGAGGATCAGAAAGTGGCTCCTAGCAAGAAATCTATGTGGATTGTCGTGAGGAGAAATTAACATTTAAAAAATCAAGTTATTGGAGAAACAGTGGAGGCAAAGGGAGAGAAGCGTGTAGAGTTCATAGGAAGAATGAAGACAAGGATAAGCTATAGTCAAGGCACTCTAGCAAAGCAAAATTCCCCTATTGACATTTCAGACAACCCTTATGATAGTGACATGGAGATGGATTCAGGCTATGGTTGTTACCTCATGCTTTTAAATGAATTTGTTGACTCAGATGAGGAGGTGGTAGCATTTTCCCCAGTGTCAGTGAAGGCCCCAAGTGGGCATGATCATTTTATTACTGATACAGATACTAAGGATAAAGAAGTAGTGGTTTCTCCAACCTTTGTCAGGACATGAAGTGGGCACGTGTACTTTGGCTCTGGTGCTAGCTCTAGTTGACTGGTGGTGGTCTGGTAAAATTTTGTGGCTATTGTAACAATGCAGGTGGTTTTTGATGGTGTGATGATAAAAAATTTGGCTCGACATGCACGTGGAATGTAAAGGCCTCATTGGTGACTAATAATGTTTTTGCGGCATCAACTAGTATCAATTTTTCTTCCCTTATGTGGTAAATGATTGATAACCATTTGGGGAATTTCTCAAATGCATTTGAATTGTAATTGCATTTGAGTCAGATGCTTGTAGCTCCCTTAATCTATAAAAGGGATTCTATGGCTCATTGCAAGGGGTTCAATTTTGGAGTCATAGTGTAGTTTAGGTAGAAATCTGGCTCAGGAAGGAGCATATTATGGAAAATATGAATGAATAGAATAGTACATTGTCTTGGGTGTGAGTCTAATATGTGATAGTCTTAGATTATTTTTATAGAAATTATTGATATTTAAACAAATCTTATTTCTAAAACATATACTCTCCTATGTACCTTTTTGCAAGTTATAAATTAAATGAAAATATCAAGGGTATTCTCGTTTGTCTCTAGTTGTTCGATTGAATGTATGACTCTTTTTTCTTACTTTAGCTCAAAGAGTGGATTAAATGCTTGAAGAGGGTTCTATATTTGTAAGAAATTACATAAGATTTGGTAAGGAGTTATGTTTTAGGTATTGTGAATTCTCATATTGCAAAGTACTATGAAAATTGTCTGCCAATCTTTAAATCGAGTAGTTTGTATATGACAGGTTATTATATATCTAACTCCATCGTCCCAATTGATGAAGCACTAGTCTATTTGTTAAGTAAATCTTGCAAGTGAATGGGTCATGGGTGTGCCTGGCTATATATTTGAAATTAGAACCAAGATTTATTAAAACTTTCAAGTCAATGAATGGATGTAAAATTAATACATACTTCCTAGCAATAGATGTTAATTTGTTCAAAGATCGGCCAAGTCTTTAAAAATTGAGTCTATTTGTATTATGTAGGAGTTAATCTGTGTGTAGAAGTGTTCTTGATGAATTCAATAACAAATTAACACAAAGAGGAACACCCTCCTAGGTCCTATAGAGCCTGAAGTGTATGAGTGAAGACCTTAGAGTCTTTTACTCATTGTGTTGGCCACTAGCCTATGAATTTATTGAACATAAGGGTTGTCTACCCTTTAAGGAATTTTGAGGTTCAACTGGAAAAATTAAAACACCAATAGGTATCTCTCTAACCAGTGATTTTTATCCTAATGGAACTAAGGTAGAATCCTTTAGTGCATCTACATTGAAATCTACGAGTATCTTTGCACTACCTCATGCCAAGTGCATGAAGTATGAGTTTGGATCCTTTCTAAGCATTCTATCCATTAGTTTCAATGTTTTAGGGTGGTTTGCATATTGTTCGTATTCCTCCTCTATAAATTCCTCTTCATTATCATGATCATAAGAATAGAGGGAAAATTTTTAATGTAAATTTTTTTTGCCACTTTACGTAAAAATTTCAGTATAGATGCAAACAATATGTACGATAGTTTCAATGTAAAAAAAATTTGCCACTTGACGTAAAAATTTGAATAAGTTATCTGTATTATTTCAAAAACATGTAAGAATAGAATCTGTAAAAAATTGAAAGTAGTTTCTAAACTACTAGGTTTTTTTATTATTTTTAAAATCTATTTGGGGAAAATTTGAAATTTCAATGTAATAGTAATTAAATTTCGGGGAAAAAATAAGAAGTAGGTGTTTGTCTAACCACCCTAATGACAATAAAATGATGATCTTTTTTCATAAGATTTTAGATATAAGTAGAGGACTCATGTCCCAATGTGATGCATATTTTTTTCTATTTTGTTTCCAAGTAAATAATTAATTAAGAATTTTTATTACAACTTTTAAAAAATATAAAAACTCCTATAGTATGCGAAGCATAGAATGTGACACATGTTTCGGATTCAAAACATGTCATATTGTTTGAAAGCTATATATGTTTTTCAATCAACCTATCAATCATGACTTTAGTCGTAATTCAAATAGAAAATGAACAACAATTATTTATTAAATTCAAAGTAAAGCATAATTTATATTGGTGGAAAGCTGAGAATCTCCTTTAAAAACCCTTTTCATTTCATCAATTTTGGGTAAAAAAAAGTCATCAGCCACATACCCTACACATACCCATCATATCACCACTTTTTGGCCCATCATGATCCTGCACATACCTAGTGTCGAGATTGTTAAGAATGAATTCTTAATATTTTTTCTTTGATCAAAACTGGACTTGGCAAGTAACTTCTTGGATTCCACTTACAATAGAGAAGCTTGACTCCGATGCACCACTAAAAATAACTTGATTGGTTGGACTAGATAGCATCTAAGAACAAAGGGTTCTAGTGACAACAAACTGAGAATAGAGGCATCCAATACTCACCCGTTGGCCGCTTAAGGCTCTTTATCTGTTCCCATTCCACTTAAGGCATGGGATTAGGTGCATTTTATTATTGGTGTGTCACTAAAGCTACTTATCTCATGATTTTTACAACACTTATATAGCCCACCAGTGAATGTATTGTTTTGAGGACTTGACTATGAATTCTCTAGCATGGGATGTGTTTCATAGCAAGACCCTCTCTTTATGGCCAAAAGGTGAAAAATACTCAATTATAAAGCTCAAATTATTTTTTCTTCAACCAAGATCATCACAAGGATGCGAGGTGAGAGGATAGATACTTAGCTTTACCTATCACAACAAACACTTAGAAGAAAATTCATTGCAATTGTTCATAAAACTCCTCAAGCGGAGTTATTTATTCAAATTGAAGTGTTATGAAGCTAGAAATATTCTTTTTAGTTGCACCAAATTTAAGTCTTTGAGACGTCAAACATAATTCATAGCAATAGTGCAATACAAAAAAAGGATTTGTTCAATTTTAAGCACTAATTGAAATCTTACTACTTCTAGTCATTAATGGTCAATATATTGAAAAAATGCATTTGGTCAACAAAATAAAACTCGATTGGTCATCATTCATTGTATATTTTACAGCACGAAACTTAAGTCTTATCCTATTTTGTTTGTTTAGTTTTAAAACACCAAAGGGTAAGTGCATGGTTCTATGACACAATTTTGGCTCTTAAGATGTCACTTTTTTTTTTAAATCAGCAAAATCTGATTTGCACGAGAAAATGAAGATAGTTACACTCAAAATTTCTAGATGCAACAAGAACAAAAGTTAAATTGCTTCGAGTCTAGTTTATAAGCAACTAATTATTTTTGAAATTAATGAAGACTAAGGGTCTCAAAAAGGGGGGGTCCAAAACAGGTCTCATTTTTATCAAAAAAATAGCATAGCACCTGAGGACTCCCCCCTTTTTGATTAATTTTTTTGTAGAGTTTCAAAAATCCCAACAATGAGAAATTAGCTAACACCATGTAGTTTATCCTCATTCATTTGGATAATTTTTGAATGAATATATAATATTTTATAAATTTTGAAAGTGGAAACATCCTAAAAAGCTAAAATTTGAGCGTGCTCCCTCGTAATTTTTTTGAAAACTAATCAAAAATTGAAAAAAAATTCACCATGTGTAGAATGGAGTCTAGTTTGAAAAAATGTAATTTTTTTCATGTTTCGATGAACGAGTAAAAATCTATCCTAAAACTAGCACATGTTGGTTTTTGACCAAAAACTGAGGCATTTACAATAGAAGTTATGGATCAAAACCTTAACTGAATAAAAATGAAAAGAATTGTATATTTAGATAGCTAAGAGAGAGGTTAATTCCATCAAAAAAAATTTATAAACATGCATTGAAAGACATGTAAATGTGGTGGTGAGCACAGATGAAAATATGAGGGACTTTAGAAAATCATGTCAATTAACATGTCCAAAGTAGGTCATTTGGTGAGCGCCAAACTTGGCGCTCACCAAATGGCACATCACATTTAGCGAGCACCGAATTCGGCATGCACCAAATGTGATGTGTCATTTGGCGAGCACCAAATTTGGTGATCGCCAAATGACTTGCTTTGAACAAAATCTTAATTTCCCCTCTCTTTGGTCAACCACTTTGATAATGCTTAGAGTGTGTTGTTTATGGTCATAGATGGATAGTTCAGGTTTTACCTTTCATACACTCTCTACCTCATTACTATAACTAGATAACTCTCTATTCCTCTGAAGTCTCTCTCTCTCTAAGGTCTCACTCCCTCCCACGCTACCTAGACTACTTTGTCTCACTCCAATCCCCTCTCTCAGGTCTCATTCCCTCCCACCCTACCTAGATAAATCTATCTCACTCCAACCCCTTTCTCACTCTCCCTCTCTCTCCCCCTCTAGTATATTTTTCTCTCTCACTCCATCTCCATCTCTTAGATCATTATCTTTCTCTCTTTGTCTCTCTCTCTCAAGTCTCTCCCTCCTACCCCCTCTCCCTCTCTTAGGTCTCTAGATCTAACTCCCTCTATCTCTCTCTCACTCTTTCTTTCTCTCACTCACTCTATCTCGCTCCCTCTCTCTCTCTCTCACTCTCTCTCAAGTATCTCCCTCCTCCCTCTCTCTCTCTCAAACACACACTCCCTCTCTCTCTCCCACTCCCTCTCTCCCTCACTCCCTCTATCTCTCCCACTCTCTCTTAGGTCTCTACCTCCCACCCCCCCTCTCTCTCTCTTTCCCACTCTCTCTCATTCCCTTTATCTCTCTTCATCTCTATTAATCTCCCTCTCTCTTAGGTATCTCCCTCCCACCCCCTCTATCTCTCTCTTTCCCTCTCTCTTAGGTATCTCCATCCCACCCACTCTCCCTCTCCCTCTCTCTCAGGTCTCTCCCTCCCACCCTCTCTCTCTCTCTCAGGTCTCTCCCTCCTACCTCCTCTCCCTCTCTCAGGTCTCTCTCTCGCTCTCTCTCACTGACTCCTTCTATCTCTCTCCCACTCCCTCTCTCTCACTCTCTCTATCTCTCCCTTTGTCTCTCTCACTCCCTCTATCTCTCTCCCATCCCTCTACCTCCCACTCCCTCTCTCTCGCTCCCTCTCTCTCTCCCCCTCTCTCAGGTAGGAGGGAGAGACTTGAGAGAGAGTGAGAGGGAATAAGATAGAGAAAGAGGGTTGAGGACTTAGGGTTGAGTGTTTAGTGTTGAGTGTTTAAGGGTTGAGGGATTAGGTTTGAGGGTAGAGGGTAGAGGGTAGAGGGTTTAAGGGTTGAGGGTTGAGGGTTGAGGGTTTAGGGTTTAGGGTTTAGGGTTTAGGGTTTAAGGTTGAGTGTTTAAGGGTTTAAGGGTTGAGGGTATAGGGTTGAGGGATTAGGGTAGAGAGGGAGGAATGGATGGAGGTAGAGATGGAGGGAGAAGTGAGATAGAGAGAAGGAGAGAAGAGGAGGGAGGGACAAAGATAGATGAGGGTTGATGATCCAAAGTTTAGGTTAGAGGGTTGATAATTTAGGGCATAGGGCTGAGGGTAGACAGTTTAAGGGTAGAGGGTAGATATTTTAAGGGTTTAGGGTTTAGGGTTTATAGTTTAAGGGTAGAAATTTTAAGGGTTAAGGGTTGAGGGTTGAGGGTTTAGGGTTTTAGGGTTTAAGGATTGAGGTTTGAGGGTAGAGGGTAGAGGGTAGAGGGTAGAGGGTTTAGGGTTTAGGGTTTAGGGATTAACGATTAAGGGTAGAGGGTTTAGGGTTTATGGATTATGGTTTATAGTTTGAGGGTAGAGGGTGTAGGGTTGAGAGAGGGGGGGGGGTTGAGGGTAGAGGGTAGAAGGTTAAGGGTAGAGAGTTTAGGGTTTACAATTTAAGGGTAGAGGGTTTAAGGGTTTAGGGTAGATTATAGAGGGTTTGAGAGTTAAGTGTAGAGGGTAGAGGGTTTACAGTTTATTGTTTATGGTTTATGGTTTATGTTTTATGGTTTATGGTTTACGGTTTACGGTTTATAGTTTAAGGGTTGAGGGTTGAGGGTAGAGGGTAGAGGGTAGAGGATTGTGAGTAGAGGGTAGAGGGTAGAGGGTTTAAGGGTTGAGGGTAGAGGGTATTTGGTTTAAGCGTAGGGTTTACAATTTAAGGGTAGAGAGTTTAAGTGTTTAGGGTTAAAGGGTTAAAGATAGAGCGTAGAAATTTGAGGGTTCGAGGTTTAAAGGTTTAAAGGTTGAGGGTATAGGGTAGAGGGTTTAGGGTTTAGGGTTTAGGGATTAAGGGTTAAGGGTAGAGGGTTTAGGGTTTAGGTTTTAGGGATTATGGTTTATGATTTAAGGTTAGAGGGTGTAGGGATTAGAGAGAGAGGGGGGTTGAGGGTTTAGGGTTAAGGGCAGAGGGTATTGGGTTGAGGGTAGAGGGTTGAGGGTAGAGGGTAGAGGGTTTAAGGGTTTTGCTTTAAGGGTCGAGGGTTGAGAGTTTAGGTCTCCCATCCCTCTATCTCCCACTCCCTCTCTCAAGTCTTCCCCCCAACCTAACTAAATAAGAGAGAGAGAGAGGGAGGGAGGGATGGGGTTGAGGGTTTAGGGTAGAGGGTAGAGGGTAGAGGGTTAAGGGTAGAGGGTAGAGGGTTTAAGTGTTAAGGGCAGAGGGTAGAGGGTTGAGGGTTGAGGTTTTAGGATTTAGGGTTTAATGGTTGAGGGTTGAGGGTAGAGGGTAGAGGGTTAAGGGTAGAGAGTAGAGGGTATAGGGTTTAAGGGTTTAGGGTTTAGGGTTTTAAGGGTTTAAGGTTTAGGGTTAAGGGTTTAATTGTTTAGGGTAGAGGGTAGAGGGTTGAGGGTTGAGGTTTTTAGGGTTTAAAGTTTGGGGGTAGAGGGTAGAGGTTTGAGGATTGAGGGTTGAGGGTTAAGGGTAGAGGGTTTAGGGTCTAGGGTTTAGGGATTAAGGGTTAAGGGTAGATAGTAGAGGGTTTAAGGGTTTAGGGTTTAGGGTTTATGTTGGAAAAATAAGGATAGACAATTGAGAAGAGGGGTGCATCAGTTGTCATAGAATTTAAAACTTATTTAACCTTATCAACCTTTAATCTTAGATATGATAATTAACATTGAAAACATAATCAACAACACATCAGAAACAGACACAACACCAAGATTTTTTGTGTGGAAACCCTATTAGGGGAAAAACCATGGTGGAGGTTAATCCACAAGTTATACCTTGTTAAAACTATAAGAGAAATGAATAATGAATGTACATGCATTTAGGCACACTTCCTAGAGCTCGTTGCTCAAAAGGTAAGGCTTACTGCCTTACATAAAACTTTCAGATTAAATCCATCTGAAGAGATTGAACTACGAAATTAGCTTCTTCAAAAGCCTAATGACAATTTTGGTTAGGAACAAAAACACTTCTTCACACTTTGCTCTACAATTGAATGATTTGATCTTTATTTGCACATATATTGCACATCACATCTCTCAAATGAAGAAAACAATCACTCTTATATATCCCCTTCATGAAATTACATCAACAACTTTGTCGGCCAAAAATAAACAATAGATGAATACAAACTGTCAGCCCAATTCATGAACAAATATCTATTCAAACCAACTAAATTCGGTCACAACATAATGAAGACCTAAAACAACATCCTTGAATGCACCAAGCATTCAAAAATTAATCCACGAGGATCCGCAACAAGGTACAACCACCATGTCAGCCAAGAACATGAAAACCTGAAACACATCAAGGAAAAATATTTGATCACGAACACACCGATTAATGTAGATGTACAACAAAGATAGAGATGATCTAGAAATGTCAACGAATGTCACAAGATCATATGCAACAACTCAAATCACCAGAATTACATTCTCTTCTTCTAGAAACACCAGGTACAGTGACAAAATAATTATGGGAACACATAAACTCACAACTTTCTCAAATTTTGATGCGCACCTCTAAAACATCTGGAGGATGGACTAGATAGGCTCAACAACAAACCCTTTAATGCATGAATTCTTAATACCAGCATACTGAAATTTCTACCATATTGAAATTCATAGCTTCATAGACAACCTACCACATATTTATTATAATTTTCTCAATATCCTCGACATATACAGTCTTCAAGACACCAATGCTAATAGTGTTGACATCAATGACAACCACATATCAGCAACACAACCACAACATCCAACAATCTCTCCATTTGGCATTGATGGCAACACATTATGTGAAAAATACACCATCAATACAACTAGATCTTCTCCAACTATATCCCCCTTAGATATTTCACTCTTCTCCCTTTTCATATGACTCTTCTCTCCCTTTCTTCCACAAAAAATTTTCACATTGCTCTTCTCCCCCTTTGACATCAATGGAAAAGTTACACAAGCTCTGAACCACATATCTGAATCATTTGACTACTGCCCCTGAGTAGCAGCCACCATAACAACAATCTAAAATAAGATATGACTATGATTTCACAGAATGATGCAAATATTTTCATCTTAGTTCAGATCAGGAGGGGAAATCACCCCTAAATTACCTCTAAGATACTCAAAAGTATCCTTAGGCAACGGCTTGGTAAAGATGTCTACAATTTGTTCCTTATTAGGCACATAGTCCAATCTAACTTCTTTATCACTCACTTTGTCTCTCAAAAATTGATATTTCATAGATATATGTTTTCTTCTTTGAATAGAGCACCAAATTCTTAGAAATTTTTATGGACCTTGAATTATCACAAAATATATCAATAGGCTCATCATACTCGGTTTTGATATCTCTCAGCATCTACTTTATCCATATTACGTGAGTACAATTGTTTGCAACAACAATATTTTTTACTTCAATAGTAGATAAGGAAATGGAATTTTGTTTTTTTTTTAACCAAGACACCAACTTCTTCCCCAATAAGAATGCACCACCACTAGTAATTTTTATGTCACCCAAATCTCCTACCCAATCTGCATCTGTAAAGGCACTCAAAGTAAGATCATCATCTTTATGATACCAAAGGCCAAAATCAACTGCCCCTTTCAAGTATCTGAAAATTCTCTTTACAACAATCACATGTGATTCCTTTAGATCAGCTTGATATCTAGAAACCATGCATACAACATTCATGATGTCTTGTCTACTCTGAGTCAAATAAAGTAATCCACCAATCACTGACCTATACCATGTTTGATTAGCCTTAGGAGAATCATCATTTTGTGTTAACTTGCATCCAGTCACCATGGGTGTACCAAAAATGATAGAGCATGATCTAGAAACATCAACAAACATCGCAAGAGCATACGCAACAACTCAAATCACTAGAATTGCATTATGTTCTCCCAGAAATACTAGCTACAGTGATAGAGTAACTGTAGGAACATAGAAACTCACAACTTTCTCAAATCTTAATGTGCACCTCTAAAACTTCCAGAGGATGAACTAGATAGGCTCAGCAACAAACCCTTTAATGTGTGACTTCTGAATACCAACATACTAAACTTTCCACCACACTGAACTTCACAACTTCACAAACAACCTGCAACATATTTATTGTAATTTTCTCAATATCCTCGACATATACAACCTTCAAGACACCAATGCTAATAGTGTTGACATCAATGACAACCACATATCAACAATACAACCAAGCATCCAACAATCTCCCCCTTTGGTATTGATGGCAACACATGATGTGAAAAATACACCATCAATACAACTAGCTCTTCTCCAACAATCCCCCCCTTAGATATTGCACTCTTCTCCCTTTTGATATGACTCTTCTCTCCCTTTCTTCCACAAATTTTTTTCACATTTCTCTTCTCCCCCTTTGACATCAATGGCAAAGGTACACAAGCTTTGAACCACATATCTCAATCATCTGAATACTCCCCTTGAGTAGCATCCACCACAACATCAATCTGAAACAAGATATGATTATGATTGCACGGACTGATGCAAAGATTTTCATCTTAGTTCAGATTAGGAAGGGAAATCGCCCCTAAGTTTCCTCTAAGATTCTCAAAAGTATCCTTAGGAAATGGCTTATTAAATATTTTCACAATCTATTCCTTAGTAGGCACATACTCCAGTCTGACTTCTTTACTCACTTTGTCTCTCAAAAAGTGATATTTGATAGATATATGTTTTTTCTTCGAATACAGTAGCGGATTCTTAGAAATGTTTATGGCACTTCAATTATCACAAAATATATCAATAGGCTCATCATACTCAATTTTTATATCTCTCAGCATCTGCTTCATCCATATTACTTGAGTACAATTGTTTGCAGCAGCAATATATTATACCTCAATAGTAGATAATGAAATGGAATTATGCTTTTTACTTAACCAAGACACCAAATTCTTCCCTAAGAAGAATGCACTACCACTAGTACTTTTCATGCCATCCACATATCCTACCTAATCTACATCTGTAAAGGCACTCAAAGTAAGATCATCATCTTTAGGATACCAAAGGCTAAAAAAAATTGTCCCTTTCAAGTATCTAAAAATTCTCTTTACAATAGTCACATGTGATTCCTTTGGATCAGCTTGATATCTAGCAACCATGCATATAGCATTCATGATGTTGGGTCTGGTCTGAGTCAAATAAATTAATCCACCAATCATTGACCTATACCTTGTTTGATTAGCCTTAGGAGAATCAACATTTTGTGTTAACTTGTATTCGATCACCATGGATATACCAACAAAGATAGAGCATGATCTAGAAACATCAATGAACGTTGCAGGAACATACGCAACAACTCAAATCACCAGAATTGCATTCTCTTCTTCCATAAACACTAGCTATAGTGACCAAATAACTATAGGAACACAGAAACTCACAACTTTCCCAAATCTTGATGCACACCTCTGAAACTTCCAGAGGATGAACTAGATAGGCTCAAAAACAAACCCTTTAATGCATGACTTCTGAATACCAACGCACTAAACTTTCCACCACACTAAACTTCACAGCTTCATAGATAACCTACAACATATGTATTGTAATTTTCTCAATATCCTCGACATATATAGCCTTCAAGACACCAATGCTAGTAGTGTTGACATCAATGACAACCACATATCAGCAACACAAACACATCATCCAACAATCTCCCCCTTTGGCATTGATGGCCAAACATGATGTGAAAAATACACCATCAATACAACTAGCTCTTCTCCAAAAATATCCCCTTTATATATTGCACTCTTCTCCCTTTTTATATGACTCTTCTCTCCCTTTCTTCCACAATTTTTTTTCACATTGCTCTTCTCCCCCTTTGACATCAATGGCAAAGGTACACAAGCTCTGAACCACATATCTGAATCATTCGAATACTCCCCCTGAGTAGGAACCACCATAACATCAATTTGAAACAAGATATGACTATGATTGCATGGACTAATGCAAATATTTTCATCTTAGTTTAGATTAGGAGGAGAAATATGCCCTAACTTTCCTTTGAGATACTCAAAAGTATCCTTAAGCAATGACTTGGTAAAGATGTCTATAATTTGTTCCTTAGTAGGCACATACTCCAGTCTGACTAGAGGGTTTAAGGGTTTAGGGTATATGGTAGAGGGTTTAAGGTTTTAGTGTTTAGGGTTTAAGGGTTAAGGGTAGAGGGTAGAGTGTTTAGGGTTTATGGTTTAAGGGTTGAGGGTTGAGGGTTGAGGGTTGAGGGTTGAGGGTTGAGGGTTTAGGGTTTAGGGTTTAAGGGTTGAGTGTTGAGGGATTAGGGTAGAGATTTTAGTTGGGTTTAAAAGGGTTTAAGGGTTAAGGGTAGAGTGTATCGGGTTTAAGGGTTTAAGGGTAGAGGGTAAACAATTTAAGGGTTTAGGGTTTAAGGGTTTATGGTTTAGGGTATATAGGATTTAGGGTTTACAATTTAAGGGTTGAGGGTTGAGCGTGGAGGGTTGAGGTTTAAGGGTAGAGGGTAGATGGTTTAATGGTTTAGGGTTTTAAGGGTTTAGGGTTTAGGGTTTAGGGTTTAGGGGTTTAGGGTAGAGAATTGAGGGTTGAGGGTTGAGGGTTTTAAAGGTTGATGGTAGAGGGTAGAGGGTAGAGGGTTCAGGGTTCAAGGTAGAGGGTTTAGGGTTTAGGGTTTATGATTTAAGGGTTGAGGGTTGAAGGTAGAGGTTAGAGGGTTTAGGGTTTAGGGTTTAAGGGTTGAGGGATTAAGGGTTGAGGGTTGAGGGATTAGGGTAGAGAGTCTAGTTGGGTTTAAAAGGGTTTAAGAGTTTAGGGTAGAGGGTATTGGGTTTAAGGGATTAAGGGTAGAGGGTAGACAGTTTAAGGGTTTAGGGTTAAGGGTTTATGGTTTAGGGTATATAGGGTTCAGGGTTTACAACTTAAGGATTGAGGGTTGAGGGTAGAGGGTAGAGGCTTGAGGGTTCAGGGTAGAGGGTAGAGGGTAGAGGGTTTAAGGGTTTATGGTTTTAAGGGTTTACAGTTTATGGTATACGATTTAAGGGTTGAGGGTAGAGGGTAGAGGGTGAGGGTTGAGGGTTGAGGATTTAAAGCTTGAGGGTTGAGGGTACAGGGTAGAGGGTTGAGGTTTGGGGGTTAAGGGTAGAGGGTTTAGGGTTTAAGGGTAGAGGGTTTAGGGTTTAGGGTTTAGGGTTTAGGGGTTAAGGGTAGAGGGTAGAGGGTTTAGGGTTTAGGGTTTATGATTTAAGGGTTGAGGTTTGAGGGTAGAGGGTAGAAGGTAGAGGGTAGAGGGTAGAGAGTTGAGGGTAGATGGTAGAGGTTTAAGGTTTAAGGGTTGAGGGACTAAGGGTTGAGGGATTAAGGGTTGAGGGTTAAGGGATTAGGGTAGAGAGTTTAGTTGGATTTAAAATGGTTTAAGGGTTGAGGGTTGAGGGTTGAGGGTTGAGTGTAGAGGGTTTAGGGTTTACAATTTATAGTTTAAGGGTTGAGGATTGAGGGTTGAGGGTTGAGGGTTGAGGGTAGAGGGTAGAGGGTTTAGCATTTAAGGGTTGAGGGATTAAGGATTGAGGGTTGAGGGATTAGGGTAGATATTTCAGTTGGGTTTAAAAGGGTTTAATGGTTGAGGGTAGAGGGTAGAGGGTAGAGGGTAGAGAGTTGAGGGTAGAGGGTAGAGGGTAGAGAGAGAGAGGGTTGAGGGTTGAGGGTAGATGGTAGAGGGTTTAAGGGTTTAGGGTTTAGGATTTAAGGGTTAAGGATAGAGGGTAGAGGCTTTAGGGTTTATGGTTTATAGTTTATGGTTTAAGGGTTGAGGGTAGAGGGTAGAGGGTTTAAGGGTTTGGTTTTAAGGGTTTGGGGTTGAGGTTTTGGGTCTCCCATCCCTCTATCTCCCACTCCCTCTCTCAAGTCTTCCCCTCCCACCCTAACAGAATAACTCTCTCTCCCTCTCAATTCTCTCTCTCTCTCATATCTCACTCCCTCCCACACTACCTAGACTAATATGTCTCACTCCAATTCCCTCTCTCACACTCCCTCTATGTCATGTCTCATGTACCTCCCACCCTACCTAGACAAATATATTTCACTCCAACCCCCTCTCCCACACTCCCTATCTCTCTCTCCCTTTGGTATTTTTATATCTCTCAGGTCTCATCCCTCACAACTCCTCTCCCATTGTCAGGTATTTACCTCCACCCTAACTAGATAACTCTCTATCCCTCTCAATTCTATCGCTCTCAAGTCTCAGTCCCTACCATGCTACCTAGACTAATATCTCTCACTCCTAAAACCTCTCTCTCTCTATTTCAAGTCTCACTCCCTTCCTCTCTATGCAAGGTGAACATTTCAAAGCAACACATTTGGCACTCGCCAAATTTGGTGAGCACAAAATTTGGTGAGGGCCAAATTTGGTGAGGGCCAAATTTGGCGCCAAATGTGTTTTACCTTAAAATAGTAAAATAAGGGTTGACCGCATGATTTAGGCCCACATGCTTCTACATTTGTCTGGTTCGGCACTTTATCCAACTCAAAAACACCTTTTTTATGCAGTTGACTCCTTGTTGTACCAATCTATGCTTGATCCATCACCTTTTTACCACCAATTTGCATGTTAGACAATGTAGAAGAAGACATTTTGAAGTTTCTACATCATTTTACATTATCTCAGGTAATATATTCATTTTGGTAATATTGAAATGTTTATATTTAGTATATTTGTTTCTTTTTGACAATATAAACTAAATTCCTTTAGTGATTTTATTAATCATAACAATTGGACATAGAATTCAACATTGAATTAGATAGGAGTTGCATAAAAAGTTTAATTTTTATGAGTTTGAAGAAAAAAATGAAAAACATGACATAATTTAGATGAATTCATGTTTAAACTTATATAAATGACATCAACTTAACATAAATTTTCTTATGAATTTTATTTGCATTACTTATTGTAGTCCATTTCTAGCATGGTTAGTGGAATTCACTCTATTTCAATTTAGGTAGATGTTTATTGAGTTTTTTTGTTTTGTTTTGATAATTTACAGGCCATTCACTTGATGATTTTATTAATCTTCATTGTTACACATAGAATTCAACATTAAATTAGATGGATGATGCACGTAAAAGTTTAATTTTTAGGAGCTTCAAGATATAAAATGGAAAACATGACATAATAGATTCAAATTCATTATTAGTGATGGTTGTGGGAAAACTTTTATTTTCAACTAATTTGGAAAACCTAAGAGCTTTCATCAATATTAATGCAAGTTTCCATTATTTTTTTATTCCATAAAGAATTCACCTTCATCATGTGCTTAGATAAAGTCAAGTGACTTGACATAGTTGTTAATGAAAGTTTCCATTCATTCATACCATTTACCTTTCTAAGAAATAAAAAGAGGGAAAATTTTGTGCAATTGAAAATGCTTATTGTCTTTCTAAGTTACCTCATTACCAAAGAAATAGTGAATAATTCCAAGATATAGCATCACAAAACCTTCTTTGAATTCATGTTCTTCATGGCTTGGTTGACAATTATAATGTGGTTTTGACAACAATAAACACAAGATTCTCTAGTTTCCAAAGGTGGCACCAACTTATACCATTGGTTTGACACTTCTCTTCCCCTAAGCACTTTTACACACTCCAAATACTCCCCTCAAACTAAAGTCTTAACATTGATCAATGCTTACATGAAGCAATCTTTGTACAAATCCCTCAAAGTACTAGATTTTACACAGTATAGTTACAAAAAGAAACAAATTATCCTAAATAACTCACAAAAAATGATGATTTAAAAACCCTCCTTTTGTTAGTACATGCATATAGGCATACAAAAAATTAGTACCAAGTTTCATATATTTTCTCCAGACGCATTAAAAGTTATGGGTTTTTTGAAGCTCGCTATAAACCCTAGGTTGGGGACAATAATGTTTGATAAGATATATAATGTTTGATAAGTCACATTAGTTATGCAATGTAAAGTAATGCTTTGAGTTTTAAAGATATGCAATGCAATGTAATCAGTGATATCAATATGTTTCATAAAATGCTTGGTGTGTTTCATAAAATGAAATGTAATTAGTGGTATGGATATGTTTGAAAATTTATGCATTACTTACTTTTCTTGTGGTATGGAGGTACATGTATGTATGAAATTTTTTTTAGCATAGGCATGTTTGATAACTCCAAATAGCTTGTTTCCTTCTTTCATAAAATGCTTTGGTATGTTTCATAAAATGCAATGTAATCAGTGATATCAATATGTTTCATAAAATGCATTACTTACTTTTGTTCTATGTGTGTTTGTGAACATGTAGCATTCAACATCATGCTGAGGAAATGACCAAAGGCTCTAAAACTGGAAGAATGTGCAGTTAAAAATGCAAGGAGAAGAGAATCAAAAATTGTAGCTCGTGAAGCAAAGGAATTGTAGCCCATACATCCAGAAATTCTCGTGTAATCTAAGAGAGATGTCCAATTGGAAAAACAAAGGGCATGAATGAACAAAGTTCATGGAAGGACACGAATGGATACCAAAGTTGGGGGCACATCATCAACCATAGGTGAAGTTCAATTCACATCTTCGGTTGAATACACACCAACAACAACATGTGGTTTTCCAAGTACATCGAAAATCACATCTCCAATTGAAAACACACCATCAACAACATTACGTTTTGAAATTACATAAAAAAACACGTCTCTATTTGAAGGCACTCCACAAAAGACATCTCAAGTTGGAGGTACAACATTTTTTACATGTCAATCTCAAGGTATGTCATCAATTGCACCTCTGATTGAAGGTACGTGATCTATCCCCAATTTTGTTGACATTCCTAATGTTGACACAAATTTACATTTGAGAAATCCTCCTAGAGTTTTGCATAGAAAACCTACATTTTTTATTGATATTGATTCTAATGTTTTGAAATGGATGCCTAATAAGATTCTAAAATTTTCATGTCAAAGATATGCATAGAGGATATGGAGTTTATTTTTTGGGAAGATAAGTGAGGGTGGAAGATGCCAACTATTTGTTGAAATTATGAGGCAAATCAAATTTAGGTCTACCATGAAGGCTCTTGGGCTAAGAGTTTTGAATGACTCAAGTTAAAATTCCATTGTAAAGAACTTTATGAGTGCATACGAGAGCATGGGTTCTACCTCACGCATGAAGGATAGTTGTCCCACACGATGTGTGATGACAAAAACATTTTTAAGCAGTCAAACAAGGAACAAGGTGAACCTTACAAAGACAAGTAAGTCTTTTAAAATAAGTAGATCATCTCTAATGAGAGCCAAAGGAAGGTGTGAAAGAGTGGAGGATCCAAATAGCAATGAGTTATGGGAATTCTTAGGTAGAGTACCATGAAAAAATAAAAGAATTGCTCAAGCTTGGAGATCTATAATAGTGGATTATTGGAAGGATAACACAAGGACCTCTCCCAATTAAATAGATGTTGTAAGAAGGAGAATTGGTAGTAAAATTTGTGATCCACATCCAAAGCATTATTTGGATACCACTCAAACCAAATATAACAAAGGTATTTTGAAATTCTAAAGCCTTTTTATGTCAAAATAAATCACACACACACACTACTTTTTGTTGTAGAGTACATATTGATTTTTCTAACCATTGTGATGTTTATCGACGTATATGTGTAGATATGCATACTAACAATGTTTTACAGGAATGTAATATAAGGCCTCCACCTAAATCCTCAAGGGAATTCTTATCTTCTATTTTATGTGAAAGAGTGGATGGTCACTTTTTTACAAGTCATGTGTTTGGACGGCACATGTGATCATTGTGGTGGCATGCAAAAATTTCCAATTTTCCAACACATGGCTAGTACACACACTATTGGAGACGGAATTGTGGAATTTGGAAAATACAAGATAGTGGTCTACAGTCTAAAAGATGGGAAAGAAGCAAAGAAGTGTGAATTTGTCAGTGATAAGATTCCAATGTATCAATTTATGGGCATTTTTCATGATCAGGTGGTCTATGAGTATGCAAGACATACATATAGAGCTAGATGGTTAGACTCATAGTTCAAGTTATGTAAGGACATGTTTCTGCTTCATAGCATCATTTCAGTTGTTGACTTCATAGAGAACTATACACTACATCCATAGAACGAGGTGCAATCATAGTACTACAACTCCACGCAAGCTGCTATATTTGTGCATATAGCATTCATTCATGCAAATTATTGTACAAAGGATAACATGAAAGTATTAAGGAAATATCACTTTTACATCAATGATGATCGCACACATTCTATAGAGCTTGTAAAAGATTTCTTTCGAATTTTCTATGTTGATCTAGCTAACAAGGGCATATCATTCAGTCAGCATATCATATGGTCAGATAATTGTACATCGCAATTCGAGAACTCCAAAATGTTTTATTGGTTGAGCAAGATGCATAGGATCGGTGGTGTTCACCATATGTGCAACTTCTTATAGGTTAGGCATGGAAAGGGGGAGTATGATGGAGCAGGAGAATGTATCAAAAGATCCTTAGCACGAGAAGAGTTAAAGTACAAAGATAGTGTAAAGTTGACAGATGCAAGATCAATTGTTGAGTGGTGCAATCATGCAATGGATCTAGGTAATGAAGGTAATTATTTAGTTTGTATATTTTTTCATTTAGTAGATGATACTAACATTGCAAAATATGAGGATTGTTGTACACTAACAAGATCGAGCGAGCTGCACTATTTTAGAAGCTCCAATGCAGGTACATGGACTATCCATACATAAAAGATGGCATGCTTTTGTTCTGCATGTACAACTCAAGCATGGAATTATTGTGAGTCAATAGAGTGGGTTGATGAATGGTTTGTAAGAAGTCTAACCCCACTTGACACTTATCAGCTCGTAGCGGCTCTATAAATCATGAAGATGCAATCATCCATTGACTTTGATCATGTATTGGACCTACTAGAAGTAGGTAATATATCTTACTTTCAGGTTTTATTTTGATTTTCATTAAATACATCTAAAAAGATGAACATATCAATGTAGGACATGTTTATGTCATGAGTGTAGATGAATACAATGAAGAGGGTATAGATTATTACCTGTGTCATTGTATCGAGGCCAAAACTAAATTGGAGGCCCCAGTTATAGATGGAGAAAACATAGAATATCCTACAGGTTCAGTGGTTGTTACTAGAACATGGCTTAGAAGGTACCCAATTAAGAATGTTGTATTTTGGTTGTTTGAGGACTTCGACATGTATCAAAATATTCTTCACTACTCGAACCTTGTAGTCATAGACAATGTTCATTTGATCAAATATAAGGGTAGACCTATGAAAAAGAACTTGTTAAAAGTGTGTGAGTCTGACCATGAGGCAATACTTGACACAATAAAGAGTAGAGCATACCCGAATGGTTCCGTAGATTGATTTTTAAGTACATGGACATTTAATTTGTAAAGTCATGTTATTGATCACTACTTTCTTTGAAGCATTTAAGTTTGATCGTAGAAGGGTTTGAAAATTTGCATTATTGTTAATTTGCAAAATGATAATTATATGTTTCTCTCTATTGAATACCTTTAAGTTGCTATTCTCTATCGGTTTTTGATGTCATATGCATTTAGGACTTTCATTGATGCATTTGTGACTGTAGGTTATACTTAATATTGTCAACTTAAGAAACGAACAACATTGATTGTTGGTGCAAGTGTTCACTAGATTTCCAATTCGGTAGGGTTGACAAGGTAGTGATAGTGTATGCCTCATAGAAATGGGGCCTCACAATGATGTAAATCACTGTGAGACCCCATTTCTATGATGTATATGTTTCCCCTACCTTGTATCTATAAATGTGTATCCACTATAGTGAAAAGGTTGAATGGAAAAGTTCTAGTAATATCTAAGTTTAAACAACTTGGAGCCCACCTAATATTAAATTTCTAAAACTTTAATGAATTTCTTTCACATGTGACTAAAGAATATATAAAATTGCTAAACCCATATGAGAATTTCCATAAAAGTGTCACTTTCAAGTCAAATGTAAGTAATTTCTCCTCTAAAGATTCACTAGAGAATCCTTTTTCCCCATGTTTTTGGATGTCATTCTTGTATTTTTTAATCAATGTCATTCTATAGCCAATGCTTTTTACTTTTTAATACATTAGACAGAGGGTAAACCAAATCTTGAATTCTAGAGATGGTCAAGTTTTGTCCAAGGAATGAAAAAGTGGAGGAAATGAATCAAGCACGTGGATTTTTCCAAATTTTCCAAGTGGAGGAGATGACTCAAGTGAGTTGCTTTTACAAAAAAAATCCAAAAGGACTAAGTACCAAAAAGTGGAAAAGACCTCAAAGTGTGCTCATTTTTTTGGAAAGCCACTCCCAAATGATAAAATTGGTTAAGTATAGGATGCAGTGGCAAGACAAATCCCATAACATGCTTTGTTAGGCTTGAAATTTATGTAAGTTTTAAAAATTGGTGAAGATCATCAAAGCATACAATTTTGTGTGTGATAGCCATGGTAAAGATCCTTAAGGCATGCTCTTTTCGAGTAGGAGCCAAAAAAAAAAAAATTTGACTTTGGGAAGGAGTTTTTGTGAAGAACATCAAAACATATTATCTTCTAATTAGAAAAAAAATTGACGAATTAAAGTAGAAAAAAAATTTAGAGCACAAGATTTTTCCAAGTGAAACACCCTGAAAAGTAATAAAAAAAATTCACACTTTACATGCTATGGCCACACTTTTAGGCTCACATTTTTCCTTTTATTGCCATGTTTTCACTCAGGTATAGCACAAATTTCAAGTGATTGAACCTCTCCAAGGTGTGCTCAAGTAGTCTTATAACATATTTTATCTTTTCAAGGAATTGATGGGTTGGTATAGAGTTTCATATAAAAAATTACTAGTTTCATTATTGCAAGGAACCACTAAGTTTAGATTTGATTTAATTCAAAATATTTGACCTTGGCATATAAAATCGTAGGATTTTCATGTTGAGATTTTTAGATTTTTTTTATGATGTTTGTAAAGGTTGTTCTATTCTAGGGTTTTGTTGTCATTAATCCATACTCTAGCAATTTTTTAGTTTTGAAACTAAGTATTTGAGCCAATATCCCCATACTTAAGTACCTAAGGCTTTCAATGGTTTCATAAGGATTCAAAAATCATGAATACTAGTGGTTTGTTAAGACATATAGGGTTTTATTCTTATTTCTTCAATTTATGTTTCTCACAATCTAAGGTTTGAAAGAGTTTATTTACAAACGTATATAACAATGGGGCAGTGTATGCCTCATAGAAATGGGGACTCACAGTGATGTACGCCTGCCAATTCGCTAGGGTTGACAAGGTAGGGGCAGCATATACATCACCGTGAGTCCCCATTTCTATGAGGCATACGCTACCCCTACCTTGTCAACCCTACAAAATTGGCAGGCGTACATCACCGTGAGTCCCCATTTCTATGAGGCATACACTACCACTAGCTTGTCAACCCTACCAAATTGGCAAGCTAGTGAGCTCACTAACTTGCCAATTTGGTAGGGTTGACAAGGTAGGGGTATCGTATGCCTCATAAAAATGGGGTCTCATGGTGATTGAGCTCACTACCTTGCTAATTCAGTAGGGTTGACAAGGTAGGTACAACATATGCCTCATAAAAATGGGGTCTCACGGTGATCTATACATTATAAGAGAATCTTGAATGTATGAATCACATTGTAAAAGATCTATGAGAATGGATTACCTAAGGAATTGTGCCTAAAAGTACAAGAACTTGGGTTTTAGAATGGTGTATGAAGAATACTAGACAATTATAGCACAACACAAAAGAATTCGGACAACCAAATAAATCTCATTTTATTGTTTCCCTCAAACATTTGTAATTCATGCAACGTAATCCCTTAATAGTCCAAATTGTAAAAGGGCAGCGATATTTGATGGCCTATTACTTAGATACCATGTCAATTATGTGCATTCTATTTGAGGAATGAGGATCATGTAGGGCACCTCTACAATAACCTCTCTCAGTTTTTGTTATCTTTGAGTCATTTTTTTGTGGTGTCCAATTTTGACTCGATGGAAAAAGTGTCAATTCCAAGCAATGTAAAGTTGCAAAGTGGTACAACTTTCATTCTGAAAATCATGTGACCAAGTGGACTATTCCAACACATCTAGATGTTTACATTTATGCTAGATATAGTCCTCTTTCACACCCAAAAATTTTGAATCGCTCTGAGCTACGTTCAACCAGCTCGATCCTTTAAGGGTCCAAATTGGAAAAGGGTAGTGATCTTTGAAGGGCTATTAATCAAAAAATGTGACACTTACGAACTCTTTATTTGGCCTACAAGATTAGATCAGGCCCCTCTACAATAACCTCTCTCGGTTTTTGTTATTTTGGAGTCATTTTTTTGTGGTATCCAGTTTTTAATTGATGGAAAAAGTGTCAAATGCAAGCAATGTAAAGTTACAAAGTTGTATAACTTTCATTCTGCAACTCATGTGAACAAACAGACTATTCCAACACGTCTGAATGGTTATTTTTACACTAAGCATGGTCCTCTTTCCACATCCAAACATGTCAAATCACTCCAAGCTACATTTAACCGGTTGAATCTCTTATGAGTCCAAAGTGCAAAATGACTACAATCTTTAGCATGTTGTTACTCAAACACCGTGACACTTAGATACTTTTCATCTGAGTCTATGGGATCACATTGGGCCCCTCTACAATAACCTCTCTCATTTTTTTATCTCGGAGGCCTTTTCCTATGGTGGTAAATTTTCACTTGCGGAAAAACTTGTCAAGGCAAGTAGTTGAAAGATGTAAAGTGGTGCAACTTTCATTTTGCAACTCTTTTGAGCAAACAAACTATTTTGATGTATCTAGATGGGTACGTTTATCTTAGGAATATTCCTCTTTCACACCCAAACATGTTGAATCACTCCGAGCTACATTCAACTGGCAGAATCCCTTAAGAGTTCAAAGTGCAAAATGACTACAAACTTCAACATGTTATTACTCGGATATCATGATGCTCACAAACTTCTCATTTAAGCCTATGGGATCATGTTGGTCCCCTCTCTAATAACCTCTCTCATTTTTTTCTATCTTGGATGTCTTTTCCCGTGGTGGAAAGTTTTCATTTGGGGAAAAAGTTGTCAAATGCAAGTAGTTGAAAGTTGCAAAGTGGTGCAACTTTCATTTTGCAACTTGCGTGACCAAAAAAACTATTCTAATACATTTGGGTGGGTACGTTTATGTTAGGAATGGTCATCTTTCACACCCAAACACAATGAATCGCTCTGAGCTACATTCAACCAACAAAATCCCTTAAGAGTCCAAAGTGTAAAATGACTGTGAAGTTCAACATACTATTACTCAAATATCATGACACTTCAAAATTTCTCATCTAAGCCTATGGGATTGCATTGGGCCCCTCTACAATAACCTCTCTCGGTTTTTTTTATCTAAAATGCCTTCTCTCATGGTGGTGAGTTTTCACTTGGAAAAAACTTCTCAAATGCAAGTAGTTGAAAGTTGCAAAGTGGTGCAACTTTCGTTCTGTAACTCATGTGACCAAATGAACTATTTTGATACATCTAGGTGGGTACGTTTATGCTAGGCATGGTCCTCTTATGCACCCAAATATGCTGAATCACTCTGAGCTACATTCAACCGACAGAATCCCTTTAGACTCAAAAGTGCAAAATGGCTACAAACTTTAGCATGTTGTTACTCGGATACTATGACATTTAGAAACTTCTCATCTGAGCCAATGGGATCATTTTGGGCCCATCAACAATAACCTCTCTCAGTTTTTACTATCTCTAAGGCCTTTTTCCGTGGTGGCAAATTTTCACTTGGGAAAATAGTTGTTAAATGCAAGTAGTTGAAAGTTGCAAAGTGGTGCAAATTTCATTCTGCAACTCGTGTGACCAAACACATTGTTCCAACATGTCTGAGTGGGTATGTTTATGCCAAGCATAGTCTTCTTTCTTACCCAAACATGCTAAATCGCTCTGAGCTACATTTAATTGGTTGAATCCCTTAAGAGTCAAAAGTGAAAAATGGTTGCAAACTTCAGCATGCTATTACTTGGTTATCGTGACACTTAGAAACTTCTTGTCTGAGCCTATGGAACTACATTGGGCCTCTCTAAAATAGGGTCTCTCAATTTTTTCTATCTTGGAGGCATTTTCCTATGGTGGTGTATTTTTGCTTGGAAAAAAAGTTGTCAAATGCAAGTAGTTGAAAGTTGTAAAGTGGTGCAAATTTTGTTCTGCAACTTATGTGACTAAATGAACTCTTCTAACACATCTGGGTGGGTACATTTATTCTAGGCATGGTCATTTTTTTCACCAAAACACATTGAATCACTCTGAGCTACATTCAACCGGTTGAATCTCTTAAGAGTCCAAAATGCAAAATGGTTGCAAACTTCAACATATTGTTACTCAGGTACCATTATACTTAGAAAATTCTCATTTGTGCCTACTGTATCATGTTGGGCCCCTCTACAATAACCTCTCTCAATTTTCACTATCTCAGAGGCCTTTTCCTGTGGTGGGAAATTTTCATTTAATGAAAAAGTTGTCAAATACAAGTAGTTGAAAGTTGCAAAGTGGTACAACTTTATTTTTGCAACTCGTGTGACCAAACCAACTATTCCAATGCATTTGAGTGGATATTTTTACACTAGGCACAGTCATCTTTTGCAGTCAAACACACTGAATCACTCTGAGCTACATTCAACCAACTGAATCCCTTACGAGTCAAAAGTGCAAAATGGCTCCAAACTTCAGCATGTTGTTACTTAGATACCGTAATTCTTAGAAACTTTACATCAAAGCCTATGGGACCATGTTGAGACCCTCTACAATAACCTCTCTTCGTTTCTTCTATCTTAGAGGCTTTTTCCTATGGTGGCAAATTTTCACTTGAAGAAAAAGTTGTCAAATGCAAGTAGTTGAAAGTTGCAAAGTGGTGCAACTTTCATTTTGCAACTTGTGTAACAAATCGAATTGTTCCAACGTGTCCAGGTCGATATTTTTACACTAGGCATGGACCTCTTTCACACCCAAACATGTTGAATCACTTCGAGCTACATTCAACCGGTTGAATCCCTTAAGAGACCAAAGTGCAAAATGACTACAAACTTTAGCATGTTGTTAATCGGATATCATGATGCTTAGAGACTTCTCATCTAAGCCTATGGATTTGAGTTGGGCCCCTCTTCAATAACCTCTGTCGATTTTCATTATCTTGGAGGCTTTTTTCCATGGCGGTAACTTTTCGTTTGGGGAAAAAGTTGTCAAATGCAAGTAGTTGAAAGTTGCAAAGTGGTGTAACTTTTGTTCTACAACTCGTGTGACAAAACGATCTATTCTAACGCATCCGAGTGGGTACATTTACACTAAGAATGGTCATATTTTGCACCCAAACATGTCGAATGGCTCCAAGCTACATTCAATTGGTAGAATCTCTTAAGAGTTCAAAGTAGAAAATGGTTGCAAACTTTAGTATGTTGTTACTCGAATATCGTGATTCTTAGAAACTTCTCATCTAAGCTTATGGCATCATGTTGCACCCCTTTACAATAACCTCTCTTTGTTTTCTCCATCTCGAAGGCATTTTCCCATGGTGGTGAATTTTCACTTGGGGAAAAAGTTATCAAATGCAAGTAGTGCAAAGTTGCAAAGTGGTGCAACTTTCATTATGCAACTCGTGTGACCAAAAAAACTATTCCAATGCATCAGATGGGTACATTTACACTAGGCATGATTCTCTTTCACACCCAAACATGTTGAATCGCTTTGAGCTACATTCAACTGGTTGAATCTATTAAAAGTCCAAAGTGTAAAATGGTTGCAAACTTCAACATGTTGTTACTTAGATATCGTGATTCTTAGAAACTTCTCATATGAGCCTATGGTATCATGTTGGGCCTCTCTATAATAATCTATCTCAGTTTTCACTATCTCGAAGGCATTTTCCCATGGTGGTTAATTTTCACTTGGGGAAAAGCTGTCAAATGCAAGTAGTTGAAAGTTTCAAAGTGGTGCAACTTTCGTTATGCAACTCATGTGACCAAAAAAAATTTTCAATGTGTTTGGGTGGGTATGTTTTTTCCAGGCATGGTCCTATTTCACACCCAAACACGCTTAATCCGTCTGAGCTACACTCTATCGACTGAATCTCTTAAGAGTCCAAAGTGTAAAATGGTTGCAAACTTCATCATGTTGTTACTTGGATATTGTGATGCTTAGAAACTTCTCATTTGAGTCTATGGGATCATGTTGGACCCCTCTATAATAACCTCTCTCAATTTTTTCTATCTCAGAGGCCTTTTCTTGTGGTGGCAAATTTTCGCTTGAGAAAAAAGTTGTCAAATGAAAGTAGTTGAAAGTTGCAAAGTGGTGCAACTATCATTTTGCAACTCATGTGACCAATAAAAATGTTCCAACACATCCAAGTGGGTACGCTTACACTAGGCATGGTCCTCTTTCCCACCCAAACATGCTGAATCACTCTAAGCTACATTCAACCGACTGAATCCCTTAAGAGTCAAAAGTGCAAAATGGCTGCAAACTTCAACATGTTGTTACTCGGATATCATGATGCTTAGAAACTTCTTGTCTAAGCCCATGGGTTCATGTTGGGCCCTTCTATAATAACCTCTCTCGGTTTTTGTTATCTCAGAGGTATTTTCCCATGATGGTGAATTTTTTCTTGGGAAAAAAGTTGTCAAATGCAAGTAGTGCAAAGTTACAAAGTGGTGCAACTTTCATTCTGCAACTCGTGTGACCAAACAAACTATTCTGACACATCTGGGTGGGCACATTTACACTAGGAATGGTCCTCTTTTGCACCCAAACATGCTGAATCACTCTAACCTATGTTCAACCGGTTGAATCCCTTAAGAGTCCGAACTATAGTTGTTTTCAACGAATAGTGAACTCTTGCTAAGATGCAAAGATCAGCCTACTAGTGAAACATTGGGTCTAGATATTCAATATCCATGACGTATGGTTTTTCATGCTCTAGAGTTATAAAACATGATGTGACAGCAGTTATAGGACCATGTTTCTTAATGATTTGTCATGTTATTCCACGCATAAAATATGGAAGGAGGTTTTTTAAATTATTTATATGATGAATATGAAAGAAATGTGATAACTGCACATGGGTGATGCATCCAAAAATCAATCTTATACTATTGTTCATACACATCTAATATCTTTAGAATATCATTAAAACTGACATGTGCATTGATTTCATTTATTCAAATGTCAAGTGTTGTGATATTAGTAGATGCAAATAAATTTTGTTGGTTGGATCAACAACTATCATGTGTTTTGACACACGTTCATACAAGTTCATAGTGGTATATATATATATGCCCATGAGGTTTGAAACATCCACTTGTTCTATAGATTCAAATGCAATGATTGCTAAGCTCTAGAATCAGAACCATTAGTTGTTGGATTCTAGCCTCAACCATGAATTAAAAACAATACATTTTTCTATGATATTTTTTTTATGGGAAGGAGCTCTTACTGTTCATTTGAAACCTTTTTGGTGTTAAAGTCCTTTCCACTAGACAACAATAGAACTCAAGAAGCATGGAGCATACATGAAAATACATGAAGCATACACATGAATTATACATTGGAAGCATGAAGCATACATGTGAATACACGCAATATAGGTGAATTATACAAATGAATAAGGAAGAATACATGTGAATAATTGAGGCAGAAGTAACTGAAGCATTGCAAAGGATACAAACCACTAAGAATGAAGCTCATTTACACAATATACATTAGATGGAGCTTATTGAGCAATCGATAGTAATTAATTAAGCATTAGATGTAAAAAAAATCCATGCCTACAACATTCAAGCATACAATTTACACAATATGCATGATAACATCATTCAAGAATGGTAGTAGAAAAATAAGATTTTCTTTAATAAAAAAATTGTAAGGCTATAAAATGATATATATTGATAAAAGTATATACAATATATCCAAAAAAGCCATACACGCTTAGTACAAAAGAGCCATATGGACATAAAATGACGTATATATCGATAGTACAAAATATATGTTCCAAAATGCCACATAGGCATACAAAAAATGACCCTAATACATAGTCATTTCCCTCTAGGGGAAGGAAAAAGATCCCATGCTTCCTTCAAAATTCGGCTGGATGGAGTGCCTGTTGGTTCTCTTGTCTTTTCAACATGTGCAATAGTCCTCCTCTCTTCACTCTAGACCTTCAACTGATACAATAAAAATTAAATATGTTAATACATAGAAATTGAATTATGGAATGACATATAACAAAATATAATCACTTACCGCATACATATAGTCATCATGCACATTTACAACATTACCACATCCAGATCTGGAGTGACAACCACCTGTAGCAACCATCAAGATAGAAATTAAACTACATAAAAGTATCTTGAAATTTTTTTATAATAGACCATAAAAGAGAAAATGTAATGTCAAATCTACTAATCTATTGCATACCTCTCTCAATGGATCAGAACTAGCTATTGTTGTAGTAACTCCATGGTCCATCATGCCACCAACATCATTAGGGTTGTTTGATGTCAACAAATGCAAATGAAACAACATATCTAATATTAATATAAAGAAGTTTAGGTAGTCTCTTTATAACTGTCATAAATGAAAGAGTAAATGGTTGGTCTCAGTTGAGACTATAGTATGGTGCTTATAGATCATAGAATGGTGAAAGTACTAAATCCACTGGGATAGTCCAAACTCTTGCAAAATTTCAAAGTTTAGTTCTCATTGAGATTTGTATTGCATATGCTAATGAACTAACATTAATGAGGGCATGTTGTCAACATAGTGATAATGCAAAAATGAAGCTCACATGAATGAAGTGAGGATTACTATGTTACTAGCAGCTTTCAAAGGGATAATGGAACATACAATGAATTAGGACATGTCTAGGGTTTTACTATAGCACATGAAGTTGGTTGTTAAGGTGTGCAACACTAATGGAGAAGACAACTTTGGTCAATAATGAGTGGAAGGAAATATTTCTTCTAACAGTGTATAGGATAAAATTTGGATGGAGGTGCTATAGAATAGAAGGGATAAAGAGACAAGGCCAATAGGAGATAATGAAATATATGGTGAAATAATAGAGGGTACAATGGGATGGGAGTCGAATGCGATAATGGAACATGGGATGGACTAGAATAGATTAATGGGATGGGCTAGGATGGGATAACAAAATATAGAGTGAACTATTAGAGGTTAATGAGATGGGATTAGGAGGCAATAAAGGAACATAGGGTGACTTAGGGAAAGATAGTGGGACAAGGCCAAGAGGGGATAATGGAACATAAGGTGAAATAAGAGAGGGTAATGGGACAGGAATAGAAGGGGTTAATGGAACATAGGATGGAATAGTATAGATTGATGGGATGGCATAGGATGGGATAACAAAATATAGGGTGGAAAATTAGAGGTTAATGGGATGTGATTAGTAGGGAATAATGCAACATAGGGTGAATTAGGAGGTGTCTAGGGTTTGACTATAGTACATGAAGTGTGAACTTGATCTATGTGTAGTAATAATAGAGAAGATTTATCTAGGATGAAAGGTGGATAAAGATGGTATAGCATAGAATGGATAAAGGAACATAAGGTGGAACGTAGGGGATCATGGAACATCTAGGATGAAATAATAATGGGTACAATAAGATGGGAGTAAAAGGGCATAATGACACATAGGATGGACTAGATGATAATAGTAGGATGGGCTAGGAGGGGATCATGGAAAATAGGGTGAACTATTAAATGTTAATGGGATGGGATTAGGAAGGAATAAAGGAACAAAAAGTGAATTAGGAGAAGATAATGTGAGACAATCAAGAGGGGATGATGGAACATAGAATGGACTAATATAGATTAATTGGATGAGCTAGGATGGGATAGTAAAACATTTTTAAGGTGAACTATACTAGAGGTTAATGGGAAGTGATTAGGAGGGAATATTAGACCATAAACGGATTTAGGCGGTGTCTAAGGTTTGAATATAGGACATGAAATTGGAACTTGAGGTGTGTAGTAATAATATATTAGAGATTTCATCAATAATGAATAGAAGGAAAGGTTTCTTGTAATGATATGTGTATAAGATGAAATATGGAGGAAGGTGATATAATATATAAGGTGTTAAAGATTGGGATATGTGATATAAAATGGTTAAAATATGTGTGATGAAAGGAATGGAAGAATGAGATGGATGTAGAATGGTAAATATAATTAGGATCTCAGAAGACCAACCAATGTTTGTGTTTCTCATTAACTTTTTAGATTTGTATACGCAAAATTATGAAAACTAGGTAACATTGTTTTACAAAACTATCAATGAATAAAGGCTACCTAAGTGAAAGTTGTTTGAGGACATGAATTGCAAGGTGTGGAGGTCAAAGGTCCACCAAGAAACTGTTTGACATCTAAATCATGTTATGAGACAAACATTCAAATATAACATTCAACTATTCAAATGCATTAATAATATCTTTAATACTACTTGCATACCTTTGGACTCAATGTCAAGAATGAATAAGGGTCCATAGGAATGGAGCACATCTCATGAACACTTCAACCCTAAAATTTGATCATATCATAATTCTACTAATTTAGTTATTCTTAAATTTCAAAATATAATTTAATAAAAAAAATTAAATGAACTTGTTGAATTTTACCTGAGTATCAATGCCAAATATATTATTCAACAATTCATTTGTCATAGCCATCATGTCTGCAAGTAATATAAGCTATGTAACTACATCCCAATCACTCTGATAATTGTACATGCAAATAGCACTGCAAGTGCCACAATGGTGGGGTGGAGCTTGGGGCATATGCATCTCCTCCACATCAGGCTCTACTAGAGGCCTCACACATTGTATAATGGTTTGGGTGAGAGAGCTAATTGACTCTAGTGTTTCCACATCTACATTGTCCTTAACAATGGAAGGAACGACGACATGCTCCATCATGGGTTTGGCTAAGGGTCTCAGTTCCAACTATGGATTAGGTCATGCAGTAGTTTATCATGTGTGGATCCCCCACCTCTACCTTGAAAGTCTAAGATGTCAAAATAATTTGGCATCTTATTAAGGACAAACTCACAATAGAGTTTCCTCAAAAAGTATTGTGGTACCTCATAGTTATTGCATGGAGGTTGGTCAACTACCATCCACCACCACTCCCAAAATTTATTTTTAATTAATTCATGGTGGCGCCAATGGATGGGGAACCTCCTGCATGAATGAGACAAAGGTGTATTGGTTCTCGGGTCTATAAATAGGGCACACAACTCGACTTTGCTAATTTTTTGTCTTTTCACATTTGCATATGACAAACCACTAATATAATATTGTCTCATGTCATGCCTCTTATTTGACCAAAAAATTATTTTCTCGCTCATTTCTCCTACATGAGATACAATTGACTTCAACAATTTGGCAATCCCTCTCCTATAAGGGTCGGTTTTGACATTATCAATTAATCTTCCAATTAATTGTTCAATTTCTCTTTTATTGTTTTCAATTTGATTTAGAATATTTTTTTGTGTTCCTTGAGGATTCCTATAAATTGATGGAGAGGTTTTAGGTTGTTCTTGTATAGGAGGCTCTTTGTGAGGGGGTAATTGTGAATTCTCAATGTTTGGCGGTGGAGATTAATTCCGTGAGAATTAGCACAAAGTTTTATTAAAAAAACCTATTTCAATCTACATTCTAAATCAAAATTGAAATAAAAACAATAAAAATACAGACCCCTTCACAATATTTGACCTCTTTGACATGTTGGCAGCATCCTCATGAAGAATTGTAAGCTAAGAGTGCAAAAAATCAAAGAGATTTGGTGAGCATGAGTTGCAGAGCTGAAAACCTCCAAGCCAAGTCGCGAGTGAACAGAAAAATGAAGATATAAATCCATTTTCTTGTTTTAAAAGTGCTTTTCTATTTGGCTAATGCCAAATTTGGTGCATGCCAAGTGACTTAAAGTCACTTGGCATGAGCCAAATTTGGCGTGTGCCAAATGGCCTACTTTGAAATTTTTTTCTTTTTTCTCCAATTTGGCATCAAAATTGTGTCATAGATTGGTGCACTTACCCCAAATCAAAATATTATTAAACTAAGGAACTTTTGTTTTTCTTGGACCGTTCGACTTCCTGGCAGAAAAAAAGATTAGAAGTTTTCTCAAATATTGCCTTCATAAACTAATCATAAAAACACCTCCTGGACCTATAACATCAAAATTTGATCATAAAAACATTAATGTTTTGGGATCCAATCCCACTGGGCATGCCAGAATGTGTGACAGGAAAAATCATGATGAAAAACATTGATAAAAATATAGAAAGAGAAATTAATCTAAATTCTAAGTAAATGATCATCATTAACCCTTTTCACTCACGAAATGCAACTGTAAAATAAAAGAATTGAAAGATAGAGTTATTGCAATAATAAGCATGAATTCATATAAAAAATTGTTTTACCATCCAGTGTTGGAGTGTATTTGAAGTGATGTTGGATCCTTGATGTCACTTACGAAGCCTTCGTTGACGTTTATGTAAAATATTCAAGAGAGAAAACTAACCTAGATACTAGGAAGATTCAATTCAGTAGAGTTTTGATAATGAAAATTTGGATGATTATTGTGAAAAAGGGTGTACATTTATAGATTTTCAGGAGACTGAATAGCAGACAAGATTGTTGGATTTTCCAGAAGAATCAATAGTCAAAGAGGAAGATGAATTAAAGTTTCTAAAATGATTGATTGATTTTGACTGTGTGAATTCAGTTAACTAAGAAATTGAAAGAATCATTTCCAATTTCAATTTCAGTTGAAGAGGAAAATTTATTTTTTTAAAGAAGAGAAAGTTTGAAGAGAATAATTAATTAATTTTCAGAATTAATTAATTATCTCATGTGCATATGAGGAAAAAACATTAATTAGACTTAAAGAATCATTTCCAATTTCAATTTCAGTTGAAGAGGGCAATTTATTTTTTAAAGAAGGCAAAGTTTGAAGATAATAATTAATTAATTTTCTAAATTAACTAATTAACTGATGTGCATATCAGAAAAGAGTGTTAATTAGATTTAAAGAATCATTTCTAATTTCAATTTGAGTTGAAGAGGAAATTTGATTTTTCAAAGAAGGGAAAGTTTGAAGAGAATAATTAATTAATTTTCCAAATCAATTAACTAACTAATGTGCATATGAGGAAAAAAGTGTTAATTAGATTTAAAGAATCATTTCCAATTTCAATTTTAGTTGAAGAGGAAATTTGATTTTTCAAAGAAGGGAAAGTTTGAAGAGAATAATTAATTAATTTTCTGAATTAATTAATTAACTAATGTGCATATGAGGAAAAAAGCTTTAATTACATTTAAAGAATCATTTCCAATTATTGAAGAGGAAATTTGATTTTTCAAAGAAGGGAAAGTTGAAGAGAATAATTAATTAATTTTTTGAATTAATTAATTAACTGATGTGCATATGAGAAAAAAAGTGTTAATTAGATTTAAACAATTTAAACAGTTATTTAAATACAAAAGAGAGGGAAAATGATGATTTTATTAAATAATTAAGAATAATTATTTAATATTTCAAAAGGGGTTTTGATGAATTAATTAAATAATTAATAAATAGTCATTTAATTAGTTTTAGAGGAAAGTGTTAAATGAATTTTAATTAAACAATCATTTAATTAAAATAAATGAAAAAAATGTTAAATTAGAGACATAATTAAATAAAGAATATTTAATTAATTAATCTAAGTGATTAAAAGGTTAAATTTGATGAAAAGTGTGAAATAATTAAATAATCATAGATTATTTAATAAGTAGAGGAATTTGGGTTAATTAATCAAATAATGCAATATTATTCAATTAATAGAGGGAAATGGTTAGATGATGCAAATGACATGAAAATGCAGTGATACTAGGTGATAGTGGATTGATAATGTGAAAATGTCATTCAACATGTGTGATAATGTGTTGAGTCAATTTTACATGTCTATAGTACCTTATTAAAGTCATGGAGGTATGGCTTTGATATGGTTCCTGGGGGCTCACCTAGTGAACAACTGGCTTCACTAGCCCTTGTGAGCGTTCATTTTATTTTTGTCCTTATCATAGTCATGGGGGTATGACTTTGATATGGATTTCTTGGGGCTCGCCTAGTGGACAACTAGCTTCACTAGCCCTTGTGAGTATGCACTTTTGTTTGCATAGTGGATAGCGTGTTCCACTTGTAAACCTTTTTGGACAAATAGCCTAGACCCGGTCCATAATGCATTAGATGGCCAATAGAAGCTTGATCAATTGCATTTTTATTTTTCCTTTTTTCTCTTTCTATCTTTGATGGTGTATGTTTTTTATTTGGTTATGGCTTCATATATCATCTGCAAGTTTGTTCCTTTGTGCCTGTGTTGGTTTGTCTTAGGATCTTGATCCTAGGGGCTTGGCCATCCTCTTGATTATTGTCATCCTATCTTACTAACATTTGTACATTTGAACCCCTCTTGATTACGTGGTTAGCTACTTTAGTGTGAGTTTGAAGCAAGTTCAACCTCTCACTAAAGTGGGTCTAAATGTAGTGTAGGAAAATGCATACCCTTGCATTTTCACACTTGTTTGGACCCACCTTGCTTTATTTATCTTTATTTGTGTATTAATTGGTCCTATTTTTCATCCACAAGCCTAATGAATTATATATTTTTATGGCTAATCTCGACAAACATCAAAGGATAAATGATAATTTAATGATTCTGGTTGTGTGTCCCTCATTTTTGGGTCAGGACTAAGATGCCACCTAGGGAATATTTTTCCCCCAAAGGTCTTGGGACCCTCTTTTCAAATTTTCCTTAAATGGGCCCCTTTTCGGAGTCTATGCTCCAAGTTTCAAACATTGGGACTAAGACACCACCTAGGGTGTCTAAGTCCCCCTTAAGGTATTTTCAAGAATTAATTTCAAATCTTGGTAGGATTTAGCCTCCTTTAATCAATGGTTTCATATGTCAACTTGTTGTGGTGTAATTTCAAGATATTAAGCATGGATAAGTATAAATACAAGGTTTCTCCACTCATTTCTCATCTAGCAAGTTGAATGAGTATTCCTAAGGCAAGTTTATGAGATCGAGAGAATTCAAGAACAATTCTTCAATCATTTGGAGCCATCATCAAGATTCAAGCATTATGTCAAGGATATTCTTGCATCATGTGTGTTTTTGAGCTAACATTTGTGATGTAGGATTTTGGATTCAAGCAAGCAATTCAAGTCAAGATCTACATTCAAGCTAGCCATCTCACACAAGTTTGTAGATTTCATAACAAGGGTTTGGTGAGTTGCAACATAATACTTTGTTCATTCATCATTTCCCTCCATTAATCTATTTCATTTCAAGGTGTAATTACCAACAAAGGGTTTGACCAAGGAAAACCCCATTTACTAAAATCAACAATTTTTTCCTCTCTTGTGTGTTTATGTTTGCAGATTCAGGTTGAAGATTATTTGGAGTGCAAAGTTGCAAAATTGAAAAGTTTCATTGCAAAGTTGTCATATTCACGGAAAGTCACCTACATGCCAGATCTGAAAGTTTCAAGACCTAAGATTTGAAAAGAAGGAAGTGCATGCATTAAACCTCAGGATCACATTCAAAGATTTTAGAAATTCAAGATGAGACTAAGACAATAGTAAGGGCATCTTAGTCCTCCAAGTGGAATTTTATAGGGATTCTTCTAGATTTTGTTTCGACATCAAAGATTATGCATTTCCTCTGAAAAATAGTAGTGGAACTAAGACAACAGTAAGGGAATCTTATTCCTCCCTAGTATATTTTGATAGCACTTTTTCATTTGTAGAATCCTCATCACATTTATAGACTTCTCAGGTACACATACCTTGTTGTTACTCAATTTTATCATTTGCATTCATTATTTGACTTGCATTACAAGGTTTTGTGATTTGAATGTTAAGTTATCTTTTCCAAGCTTTTGCTTGGTGGTGAACCCTTCAAAGCTTAAAACAACCCCGCCTAGGTCTTCCTTGTTGAGAATTGACTCACCTTTGGGTTGATAGTCAATCCAATTTGGGATCCTAAGGCATTATTGAATGGAAATTGGAGAAGAGTGGTATTCTATGACCTAGACCATAAAATCCTTCCACCACCTCTTTTTCGTATTTTTCACAACTATATCCATGTTGGATTTGATAGTGAGCCCCCACAACTTCCAATAATCCTCTATAATAAAATGCCTATCATGCACAAGAGAAGAAAGAGATTGATCTAGAAAAGAACTGACATGTGAAATGTATTTACTTGAATGAAACAATTACAATGTACAATCAATCCTTATGAAAAGGAGATATAAACCCTAAATCTAAACCCTAGGTGAGGATTAAATTAGCCTATGACAAGTGTCAGCATCTTATGCAATAAGACAAAATGTTATTTATTAGCTAATCTAATAATTAAATATGAAATAAGTTTAGCTTAAGTGAATAAAGTAATAAGAGACTTAATAATTAATTATTAAGTGATTATGCTAATTACTCTAACACCCCCCTGAAGATTAACTTAGGGAGTAGCTAAAAATTGTGATGAAGAATGCAATGATGGATGCATGGATGGGTCCTAAAGACAAGTCCTAATGAGGTACCCATGTACAAATAAATTAATGTTTCAAAACTAGAGAAAAGGAGAAAACCACATGGGAAAAGCTCCTCTCCAAAAGAGAGGAAAGGAAAAAATGCACTAGTGAAAGAAGGAGAAGGATGAGAGGACTCAATGAAATCCCCCAAGGAATACTTCTATCACATAAATATAATATATTCCCCCTTGATAGGAGAGAGAGAAAAGAGGATATGAATCCCTCCATAAATAAGTAGCTCCTATGCCAATGGAAAACATCTGAAGACAAAATATGATCCACTACTTGCAAACAACATTTCTCCCCTTAGGATGAAATAGATCCACTTACGATTGGAGAAGCCAGTCCAAAAATATGGGTGATGTTGATCCAGAAACTAGTGAAGGAAAATGTAGAGTATGCTCCAAAGACAATGAAGATGAAGGTGGGCTAAGAATGGTGATTTGGCTATCAACAAAGAGGAGATGAATTTCCTCAAAATAATGCTCTAGATTTGCAATATAGGACTCCATAAACAATAATGATATGTTTTCAAGAAATGAATCCCAAGTAGCTATGTATGGAAGATGTATGTCATGTTGCACTAAATCAATTGGGGCCAAGGATGTGGTAATGCCAAACTAATTACAAAGAAAAAAAAGATGATAATCTAGCCTCAATCTGACGAGTGGCAACATGAGTAAAAGTCTTTGAACCATCAGAACATGCAGGACTTGTGATATACTCATCAGAACATGCAAGACTTGTGATATACTCAAGCTCCTCTAAAGTATCGTCATAAAAGGGTATGGAATATGCATCTACAAGAGGGATGAGACAATCTACAACAGGATCCTCTGGGTATGGAGAGACATGAGGGTCTCCATGGATCTCCCAAAATCATCTCCAAAGTGTATGGGGATAATCAATGTTTGATACAACACACATAGTGTCAAAATCAACACGAGAACATGGGTGTGTAAGAAGTTAAATCCACTTTTTGGCCAAAAAGTGGAAGTGTTTTCCTTGATTTTTTGAATTTATCACATTTGACCTTAATGAAATGCTTAAAGATGGAATCTTTAAAAAAGTCACTAATCATAAAATGTAGAACTTAGAACTTCTAGATTCTAAATATGTAATTTGTTTTAATATACAGATGATAAAAATTGATTTTTAATAGGTATTTCTAAAAACCATTGTTTAAAAGTCACCCTTTTTTACCATACCATGCACATGTACGTAATCCATATTTTGACCTAAATAATCATATTTTTCTAAATCCTTTGGGGAAAAGATTTGTAACACACTAAAGAATGCTCACGATTTTTTTTTAATATTTATTTTGTTAATTTTTTTATTGGCCATATTTTTTGTTTTGAAATGCCTATCATATTGGTAGAATGACTACATGATGCCTATTGACCTCTTAAGTATAATAGCCTATAAAAAGGAACCATCATGGAAACTAAGGAAGGGATTTTATGGTTGTGTTGGAGGATGGTATGTTGTGTACCTGAATCATGGCTAAGAATAGGATACACCTATTTTACAACATCTATGAAATTTAGATACTTGTGATATTGGGAATATTAGATGTAGTGTTATATCGAGATGATACCAAGATGCATTTAATCATGGACCATTTGAAAACTCTATTATAGTGGAAATAGGTGTAATTTCTTTAATGTGATTTTATCCTCCTTCATAAATACAATAATAAGATATGTTATATAATTCTAGAGTGTTTTTGGGTATTGGGGTAGTAGATTCTTATATGAGTACAAGATACATATCGATCCCTTGAGTATAAGAAAATCTATGTTGAATCTATTATGTGAATTTCAAATAAAAGTACAGATTTATGGGGACAAGATAATTTCATGTTGATTCATAAACATAGCCCCTAAGTGGATAAGGAAATCCTTGGGATGTTCAGGCTAGTTTATGAATAATAATGGGTGATGTTAATTGAGGACATTGATAATCTTAAAGAGAAGTGTTATTGTATAGGTTACTAAATTATGAACTTAGTAATTGAAAGGTATCATTAATGATGCCCTTGTTATGGCAACTTGCATGTAGGTTTCCTTGAGAAAGCAAATAAGGAGAACTACGTGTGACTTTGATCCATTTGGAAGCAGGTATGTAGGTAGTCCTTGGGTGAAGGATGCCTCTATGACCTCAATTCCATAGGGGGAGGGTCTAGGGGGATAAATCCTAGATTTTGGGGTTGATCCCAACTGGTTTGACCTTATCTCTTTAGTAGGCTTCAAATGAGGCCAAAATGGGTATTAGATTGTTATGAGAGCTATGAAAAACTTGATAAGTTATATTTAATATATAATGTGTTTTCAAAATAGTAAGTTGAATGAAGGAATGGATTTGATAACTTAGTGGTGGGTACATGACAAGTTGAGCTCATCTTGTATTTGTTCTAGGAGATATCTTTTATTTATTGTGAAAATGAACCTTAGACTTATATGACTATATATAGATTCTTAAATTAGTCAATTGTGATCTACTTATTCTAAGTTAAGAACCCATCTTCAACTTATAGTGCTAAGCATAAGTCAAGGATTAGTACTATGCTGCTTGAGATTGATAGTAGCCAAGGGGTGAAAACACAATACTGTGTCCCAATTTATGGCTAAGATGGATATTCATATCAATATTTTTAACTGAATCTTCACCTTCCAAGACCTATAGCAGCTAAACTATTAAGAATTTTAAGATGATGTGAACTAGTGATTTGTGGTGATTTGTGTGTAGATTCCAAATATATTTTTTGAATTTTTTTCTGAAATAAATCATGAATCTTTTGACATCTCCTTTAATAACTAGTTTTAAACAATAAACAATATTTTTAGCAAGTAGCGTATATTTCGTCAAACATAAATTATTTTTATAGAAAGGATAAAATTTTATTTTTTAAAATATAGATTCTTAATATCAATATCTAGGGAAAGTATATTTTTTTATAAATTTTTGTTACATCTTTTTTTATTAACTTTTGAAGCCACTATAACTACAATTTGGACATAAGTGTATGTCGTCAAACATAACTTTTCGTGTATATACTAAAGTCCTTTTTTTTTGTGAAACAAGGATATCAATACCTAGGGAAAATGTATCTTTAAAAAAATATATATAATAGTTTACTTTATTTCCGCCTCTATAGAATGAAGAACTTGATGTTTGGTTAAAACCTATTTTTTAGTAAAAATTGAAAATTAAATACATGATAAAATGAAAACATATCAAAATTATACTTTTTTGAGGGCTATGATCTTGCAAAATATAATTTCTAAATGAATTTATTTAATCACTCAAAATGTAAAGAAAAAGTGTTATTTTTCTAGTATTTTAATAGGTGTGAAGGAGACTCCATTGCATATATGATTTAATACTAGAGGGGTTTGATCTAAAGGGGTATTATCTAACCCCATTCAATTAAAACCCTTTGGATGAAACCTCTCAAGGCTTAAATCATTAGTTTTTTCTAAAAATGAGTGATTTCAGGCAAAAATCAGGATGTCCCAAAAGTGAGACACACTATTGTGGCAACACCCCAAGGAGTAGTACTATGATGCTTGAGATTGACAGTAGTCAAGTAAAAACACTATGATGCTTGTGATTGACACTAGTCAAGGAATAGTACTATGATGCTCAAGATTGACAATAGTCAAGGAGCTTTACTATGAGGCTCAAGATTGACAATAGTTAAGAAGCATACTATGTTAGTGATGGATGTCCATGGTCACTTAGACATCTAATGGACTATAGGGAAGAGAGTTTCTAATGAAGAATAGGTAGGTAACAATTAGACCAACCTCATATTTTAGTTTTTTCTTATCTTGATGTGGAAAATGGTATCTTTTCTCATCAGGGGTAGGTAAACCCTTAGAATCATCAAGTAATACATGAACCTATGTGTAATTGAGTGTGTTTATACACTAATGAATCCCTAAGTACTTGGGTAAATGACCTAGGGTTGTGCACCTTTATATATTTGTACCATTTCTAGTGACGACATCAAGTGTATGGGATGCTTGATTGTTGTCATAGTAGGTGAAACAATGAAAAATAGGTGGGTGTTTGAAAATATGTTTGTAGTGATGGAAAAAGTTGCCCTTCACATTTTTACACTTAATTTTGGAATAATTAATGATAAATTGAGCCTATTATTTCCTTAATCTAGTGTTGTAATGTTTTTTACACATTCACATTAGGTTGAGGCCCCTTTTGAGCTAAATAGACATAATTTTTGCTTAATTTAGTGTATTTATTTACACTTTCACATTAATTTTAAACTAAATGGACCTAATTGTACCTAATTTAAGGTGTTGTAAGGTGTATCCTAACACTTCCACACTAATATAGGGATTTATTAATTAATTGGATTATCTATGCCTTAATTGGCCCTATTTTGCATGCACTTGAGCCTTAGTAAATGCATTTTTTTGGAGATAATCCCAACACTTATCAAATGAACAATCATAATTCAATGTTTTGGGTAATTTGTTCTATATTTAGTGGTCTAGGACTCATATTCCACCTTGGGAATATGATTCCCACCTAGGTCTTGGGACCTTTCTTGGAGAGAGTGTCCCAGTTTTGAGCCACTAGGACTCATACACCACCTTGAGTGTATGATTCCCACTCTAATTAGGACCTAATTTATATTCAATTCTTGGTAGGATTTTATCTTCCTAGATCTTATGTTGGCTTGTACTATTGTAATTTCAATATATTTGGCATAAATAAGTATAAATACAAGGTTATTTCATCATTTCAACACCTAAGAAATCCTAGAATCTCATATGCAATAAAGAACACTTTCACAAGAGTTCACAAGAGTATTCAAGGGAATTAAAGAGAATTTCCAAAGCATTCAAGGGAAGATTTCTTCATCATTTGTTGCAAAAATTCAAGATCCATCATCATGTCAAAGGCATAATGAATAAAGCATGTTGTTGAGCTAGTGTTATGATGTAGTACTCAAGATCCAAGTTAAGCACTATTTCATATCCAATTAAAGATCAATATCTACATTGTACATGGCCACTTCATGTTATATTGTTGATTCACATCTCAAGATATCATTCAAGGTACCATTGTTCATGTTTCATTGTTTCATCATAAGGTTTAATTACCTAAATGGGGTTTGACCAAGGCAAACCCCAATCCCCTAAAAATCAACAAGATTTTCTTCTCTTTGATGTGTGATTGTAGATCTAGGTGTCTTGGAGCTTAAATATCCTTTGAAGAAAAGATTACAATATTGAAAAAAAGTTATCAAGTTACCATTTGCATTGCAATATCATTGAAATTCGCCTACAGGTTGCAAATCAAGGTTTCTAACTCAGAGAATTGATAGGAAGGAAGCTACAAGAGATCATTAGATAATACCATAATTTCAGAAAAACCCTATACTAAAACCAAATTACCACTTGTGGCATATGATTCCTAGTACTACCATTTTCCAAGTTTCAAGAGATTCAGATTAGTTACCGACATATTCCAGTTTTGGCACAAAAAACCCTAGTCTAGGACTAAATCACCCTAATTGGAATATGAGTCTCAATGAACATTAAAGATCAATATTTTAAGGTTTTGGAGATTTTTTTGACCTCATCCTTCTTCTAGGTTCACCTCTGCTCATTCTCAAATTATTATTCTACATTTCAGTTTCATTTCCTAGGTCATCTAGTTAGGTTTTTCACATTGCATTCATTTCTTATCTTTCCAAGCCCTAGCTTTGTGGTGAACCCCCTTTTTACCCTTAACCACACCCTAGGAAACCCTTCTAGTAGATCTCTTTCCCTCATTCTATCCTTGGATTGAGATATATATGGTTTCCTTGAATGAAACTTGAAGAAAATTGGTGTAGGTCCCTAACACCTAGTTTGTGTTCCACCTCCCAAAAGGTGGAACACCTATATTTTCTTCATTTCATTTTGGTGAACCTAGCCTTTATAACACCTTATTTTCTGATTTGGAGTGCATCATAGTCCTAGATCTAGCTTGCATTAACTTTGCATTATATTTTGTATTAGTTAATTACATCTAGGATTTCTAAATCTTGCATCAGTGAAAGTGCATATAGGTTGCATTTTTACATCTTAGATCATTTGATTTCACTAAAATTCTACAATTTCAAATAGTCAACATAGGATACAAGTGAGAAACCTTGGAAACAACTCAAAATTTGCTGAAATTGGTGTGAAAACCCTAATCTAGGACTCATTTGCCCCTTTGGGCGATTTAGTCCTAGTAGAGGTTGTTTTGCCTAATTTCTGGGAATTTTGTGTTGTACATTTTTCAACATTTGACCCTTCCAAAAATCGTGTCTGGGACTCATATGCCCCTATGTGTGAGTTAGTCCCAGATCAAACCTAAAAATACCTTTTACAGCATTTAAAACATTTTTTTTTGTACTTCTCTTTGTTGTCATTTAATAGTTGTTTTAGTTTCGTGAGTTTCCATTACATGCATTTCATTAGATCTAGCTTAATTCGGTTCATTTCATGCATCACTCAATTTTAAATTTACATTTACAACATTTAATTTTCAATTTTTTTCATAGTGTAATCAACAAATTACTTTGTCTCGAATCTGAAAATTGCATTCACACGTTTCAGTATAGTTCATTAAATTTGCATACTACTTTTCTCAAATGTTTGTATCTGTCTTTTCTATATTTGCAAAGAAAAATTTAGTCAATAAGAATGTTAGTCGTTCATTCAATACATTTCATAGTTATGAGAGTCTCTTAGTACAAGAGTGTGAAAATATTGATGCTTGCCTTAAACCTACCCCCTCTTATCTCTCCTACTTGTGGGAATGATGTGATAGAAGAATATGAAAGTGGAGATAATCATGATAATCATAGTTGCTCTTCTATTAATACCTCTCCTACATGTGACGAAGGTATCTTGGTGAAAGAAGATGGAATCGTTGAGAATCATGAAATTCTTGTTCTTCTCCTCCTCCCCCTTGGGAAGATATTATGGCACAAAAGAATGAAATGATAGACACGTTTCTAAACATCACCCTACCTAATTTCCATTCATATTTTTCTTGTGGGAGTGTTTTAGTGAAAGAGGATGCAATTGAAAGTGAGGACGACAGGTTGGTGTTAAATGATAAAATATTTAGGATCTATGGCAACCCTCTTTATGTTCCTTCCCCTACCTATCCTATTTTGGAAGACATTATGGGACAAAGGAATAAAATTATGGACAATCATGAAAATCACATTTTTCCTTGTCCTATAATCTCTCCTAGTTGTGAAAAAGATAATTTGATGTTAGAAGATCAAAGCAATGAGATTCATGAGAATCTTAGTTGCCTCTATTCCCCTAGGGAAAATCTTATGGAACAAGATAATCATACCATTGATAACTCTCTTACTTGTGATGAAGTCATTTTAGAATAACCAACCTTTGAATGTCATGAACATCTAGTTTGTAGTTCTCCTAAAACTCTCCTCCTAGGGAGGATATCATGGTGCAAGAAAATGACAACATTAACAATAGTGGTATGATCTCCTTAGATGATGGTGAAAATATGACACTAGACTCCCCTTCATTAGAAATACATCAAACTGAAACTATTGAGGTTGTGAATGCACAAGTTTCCATTAGATCCCCCTTGATTAATGGACCTCCTAAGTACCTTGTGGTACATCCTAAAAATTGGATATGTGCAGGATCATGATGAGCCAAAAAGTGGCGATATGTAAGTGATATGATGGCCCATGTGGTTGACGACTTTTTTTTTACCCAAAATTGATGAAACGGAAAGGGTTTTTAAAGGAGATTCTCAGCTTTCCACCAATATAAATTATTTTTTACTTTGAATTTAATAAATAATTATTATTCATTTTCTATTTGAATTACGACTAAAGTCTTGATTGATAGGTTGATTGAAAAGTATCTATAGCTTTCAAACAGTATCACATTTTTTGAATCTGAAACATGCATCACATTCTACACTTTGCATACTATAGGATTAAAAAAAACAAAATTGAATTACATGAAGTTTTGACCAAGTTAAGGTGGTCAGACATACGACTTTTTATATTTTTAAAAATTTATAATAAAAAATTCATAATTAATTATTTACCTATGAACAAATTACAAAAAAATATGCATCACATTGATACATGATTCCTCTACTTATATCTAAAATCTTATAAAAAAAATATTATCATTTTATTGTGGTTAGGGTGATCAGACAGACACCTACTTCTTATTTTTACCCTAAAATTTAAGTACTACTACTTTGAAATTTCAAATTTTCACCAAATAGATTATTTTTTTAAAAAAATAAACCTAGTAGTTTAGAAACTACATTCAATTTTCTATAGATTCTATTCTTACATATTTTTGAAATAGTATAGATAACTTATTCAAAAAAATTCATCAAGTTGCCTAACTCTAATTTTCTGAATTTTCATAACCACTTAAGGCCCTATTTTTTCCATGATGATCCTGCACATACCCAATCCTCTAATTCGTTGCCCACCCTCACAATGACCAAAAACTCAAAACAAACCCAAACTTATCCTTTACCCACCTAAGAATAATATACCACAGCAACCGAGTTACAATACCATTGTTCATACATATAACACTAGAAACAATCCACAACCATGACAAAAACCTTCAACATCCCTCCCATTGCATAACCCTATCTTGCCTGGTCCTCCTCTTTTTCCTTCATGAAAAAGTAAAAGAAATATCACACTCTCAGAGGAAATCAAACCAAATGAGACCACCAAGAAAAGGACACGTCACAAGAATAAAGAAAATCACATAGTGAAACATGAGTGTCGATGTATGCCCCCACTTTAAAGTGGTTGCTAACACCAATGCTATGAGCAATTTCTTTAAAGTATAATAAGACATGAGAGCTTATTTGGAAAGCCCTATTCCAAGTCATATGTTTCCAAATATAAAGCTACGTCATGAAAATGGGTCTCCCCTAAAATGGGCCTTCTATGTATATATACGAGACTTATCTTTAGTTGTTTCATTTTAGGGGAGACCCATTTTCATGACGTAGCTTTATATTTGGAAACATATGACTTGGAATAGGGCTTTCCAAATAGGCTCTCATGTCTTATTATACTTTAAAGAAATTGCTCATAACAATGGTGTTAGCAACCACTTTAAAGTGGGGGCATACATCGACACTCATGTTTCACTATGTGATTTTCTTTATTCTTGTGACGCGTCCTTTTCTTGGTGGTCTCATTTGGTTTGATTTCCTCTGAGAGTATGATATTTCTTTTACTTTTTCTCTCTTTGATACATTAGGCACAATTTTCCCTAAGAAGAGACCTTACATGAACTAAGCAAAATCCCTTTGAACGTACCTTACACTATTTCACATTTACAACAACTATTATATGGCCACCTTGCATAACACACTTTGCATGCCTGTGGAGCCATCCTGTTTGTTCATGAGTTTCAAGCATACAAATATTTTCTAGCCTCATGAAGCTCAAAGTTCATTTTTTTGTGGTGCCTTATCAAAGTTATCAAGAAGTATAGCTTTGGTTCGGTTGTTTGTATGGGAGCCGAACCTAGGCGTGACTTTCCAATAGCCACTTGCTTGTGAGTGTGAGTGCATAGTGGCCACATGCATATGTGTCTCACCTCTCTGGGGGCTCACCTAGTGGAAAGATGGAGGTTCCACTAGCCCTTATCAGCATGCATTTTTTTTGTATAGTATACATTGTGTTCCACTTGTAAGCCACCCTTTGGATACTCACCTAGCAGACAACTTAAATTTTTGTTACCTCAAAGTGAGCATGCATTTTTGGACAAATATGTTAGATCTAATCCACAATATGTAAGAAAAATGATTGAAACTTGATCCACCTTTTCTTTATTCTTCTTTCATCTTTATTTCTTTGACATTCTATGTTTGTGTATCTTGATGCTACATATTGTACACCTTGTGCATGTCCTTTTGTGCTTATGTTGGTTTGACATAGGATCTTGTATCCGGGGGGCTTGACCACCCCCTTGATTTTTGTCATCCTATACCATTTTCATTGTTACACTTCGACCCCTCTTGAATGTCTACTTTAGTGTGAGTTTGAAGCAAGTTCCTCCTCTCACTAAAGTGGGGGCTAAATGTAGTGATAGAAAATGTCACCCTTTACATTTTCACACTTAATTTGGGAATACTTAATTGTAAATTGAGCCTAATATTTCCCTAATCTAGTGTTGTAATGTGTTTTACACATTCACATTAGGTTTAGGGCCCTTTTAAGATAAATAGACCTAATTTTATCTTAATTTAGTGTATTTATTCACACTAAATAAATAGACCTAATTTGATCTTAATTTAGTGTATTTATTCACATTAAGTTTAAACTAAATGGACCTAATTGTATATTATTTAGGGTTTTGTAAGGTGTATCCTAAAAATTTCACACTAATCTAGGGATTTATTAATCAATTGGGCTTATCTATACCTTAATTGGCCCTATTTTGAATCCACAAGCCTTATTAAATGCATTTTTTTAGAGATAATCCCGACACTTATCAAATGACCAATCATAATCCAGTGTTTTGGTCATGTGTTCCAAATTTATTTTTTTGAGACTCATATTCCACCTTGGGCATATGAGTCCCACCTAGGTCTTGGGATTTGATTTTGAATTTCACCTTAAACAGGACCTATCTTGGATTGTGTGCCCCAATTTTGAGTCACTAGGACTCATACACCACCTTGGATGTATGAGCGCCACTCTAATCAAGACCTAATTTAAATTCAATTCTTGGTGGTATTTGATCTTCCTAGATCTGATGTCAACTTGTAGTGTTGTAATTTAAGGAAATTTGACATAAATAGGTATAAATACAAGGTTATTTCATCATTTCAACACCTAAGAAATCCTAGAATCTCATAAGCAATCAAGAGCACTTTCACAAGAGTTCACAAGAGTATTCAAGGGAATTTAAGAACATTTCCAAGGCATTCAAGGGAAGATTCCTTCATCATGTCAAAGGCATAATGCATCAAGCATGTTGTTGAGCTTGTGTTGTGATGTAGTATTCAAGATCCAAGTTAAGCATTGTTTCATATCCAATTCAAGATCAAGATCTACATTCTACATGGCCACTTCATGTTAGATTGTTGATTTACATTTTAATACATCATTCAATGTACCATTGTTCATGTTTCATATTTCATGTTTCATGTTCATATTTTATTGTTTCTTCATAAGGTTTAATTACCTAAATAGGGTTTGACCAAGGCAAACCCCTATCCCCTAACAATTAAAAAAAAAATCTTCCTTTTGATGTGTTATTGCAGGTCCAGGTGTCTTGGAGCTTAAAGATCCTCTGAAGACAAGGTTGCAAGATTTGAGAAAAGTTGTCAAGTTGGGCCATCTACATTTCAATATCACCAAAAGTCACCTACAGGTTGCAAATCAAGGTTTCCGACTCAAAGATTTGACAGGAAGGAAGCTACAGGAGATCACCAGAGAATACTAGAATTTCAGAAAAACCATAATATTGGGACTAAATTGCCACTTATGGTGTATGAGTCCTAGTACTGCCATTTTCCATGTTTTAGGAGATTCATATTAGTTACTAACAGATTCCAGCTTTGGCACAGAAACCCTAGTTTGGGACTAAATCATCTAGACTGGCATATGAGTCTGAGTGAGCATTAAAGATCAAGATTTAAGGGTTTTGGAGCTTGTTCTGAACTCATCCTTCTTCCAAGTGCACCTTTGTTCATTCTTAGTTTGTTATCAGATACATTTTAGTTCCATTTCCTAGGTAATCTAGTTAGGTTTTTCACATTGCATTCATTTCTTGTCTTTCCAAGCCCTAGCTTGGTGGCAAACCCCTTGTTTATCTTTAACCACACCCTCGGGCACCCTTTTAGTAGATCTCTTTCCCTCATTCTCTCCTTGGATTGAGATATCTAGGGTTTCCTTAAATGAAACTTGAAGAAAATTGGTCTAGGCCCCTAACACCTAGTTTGTGTTCCACCTCCCAAAAGGTGGAACACCTATTTTCTTTATTTTAGTGTTCAAGTGGGATAAAGAACCTTTTTTCATCTATTTCATTAGGAAATGAGATCTACATAATGAATTGATTATCAAACCTTAGGTGAATCAAGTCAAAGTGAGAATCTTCAGATTTCCTTATGACTGAAAGATGGGGGTCAAGATCAAATAACACTTTGGGGAAAAAAACTAAAAATAGAAAATCAACACCAAAATGAAATCTAACACTTGAAACAATAACATTAAACTTAATACTTGCAGAACCAGAAAAAAGGATGAAGATATGAGAAGGGCGGAGATTTATGTACCTTTCACCAAAAGTGTTTTTCAGAAGCTGATCTGAGACTCATTTTCCCATGGGCCAATGGGTCCAATTACAAGGGTTGCAACAATATTCCAAGAGCCTTTGGTGTAGATCTAAAGCCTCTAATTTTTCCTAGTTTCAATGCCAAAAATTTAAAAATCCGATATGTAGGTGAGATTATTTAATTTGATGACAACTTTGACAACTTTGTAAATCTTTCTCTTTAAAAGGTCTTCAAGTCTTCTTCAACCTAAATCTTAAATCACACATACAAGAGAGAAAAAATCTTGTTTTTGGTGAATGGGGGTTTGCCTTGGTCAAACCCCATTTTGGTAATCAAACCTTGAATTGAAATAATGCATGAAAGATGGAATGTCAAATGAACAAAGCTATGTTACCACTCAACAAGCCCTTCAATGAAACATTGATAATGGAGATCTTAGGAGATTTGTAACTTGTATGATATGGCTGAATTGGATGTGGATCTTGACACTTGAATCATGCTTGTAATTATACTTTGAATGGTTGACTTGATCATGAAACCTACATCATAATGTTAGCTCCAAAAACATGCATGATGCAAGAAGACTTTGACATGATGAATAGATCTTGAATGCTGCAATAAAAATCTGATATATCTACACTTGAATGAACTTGATCAGAAAATTTTCTATTCTTTTTCTCACTTGAATATTCTAGGTTCTAAGATGTTGAAATGATGAAATAATCCTGTATTTACAAGCATGTATCCATAATTTCCTAAAATTAAAGTATCACAAGCCGACATTGAATAATAGATTTAAAATTATTAACATACCACAAAAAACATAATTTAAATTTAGGTCCAAAGGTTTAGGGAGTACCCATTCACCCATGTGTGAATGGGTCCTAGGTTCATAAACTTGGAAGACACATTCCTCAATGTAAAGTGTTATGTTTAGGCTTAAATTATTGTCTACTTTCCCCTTTAGAAAATATAATTTAATAGGCTCAAAAATGAATTAAAGGGCCTCAATTAAATTAAGAGGGCCCAAATAAGTGTGTAAATGTAAATCTAGGTATGTTTTATAACACTAAATTAAGACATTATTGAGTCCAATTTAAATTAGGAGGGCCCAAACAAGTGAGAAAATGTAAAGGGTTACATTTTTGTACATTGCAATTAGCCCCCACTTTAGTGTGAGGATGACCCTACATCAAAATCATACTAAATTAGACAATCAAGAGAGGTCTAATTGTACAATCATTGGAAGGATAAGATGAAAAAGATCAAGGAAGTTGATCAATCCTCCAAGATCTAGGATCTCATGAAAAAAACAACAAAGGCATAAAGAGACGCATGCCTATGTTAAACATATATATGTATGCAGTTCAATGACAAGATATTCAATCATACAATTCCAAACACTCAAAGAAAGAGAAAAGTGGAAAAGGAAAAGTGAAAGGATCAAGCCTCAACTATCCAATGCGATGCAAAACATGTCTCAGTTGGTTATCAATAAAATTTTACAAGTGGAACTCATTGTCTAGTATGCAAACAACAATGCACGCTCACGTGAGCTAGTGAAATCCATTGTCCACTAGGCGATCACCCAAGGGTCGAAAATGAGAGAATCTTATTAGGCTCTCATACCATACCAAAGTTATACCTCTAATAACTTGAATAAGGCACCATACAACATGAAATTCAATCTTCATAAGGCTTAGCAAGTTGTGTTATTCTAAACACTTATGAACAAACAAGGCACCATAGGTAAGCAAAGTGTATTATGCTTGGCGGCCATGAAAAAGGGTTGTAACTTTGAGCTTCATAAGGTTAGCAAGCTGCATTATGCTAACACTTATGAACAAAATGCAAATAGGATAAGATATGTTCAAAGGGTTTTTTCTTAGTTCATGTAAGGTATCCTCTTAGGGAACATCATGTCTAATGTCTCCAAGAGAGGACAAGTCTAGGATAAAAGATTCACAACATAGGGTATGCAACACATAGCATCACCACTAAAAGGAAATTCATATTCCAAGAAAGGTCACACTCTTGGAGGAAATCAAACCCAATGACACCACCAAGAAAAATACACATCGCAAGAAGTAAGAAGACCACAGAATGAAACATAATAAGAGTCCAAAGATCTCCAAAAGTGATAATGCCAATGTATGCCCCCACTTTAAAGAAATTGCTAACACCTCGATGTGAGAAATTACTTTAAAGTAACAAATGATAAATGCTAACAATAAAGAAGACATAAGAGCTTATTTGGAAAGCCCTATGCCAAGTCATATGTTTCCAAATGAAACTATGTCATGAAAAAGGAAAGGGTTGTCCCCAAAATGAAATCCCAAAATCACATAAGGGATCCATGGATTTAAGGTCAATGTATGTCTTTGCTACAAGGTAAACCCACAAAACTAGTTTACAATTCTAGTGAGGAAGGAAAATTGCAAAAACACTCCTATGAAAAAAAGTTTTGTTTTTTTAGGGGTTTGCATGAACTGGGGTGTTCGAATGGACCCTAGTTCAAGCAAACCATATTAAATGATGTGACCCATTTTTTTGCATTTTCTTATGATGAATACAATGGACAAGAGGGGGTTCACTCGAACCTAGGTTCATTCGAACCCACCTTTTCCCCCTTCTCCCCCTTTGGTACCAAATTTATACAAAAAATTTCCCTTCAAAGCTCGAGTTGAGGATGAAAATGGAGGATACTTCATAGACCCAACTAGATGATGGTAGTCCTCAAAATGGGCTATCCATCAAATATAATTTAAATATTTTTTAGTTTTATTATGTATTTATCTTTTTAGTCCGATTAAACATAGGTTTTTCACCAAAAATCAAGCTCTATGTTCTACACATGTGGGAAAATAGCAAACTATCAAAATAAAATTCTGAAAAATATGTACAGGCTAGGTAGTGATGTCCTTGATCCAGTAAAAAAAATTTGAATTTCGATACATACAAAAAAAGTTATGTTGCATATGGTCCACCAATGTCTGAATTGTAATTAGTTTGACATGTTCAAAACTTGATTAAGGAAAAAATATTTAATAAAACACTATGAAACCAAATGAAAGGGTTAGATAGCATAGTTACAAATCTAAATTCGAAAAAATCATAATTTTATCCTTCATAGAAAAAAAGTTATGTTGTATATGGTGAGCATCACTCCTTAAAATGATGTTTACTAATAAAAACTAGTTTTCAAAGGAGATGGAAAAATAATTGCAATCTGATTCCAAAATTTTTGAAAAAAATATATTTAGAATCTATAAACAAAATGTCACAAATCACTAGTTTTCATTATCTTCAAATTCCTCATGGTTTAGCCGATATAGGTGCCCAAAAGTGAAGATTTAGTTAGAAAAAAATAGTTCAGTGTCTAGTTTGGCCAAAAAATTTAAACCAATATTGTGGGATCACCCTACTATGATATTATAGAGATCAAAAATGTCATCATTCCCCAAATAATTCATGGAATAAAAAGAATGACACAGAGAGAAAAAACAAAGAAAAGCTTTTGGGTTAACATGGAAGAGACCTAAATGTTTTGATGCCTTGCATCATCCTCAAAAGGAAAATAAAAAACAAAAGTAAAGATAAAATGGTTTACAACATATAAAATAATGAAGGCACAAATAGAGGAATAAACATGAAGATAAATCAAATAGAACGATATGGGGGATCACATTACACACATGCAATCACAAAAAGAATATGAAAGAGAAAACAAAGATAAGACTAGTAAGGAACATGTGAGTCAGCCTATAGCAGGTTGTTCACATCCCAATCTTGTTCATCATATGTAGAAGGCAGACAACTAGCCAAAGGGATAACATCAAGCACCAAACTAGGACAAGGCTATCTGCCTCCTTTCCCCCACCAAGTGTGGGACAAGGATGAGAAAATATGGGTGGTGAGAATGAGCTCCTTGCAAGATAGAGAATGATTTACAATTAATGTAAAAAATTTAATAGTGAGTATGCTATGATCCTACAACTATTACATGACAAGGATCAAAGTTCATGTAATTTTAGTCAAGTTGGGTTCTTTTCAAATTTTCTTAATAGTTTTTGTAAATCATGACAACCATCATCATGATGTCCAAATATTATATGATATACATAATATGCTCCATTTTGATCACTTTTTGTTTTTGTTAATTTTTTAGGTTTAGGTGGTAACTTGATTAATCCCCAATGTAAAATAGTGTAAAATTCATTCTTAGTCTTGGATATCTTCAATAGTCCATTTAAATATGTAAGAGGTTCATGCTTCTTCTATTTCTTAGATTTGTAACGCTTATGCACTTTCTTCTTCCATTTGATAATTGATTGACTACAAGATGAAAGATCAATAGAATTGTGATGATGGTCATAAATTACATCCTCTAACATCAATGCCTATCCTTTGCAAGGGGGGGTATTTTAGGAGAATTAGGTTTATCAATGATTGTTTCTTATTTTTTCATATTGCATTCACAGGTGAAAGGGGTATTTAAGGATGATTGAAGGTGAGGCAATGTAATGTTAAAATATGTATCTATGATCTCATCCTCTCGAGCTAAGATGTCTTGAGAAGAGTCAAAAATAGAATTCTCATGACATTCAATGTTTGGTTCTTCTAAAACCACAACACTTTCCATACAAAGGAGAGGAGTATTGGGAAAATAAGCTTTTTGAGTGTCAAGATTATCCATGGTTGTTTTCTCTTGCATTGAAACATTCTCACAAGTGGGAAATGAATGAAAATTAGTCAAGGTAGTGTTTAATGATTTCATCCTATTCCACTAAGAGAGTCACATAGCTAGGATAATTTTTGGAAGAATGATCATCCTTCTTGTTATTAAACTTTTCTTATCAAACTTGTAAAGAACTGATACAAACATTTTGTAATTTTTAGATTAAAACAATATTTATTTATTATACTATGAAAAAACATGAAAATGATGTCTTTTAGGTGCAATTTTGACCAATTATGCTTAATATGAACAATTTTAGATGATAGAAACTCAAAAAACTGAAATAGCAGACTGGATACAAAAATAGAGAAAGCAAAAACAAGAATTTTAATGCCTTGAATTTTAGAAAAATCCCTGACCAGGGACTTATTCACCCATGGGTGAATGGGTCTCACTTCAAGGTTTTTAAAAATCAATTTGCAAGTTTCTGAGATGATTTGTATGGATTTCAGATTTTGGTTTCAGATAGTGAGTCATAGTCTCAAATTTCTATAAAATGAGGTCTAAATGCAAGTGCAAAATAGTGCTAAATGACAAGAAAAATGACCTAATTTGATTCAATTACCAGATGCAAATGAATGATTATGAAATGTTATGTAAATACTATAAAAAATGATTGATATTTTTGAATTTTTTAGATTTTAAAGGATGCAAAAATGCAAACCTAAAACCCTAAACAAGATACAAACTAATGCAAGCAAACAACCCTAAACGAGATGCAAATCAATGCACTACAATGCAAATGAATGAAAAACTGAGATCTAGGGCTGAAAATGGACTCCAAAACAAAAAGATATGATGCTCAAAAGTCGAGTTCACCAAAATGAAATGATGAAAAATAGGTAGGTTTTTGAAAATATGTTAAAGTGGGATGAAGGATCTATTTGAACCTCTATTTCATTAGGAAATGAGATCCACACAATGAATTGATTATCAACCCTACAGTAAATCAAGTCAAATTGAGAATCTTCAAATTTCCCTATAACTGAAGGATAGGGGTCAACGTCAAACAACACTTTGGGTAGAAAAACTAAAAATAGAAAATCAACACAAAAATGCAAGCTAACACTTGAAACAACAATATTAAACTCAATATTTGCATAACTAAAAAAAAAATGCATATCTAAGAAGGGAAAAGATTTATGTACTAGTCATCGAAAATGCTTTCAAAAGCTTATATGAGACTCATTCACCCATGGGAAAATGGGTTCAAGTAGAAGGGTTCCAACAATCTGTGTGGCTAAAAATTGTATACTCTTGATGAAAGAGGTAATTTTGTGCCTAATTTGGTCCTATTTTAGACACCCTTGCATTAATCACCTTTATATCACCATTAAAAGGCCCCTATGACCCCATATTGTGCATCCCAACGCTTACTTTGATCAAATACCCGATAAAATCAATGTATAAACCCAATTTATGCATTCCCCAACATCCCAGTTGGAAAAAGAGCCCCTGTGGGACCAAGTCACATATCTGGGTGACTTAGTCCCATCTAGGTGGGACTAAGTCACCCACCTTGGTGACTTAGTCCTATTTGGGCTATTTTTTAGGGTTTGAGCAAAAAAAATTAGGTTTTAAGTTTAATTTTCCTCCATGTCAGCCTTGGGGATCAAATTAATGGGTGTTTTAGGTGGATTACCTATAAAAACAATCCTCTAAACCCTAATTCATTATCATTCATTATTCATTCATGATTCATCTTCCATCTCAAGCCAAGTAAGCTAGGGTTTTAGCATTCTAAGTCATCAAGACATCTTTCCAAAGCATTCAAGGGAAGATTCTTCATCTATTGCTATAGAAATTCAAGATCAATCATCATGGAAATTTTCTAATCTCATTACTTCATGTTCATACTTCATTATCTTATTTCATCATTTTGGTTTAATTACCTAAATAGAGGTTTGACCAAGGCAAACCCCTATTCTCTAACCCTTCAACCATTTTTTCCTTTCTTTGCATGTATTTTGCAGGTCTTGTTTACAGATTTCTCAAAGAGAAAGATTGGAAAAGTTGTCATCAAAGTGTTGAAACCATAAGAGAAGCTTGGAGAACACCTACATGCCAAATTCAATAGTTTCGGATCCAAATAACTTGAGGAACAGAAAGAGCAGACCGAGAGCTTCCATTTCCACTTTTAGATTTTTAGAAAAGCCAAAGTGGACTAAGTCGTCATCAATGGAAACTTAGTCCCACTATACATGTTTTTCAAATATTTTTGTAGATTTGGATGCCCATTTGGCTGAAACGGGCTCCAATGTAGTTTTCTAGATCTAGGACTAGGTCACCCAGAATGGCGTAAGTGTCCCAGTAGGCTAAAATTCCAAAATCAATGGCATTTTTAGTCTCCATTCCAGTCTGCAACATATTTCCAAGTGCACACATTCAGTTTTACAATTTTCTATTTTGTTTTGTTTGCATTTCTAGGTCATTTAGTTTATGTTTGCATATCAGAATGTTTTTCAAACAAAGTGAATTTTCTTAGTTTAGCATTAATAATCAATCTCTTTCATTAGTTCTTTGCATTTAGGGCATTTCATTTAGGCATATTTCAATCCCATTAGCATTAATCTTGAGTGAACTCCAAGTGTTTGATGGAAAATCTCTCTCCTTTTGGGTGGAAAACTTTAGAAGTGCTAGAGAGCATCTTTCCCCTAAAATTTGTGGTTCATTTTGGTGAACCTGCTTTTCAAACACTTTCTTGTATGATTTGGAGTTCTTTATCATCCTAGGTTTGCATTACATTAACACTTCATTGCATTTTGCATTAGTTAAGTTGCATGCTAGGGTTTCAAATTTTGTGTTAGTGAAAAAGCATATAGGTTGCATTTTTGAATTTCAAATCATTACATATTTATGAAATTCTGCATTTGCATCTTAGTTCTACATCATATAGCACAAAAAACATAAAACTCACCCAGAAAAATTTGAAAATTCTGAAAAAAATCACCACTGGGAATCATTCGCCACCTTAGACGACTTAGTCCCTTTATGCCCATGAAACAACCTTTTACAACGCTGAAAGCCCTATTTTTAAGCTTTTGTTTTTTGCCCTTACCTATCTGTATCAGTTGGCTGAGTTTTTGTAACATGCATTTCATGAGATCTAGCTTAAATTAGCTTATTTCATGCATTGCTCAAATTCAATTTTTCATCTACAACATTTTATTTTCAGATCATTGCATGGTGTAATCAGCAAATTACCTTGTTTGAAATCTGAAAATTGCATTTCATCTTAGGCCTTTACATCACCTTTCAATTTTGCATAGATTATTGTTCAAAAATGTTAGTTTCATCTTCTCCAAGTTTGCAAAGGCCAAGTTAGTAAATAAACATGATATTCATTCATTCAATGCATTCCCTAGTTATGAGAGTCTCTTAGTACAAGAGAGTAAAAATGTCACCATTTGTCTTAAACTTACACCACCTCCTATCTCTCCTATTTGTGAGGACGATGTGTTAGAAGAGAATACAAACATAGATAACCATGATGATCCTAATTGTACTTCTCTCGCTACCTCTCCTTTTGATAACAAAGGTATCTTAGCGAAAGAAGGTACAATCATTGAGAATCATGAAGGGGTAAAAGTACAAAGTTGTGTCACATTCTTGGCCAACTTATCAGCACAAGTGAATTTTAGTATTTATAACTAAAAATCAATTTTGGTCAAACATATGATCTAGTAAGATTCATTCTAGATAAGTTAAATATTTCCACAACTTTTCCAACTAAAATTGTTGGCTAAATGCATATGTAACACCACTTTGAGGCCACTTTAGTTAAAAAATGAAATTAATTGAAAAAAATAATGTTTCAACAACTCTTACTCATATAAATAATTTTTTTTTTCAATCTAAAAATACCCTTTTATATATCCACAAGTGTAGTCAAATATATATTTATTCTAATAGTTAAACTATTATTTATATTTTTTTTGTATTTTTTTACTAAAATTAGGTTATCAACATAAAAATATTAGGTTGATTACCATGTCAAGAAAAATACTAAAACTCATTACAAAAAATTAAAAAAGAAATATGATGCACTAGATAAAAGAATCTAGATTAAGATAGTATAATTTTTTTTCTATTTTAGATAAATAATTAATACAAAAGTTGACATCGAGTAGAAATAATTGTGTTTTAATACACGCACATTCAGATATTTATTTAAAAATATATATTTATTAAAATTGCAAAAAAAAAATCTATGTCCTAAAGTTTCAAGATAAAAATATACACAAAAAAATTGAAGGAAAAAAAAAAGAAAATTTACTATATAAAGCTTGACGTCTCATGTAACATCATTTTTCAACATTCTATCAGCAACTAAATTATAGTGTTAATTTATTAAAAACTATATTCAAATGATTTTTTAATTTTTTCAAAAAATACAAACATGAAATATTCTAAAAAATAAAAAATTTAATTTGTTTACATCATTTCAAAATTCAAAACATATATGCCACTTTCTAGTGATTCAAGTTTAAAAGTTACATCATTGTTGGTTAGTTCCTTTATAAAAGTGTGACACAACTTTGTACTTTTACCCGAAGGTATTATTTGTCCTTCTCCTCATTCCCCTTGGGAAGATAGTATAACCATACAAGATGAATTCATTACGACCACTTTACCTAGTCTCCATTCATCTCCCAACACCTCCCCTATTTGTAGAAATGCTTTAATGAATAAGGATACAATCATGACCAACCATGACAAACACATTTGTGAGGTGGATATGTTGGTATCAAGGAATCCAATGATTGAGAGCTCTAGCAATATTTCTTTCCTTCCTAATGTTCCTAACATTTGGAAGGGTCTATTTGAACAAGAGGATCCAATCATGGGAACACATGAAAATCATAGTTGTCCTTCCCTTGATGTCACCCCTATTTGTGATAAACTTCTTTACAACATCTAACCATGACATGTGATGAACCTCTTGATTGTCACTTTCTTAAAAGCTCTCCTACTAGGGTAGAAGTCAAGGCACAAGAGAATGAGACGTTAGCAATCAAGACAAAGATTATGGACAAAAATCAAATTCCCCCCTCTCCTAATATATTTCCTATTGGTGGAGATGATATTATGGTGTCAAAAGATCCAATTGATGAGAATCATGAGAATCTTATGGAGCAATAAAATTCAACCATTAATAGCTCCCTTACTTGCAATGAAGTCATTTTGGAAGAACCAATCCTTGAATGCCAAGAACATTTGGATTGTAGTTCTCCTAAAAATTATCCTAGAGGGAGACTATTATGGTGAAAGAAAATGATGAGTATCCCTTAGGAGATAACAAATAGGTGATTCTAGATTTCCTTTTCTTAGAGATACATCAAACCAAGACCACCGAGATTATGAATGTGCAAGTGTCCATTAGATCCCTCTCTATCAATGAACCTCATACATACCCTATGGGACATACTAAGAATCCTCTAATTCTTTACCTACCATAACACACGCAACAAACTCCAAACAAACATGAGCTCTTCCTTTACCCACCTAAGAATAACATTTCACACCAATCAAGTTACAATGACATTGCTCACATATATGAAAAAGTGTATACAATCAAGGCCAACTCTGAACCTGAAAGACTTATGAAGCAACTTGAGAAAGGATGTGATGCTATAGAACAAGGTATCCATGCCCCTATAGAGCCTAAAACACAAGAACCAAATCATGGTCTTGGTGATTTTCCTTTCATCGAAATCAACCCATCAAACAAACCTTCACTCCACATCAGTACTATCACAAAAGATTCTTCCAAGACAACTATAACCTTGGTACATCCTAAACTGATTGATATATCATTAAATATGTATCAAGCAGAAACTTTGTTTACTTATCAACATAAATAACATTAGTTGCTGCTCCTTTCCATGTAATAGCTGTAGGATCATAGCATACTCACTATTGCAAGGAGAAGCATATCATCATCCATTCCAGGCTCACCTTTGTCTTGCACTAAGTGAGGGAAAAGGGTTAGATATCCTTGTCATTGTCTCTTTCGGCTAGTCATTAACCTTTCATAAACATATAAGAGCAAGCTTTGGATGTTGACGACATGTCTTAAGTTAACTCGCATGTGACATACTACCTTTTCATGATGTGGCTTAATTTGAAAACATATGACTTGGCATAGGGCTTTCCATGTTGGCTCTCATGTCCTCTTAGCATTTATCCTTGGCTAATTTAAAGAAATTGCTCACAATGATGTTGTAGAAACTGCTTTAAAGTGGGGGCATACATAGACGACATATTTTTACAAAATTCCATGGCATGATTTTTCCTTTTCTTGTGATGTGTCCCCTTCTTGGTGGTGTCATTGGGTTTGATGTCATCCAAGAGTGTACGATTTACTAACATGGAATGATGT